>LR738709.1:496873110-496896103 GCA_902687465.1 Secale cereale
TGGGCGCCAGGGCGCTGGCCTTGGCCGCGGCCAACGACGAGCCGGCGAGGCAGTCCGGTTGTGGCGGCGGCTGGCGCAGGAAACGCCGGCGGGCGGCGCGCGGCTAGGCAGCGACGAGGCGGACGGCGGAGAGGACGCGAGCGGCAACGGCGAGCCGGAGCGAGGGTGGGGGTGAGCGCGCGAGCAAGCGGCGGTAGTAGCAGCAGGTGGCGCGAGCGGAGGCGGGTGAGTGAGGTCCGGGGCGCGGGTGTGTGTGCGTGTGCGCGCAGCCGTGGGCACGCTCGGTGCGCGGATGCGAGCGCGCCGACCGGGGAAGAAAGGGGAAGAGGAGGCCCGTGCCTCACCAGCGATGGAGGGAAGAGGGTCGACGGGGGTTGGTGGAGCCGGCGGGGAAGAGGTCCTTGCGGTGCCGACGAGGTGGCAGCGCACGGCGATGTCGGCGTTCGGTCGACGACGGGGCGAGGCCATGGCCTCAGGCGGGTTTCGCGCGAGGGGCGAGGAGGCGGGCGAGTAGGCATCTGGCGAGGTGATGGCGAGCCGCGGGGAGGCAGCTGCTCTCCGGCAAGGGCAGCCGGTGCGAGGTGCAGCGCCGGAGGCTCGCGAGGTCGCCGATGGGAGGTAGGAGGCGCACGGGGTGGGGCGGGGCTCTGCCCTGCGCGAGCGCAATCCAGATCCACGGTGGGGGGGGGAGGGAACGAGCGAGAGACGTGAGGGGAGTGGGGTGTTCGGGGGTTAGGTCACAGGGGATGGCCATATAGGCCAGGAGAGGTGCGACTGGGCCGGCCGGTTGGGCTGAGGCCCAGTTGGGTCGGGGTCTCTTTGCCCATTTTTTTTGGTTTATCGCTTGATTTCTTTTGTTTTCTTTTAACCTTTACGGTTTTATTTTTAGTTTCTTTTTATTTAATTTTTATCAATTATAAAAGTGACACCTAAATAACGTTATCAATTATGCCATTGTGACAAATTAAGTAGGCACTCTGAATAAAGTAGTTTGCACAGGTTTACTATTTAAAGAGAATTTAAATAATTGTTTTTTTGCTACTGTTTTAGTTTCTTTAGTGCATTAGAATATTTCATAAAAATGTGGTTTCTCCACCAATATTACTTATGCATGGTTTGTCACATTCAGAACTTTTTAGTTTTGACTTTTGGAAACTTTAACTGTTTGACGTGATTTTAACTTTGAACTTTGAACGGGATTTGTATCATCGCAAGATTAGTAACAGTAATCGTGTTGACGTGGCATCATTAGCGGAGGGTTACTCTAGCTTAACTATCCGGGCGTCACAGGGGTTCTCAATGTGTTATTGGAGTACCAACATGATTTGTTTGCCTATGATGTGGTATGGTTTAGTGGTATCTTACCCAAGAATTTATTTTGATTGACTTGGCGTATGCTCACGCATATTTAAGACTGTAAAGAAAGTCTATCAAGCCTTGATGATCTTTAATTTCTGAGTAGCGATATAACTTCCATGCCTGATTCAATGTTGCTTTGTCGCTCTGCATGATTATGACCGTCATTGCTCTCTTAGTTGCTCGCTCCCAGTCTTTTGCTAACCTTCGCCTGTACTAAGCGGACTGACTGCTTGTGCATCCAAAATCCTTTAAACCAGTTATGCCATATGAGTCCACCATATCTTCCTATACATGGTATTTACCTGCCATTCCTAACGAAGACTTTCATGTACCATCTCGAAATTATTCAAAAAAAACATTTCTCTTTTGTGCCTCTGTTTTAGCTCATGAGGAAGTAGTAGTTAATTCATGATCTTTTTAAGTTGGACAAGCTTCACCTCGGGATTGCATGTCTAATGTGCAAACCCATAATACGAGAAGGAACTGGCATAGAGTGCGCCCGGCTCATTAAAAAATTATACAACAAACAAACCCTCCTTCACGCTTTGTTCATGAGAAATCAGAAAACTTTGGCAGTGATAAACAAAGGAGATTAAGAGGATGTGATCGTCCTCATTCGGGAGCCGTTCCTCGAAACTTTTCCAGCTCGAGAAGTAATTGAGTTATCTGCTAGCATTCGTTGACGAAACATGCATATCCAAAAAATAATTATTACCTCTGTTTTTAAAACCAAGAGCTCTGGTACATGTTTAGTTTTTGTTTCCGACCACGGGTTTTCAACCTTGCCAACAAAAGCCACGGTTCGAGAGTCTCCACCCTCTTTAAAGCACCAACTATTGAGAGCATGATTGTCATTCTGAGTGTAATGTGCATTGTCCCAAAGTACCATTGTCTTTTGCATGATTATGATATCGTTTATTCTGAAATCATTGTATCTAGTCGTCACTTAAACCTTGGAGGTGCCCCTGCATTTATGTTTTGCTTCACTAAAGGGGGCAAGCGAGGTACCACTTTATCATATTTGCACACCATGCTCATTACAAATCTATTTGAGTGTTTCAGTATCATATTGTAAAACTTTCAGTTCTTTGTGATTCTCTCATGAGGCAACTTAAATACTACAAATTCATTGTCTCAGTAAGCACTTGTCATGTGACTGTGAAAAGTCCTTATATGGTTAATAGCATGTCACCATAGAAATTATGCTTGTTATCATTTACCTACTCGAGGACGAGCAGGAATTAAGCTTGGGGATATTGATACGTCCAAAACGTATCTATAATTTCTGCTTGCTCCATGCCCTTTTTGTGTGATATTGCTATGATATTTATGCACTTCCATACACTTTTGATCGTATTTGGACTAACCTACTAATGGTTGCAAAAGTGCACAATGTTCTTGTTTTACACTTTATTATGTAGGAATTACTTGGAAATTGACAAAAACGCAAAAAGAGTCGTATTGGAGTAGGACTCTGACTTTCCTGAAATCTGTCTGAGAACGTTTTTTAAAGATGGTCACGTTCCGGCCCGAAGACGACGTCAAACGGTAAAAGTCTAGTTGCGTAAGTTGTGGGGAATTTCGAGGCGATGCTTCTGGATATAAAATTCGTCCAAATCGGAGTCCGGACGGCCGAGTAAAGCCCGTTTTACTGAGGCCCAAAATCTGCTGACGGGAATCCGAGAGTCTATATAAAGAGAGGAAATCTAGGTCACCAAGGGCCACGAATTTTCCTCCTCCCAAGCCGCCGTCTTGGAGGGAAGGACCAACACCATTGCAGCACCATCCACAAGGAAGAAGGGGGGCCAAGGAGCCGCTGCCCACTAGGGCCGCCGCCGCCCCGAGGGCCGCCACCGCCCCCAAGGGCCGCCGCCGCCGCCTCTGTGGCTGCCGCCGGCCATCTCCTCCTCGCGGGGCTGCACCTCTCCATCAACACCGCCATCAAGATCCTCCTCACCATGTCCATGTGTGAGTAGTCTCCTCCGGGGCCGAGGGCTCGTACGTGTAGCTATGTGGTTATCTCTCTCTCCCATGATGTGATCTTCGTTGTGATCATATGCTATGTTAATTTAGGGTGATCCCATGATATTTCCCCTTCCTCTATGTATTGGATTGATGTACTCACTTGTCTTTATCTAATATAATCCCCGAGACCAAGGTGACAGCGGTCTATTGGACATGGATTAGAAAAATATTTTTATGAGTGATTTCCTCTCTTGTGTGTTGATTGAAGATTGAGAGTCTCTTGGTGCTTGTCTTTGACTATCCTTTAGATATGTTGTGGTGATTGTGGGACTCTCTTTGGATGGCCGCGGTGACATTGGGAAATCCTTAGATTGAGAACTACGAACTTTGAGGTGTGCTTTTGTAGCCCTACATAATTCTCGTCCTCTCTTGACCACGAAGGAATGACCTCCGGGTGCGTCTCCATTGCATGTTTTATGGGAAATATCATGTGATTCGATTATGTTAATGTTGTTGGGAGTTGCCACTAGTGAAAGTATGATCCCTAGGCCTTATTTCCACCATTGCAATACCATTTGTGCTCACGTTTACCACTTGTTTGCTTGCTGCACTTTTTATTACAGATTTATATTATTTTGCTTTGCCACTCCTATCATCCATATTTTACCATCTCTTCGCCGAACTAGTGCACCTATACATCTGACAAGTGTATTAGGTGTGTTGGGGACACAAGAGACTTCTTGTATCTTAGTTGCAGGGTTGCTTGAGAGAGACCATCTTCAAGCTCTACTTCCCTGAGTTCGATAAACCTTAGGTCATCCACTTGAGGAAAATTGCTGCTGTCCTACAAACCTCTGCGCTTGGAGGCCCAACATAGTCTACAAGAGTAGAAGCGTGTGTAGACATCAGTATACCGCTCCATGATTGGTTCTTTACTCTATTTATGTGCATCTAGGCCAGATATTATGCTTAGTGTTTGCATGTGTGCTCGATATCAAGCGGCACCAAAGGAGTCGCATCACTTAGCTGTGAAGCGAATACTTCGATATTTGGCTTACACCCCAACACTAGGATTATGGTATCCAAAGGGCTCAGAGTTTGATCTAGTAGGATTTTCATATGCCGATTATGCTGGTGACAAAGTTGATCGCAAGTCCACATCAGGCACATGTCACTTTCTAGGACGATCACTTGTCTGTTGGTCTTCAAAGAAGCAGAACTGTGTATCACTCTCCACTGATGAATCTGAATACATTGCTGCTGGATCTTGCTGCGCTCAGCTTCTGTGGATGAAGCAAACACTCAAGGACTATGGAGTCCATCTGAAGCATGTGCCACTCTACTGTGACAATGAAAGCGCCATCAAGATTGCCAACAACCCAGTTCAGCACTCGAAGACAAAGCACATTGAAATTCGTCATCACTTTCTCAGAGATCATGTTATGAAGGAAGATATTGATATCATACACGTCAACACTGAAGAGCAACTGGCAGATATCTTCACAAAGCCCTTGGATGAGAAAAGGTTTTGCAAGTTGCGGTGTGAGCTAAATATCTTAGAATTCTCAAATGTCCTGTAATCATGCACACATCCTAACACTTATGCATATTGATGACTTAGATGTGCAACACACGAAGTAAAGTATATCTTCAAACAATGAAGACTTACATTCTAAGTGTGAATACATCAACATGGAATTTGACTTCGAAGCGCCACGATAATTGTGCGCCGTGTCTGGGTCTAATACTTCCTATACGCTGGGTAACGCCACCACCAAATTCTTGTTTGAAGCGTTTCTCGTGGCGTTACATTTGCAAAGTCTTCGCACTTGGTTTGTCTTCATATAGGATATATATATAAACAGCATTCACTTATAGCTATGTCTTCGTATTTGAATCTTTTGGACTAAGTGAATGTGATCGGACCCTAACCTCTCTATGCTTTCTCATCTCACACTCTGTCTACCCAAATCATATGCATTCTGTTGAAATAGTCGAATATCTTCTCTGCGTCCTTGTCAGCAGAAGATACAGAGACAAACTTTAAATCTGATTTTAATGCTCCATCCGTTATGCCTGAAACCCGGAGAAGCCGGAACGACCACTCCGACAGTCGTGGTGTACGTGGGATCGTGGGACAACTCCCAATGCATTACATGACCGCCACGTGTCACTCGTACGTGAACCGTCAGAGGCACCTGAGTAATTACGTTGTGCCGTCTCCTATGCCTATAAATGCACGTCCCATCACGGTCAAAAGTTTCTTCTACCACCTCTCCACCTCGACCAACCCTAGCGCCTCCGCTAGCTTTCGACGACGCCGGCGACGAAGAGCTTTGCTGCCGCAACTTTGTCGACGCCGTCCTCACGCCGGCCGCGGACATCTTCTACTCCGCCGTCGCCGTAGCTATCCTCCGTCGCCAAGTTAGGGCACGGAAGACCGAACTGCTGGGCATCCAACTCCTACTCCGTCTAAGCAGTTCATCGTGTGGTAAATAAAACTTGCTTTTTACCATCTTCTAGATCCATAAAGATGCTTCTACTTTACCACAAGAGGTTTCTGCCTACTTAGATATATAGATCTATCCTTTCTGCATCTCATATCTTGCCTAGTACATTCACATATGCTTCAACTATAGTTAGATTCCTCACTTGTACTTATTCATGGATTCGTACAAATCTGGAACCAACTCCCATGAGTGAATGTCTTCGCACTATGAGGTCAAAGTCTTCAAAACTGTTTTAATCTTCAAAACTTCTGAGAATGCATATGACCTCTTCCCGTTCCCTCGCATCTCTAATGTTGTCACAGGTACATGTCCGTGGGAGAATCCCTTGGTTCTAATAGTCTGCATTCATTTGCAGAGTTTTTGCAGCGTCACATTCATTCCCCTGAAGACAGTTCCTATCTGACCAGCAGACCGAAGAATTTGCCTGTTTTGAAGCCATTCAATTTGAAGCCCTTCAGGTTGAAGCAAATGGCAACTGATAAGACAGTAAGAAAGGGTGGCAGACAACGCCGTGGCAACACCTCCATTGATTTGCCTCCTGATCTCAGTGAGATATACAAGACTGATCCAGAGGAGGATTACAATCAGAGGAAGACACGAATCCAATGGATTCGAAGATACTGGGCCGAACAGTGGTTCAAGTATAGGTTCGTGACCCAAGAGTATGCTGAGAAAAACGCCATCAAGCATCCATGGGGAGATATCACTTATAAGAATCTTCCCCCCAAGACTCGTGCTGAAGCCATTGCTCAAGGCTTCTATTCTTGCATGGTCAGAGGGCCTCAACCTGCTGATGCTGATCCAAGCTCTCTACTCTGGTGTCGCGACGACAATCTATTCAATCGAAATCTTCAATTCGCCAAGAACTCGGCCAAAGAGAACAAGAAGCTTTGGGGATTAGACTTCAATCCTGGCCCCTCTGCGCCCCTCGCTGATGGCACGCGCGAAGCTGAACCGAATCTGGTTGGGCCCTTCTACAACCTAGAGGGCCTCATCAGTCACATAAGGGTTCAAGGGGAAGATGTGGATCAGCCCGAAGCAGATGCTGACTCTGAAGAAGCACCTGCAACGCCGAAGCCCCAGAAGAAAAAATCAAAGGCTTCGAAGACTACTCCTCCAAGGGCGTCTAGAGTGAAGCCTTTGGCCACTACTCCACCTGCACCAAGTGTGCAATCTGAGGAACACTCTCGTATCTCCAAGAGCAGACAGCTGAAGAGGAAGCCAACACGCAACCCCAGTCCAGCTCTCACTCCTGATGCAGTACTGAAGACTGCTAATGATGCCCTTGATCTCTCAAGTGATGAAGATCTTGGTGATGATGCTCTGGAGCTATTGATCAAGAGCAAGCAGGATGCTGAAATCTTCAATGATTTGCCGCTCTTTGACGTTGTAGTGCTCAATAACTTCATTGATGAATGGTTTGACACACCCAACCTGAGCTTCGACGATCTTCAACTTCCAGTTGGCCTCAGCGTCTCCTTCCATGGCGCCATTGCTTCTGAGCTGGCTCTGGCCCAAAGAATTGTTGAGCTGAAGCAGAAGATAGACTATGAAAAAGCTCAGTTCAAGAAGCATGTGGACAAGCTCAGCGTGCAAGAAATTCAAAACTTCAAAGTTATGATGCACGAGCTCAAGGAAGCCTTTCGCCAGCGGCGTGAAGAAGCTAAAGGTTCTCGTGAGCGAATCAAGGACTTGGCTGCAAAATGCGTTCAAGCATTCAATGAAGCTAAAAAGCGCAAGACACTTAGGCGTCCTGGCATTGACCCACGGATGGCTGCCAAGAAGAAGACGAAGCAAGCAGTACCCGAAGCTGAAGAATCTGGGCAGGAAATGCCTCGCATAGTCTTCCCTGCTAGCATGACTGGCTCGAAGCCTAAGGCAACCCCTACCGCTTCAAAGCTCAAGAAGACTAAGGTGGCTGAAGCTGAAGCTCGCAAGCGTAAGAAATCTACTGATGAAGCTCCACTCACCAAGAAGCGCAAGACTAAGAGGGATAAGGCTGCTTCCAAAGAGCCTATCTTTGTCGAGCCAATCTCAGTTGCTCGCCCTGCATCTGCCCAAAGAGAACGAAGACTGACTGTTCATGAGCCTGCTCCCACAGAGGCTGAAGACATTCCAGCTGTCGACCCCACCGCAGCTGAAGACATTGGTCCTCAAGACAATGTTGAAGATGATGAAGTCCTTCCTCAGATCGAATACAACATTGACTCTTCGCCTGTTCTCATGAACAACGAACGCATCAGCATTGGTCATCCATTGACGCCAATTGCTCAGGATGACTCGTGGGCTGATCACCCACAGGATACACAAGCCACTCCCCAGCAAACTCAAGACACCAGTACGGTGCTTGAAGATGAAGACTTTGAGGCCCAACAACCTCCATCTCCTCAGGCGTCGCCAGCTTTTCGCAGGCTTCGCAAAGGACCAAGGCCTCAAGTCGCTGCCCCAAGTGTTCCAGAAGGAGTAGAGCAACCATCTGCACCTGATGCTGCTCCTACTGGAAACCTCTCAGAATCTGAATCCAAAGCGGCTGAAGATATTCCGGCTGCATCAGCCGAAGAAGAACCACCCCAACAAGAAGAAGAACAACCCCAAGTTGAAGAGGAACGTACTGCCACACCCCCTATTCTCGAGGAGAACGTGTCCGACCCTCCAGCTCCTGAAGTGGAGGCTACAAATTCAGAGGCTGCCACCACCAACACTGAAGCCAATGACGTGGTCATGGCTGAAGCTTATGTGGCACCTGCAGACACTGTGGCGCCTGAAGTAACTGCGCCTGAAGTAACTGACCCTGAAGCCAATGATGCGCCTGATGCCAATGCTGCACCTGAAGCAAATCTACAGCTTGAAGATAATGCCTCTGCTCTTGTTCCGCCTCCACGGCCCATACCATTGAGCAAGCATACAACAAGGATGATCAGCTTGTTACTGTCCGGTGGCCCATTCTGATTCCGCCACCTACCACTGAACCACATGCTGCTGGTCCTCAGTTTGATCATCATGTTGCGCACATGCCCCAAGTTCAGAAGCCTAAGCCAAGACTGCCAAGGTTTCCAGGTACTGCAACCTCTTCAGGGTCATTCAATGCCAATAGCTTCACTGCGCACAACACCTTCTTTGACAGCGCCAAGAACCCATATTCCAAGCCAAGAATATCATCAGATAGGTTCTGGAGCCATCAACAGCGCAGCTACTACTCAAGAGTACTCTATGATCAAGGCCGCACTTTCCCTCATATGCGTCTTGACACTGAAGCTATTGCTGGTCTGCCCTGCTTGGAGGAAGCTCTTGACTGCTTCCGTGATGCTGGCCTACTCAATTTTGTCCTTGATAAAGAGCATTGGAATGAAGAGCTGCTTCTGCAATTCTATGCAACACTCCACATCCGAGGCTACAGCAGGGATCCGAAGACATGTGTCCTTGAGTGGATGACAGGCAATGTGCATCATGAAGCTAAAGCCTTTGATCTCATTGAGCTTACTGGCCTGCCCACTCCAGGAGATCTATATGAACCTGGCTGTCAACTTCACACTGAAGCCTTGGAGAGTATCTTTCAGAAGCGTCAGCCCAACATGAGCCAAATGCTCAGCATGATGAAGCCTCTGCCAAGTGATGCTGAATACCCTAAGGAATTCTTTGTTGAAGACCTTGAGTACCTGCCACGCACCATCTATCACATCATAAGGCGTACTCTATGGCCAATCAAAGGACATTCTTCATCAGCCAAGCTTGAAGGCACTATGAAGACTTTGGTCTTCTATATCTTCAATGGCATCAGCTTCAATGCTCAAGATTTCTTCATCAGGCAAATGGCTATGTCTGGAGCTGATCTATTTGGACTGAAATTTTATGCCCCTTGGATAATGCGCCTCATCAAGTTGCACTCAGCTGTCACCTATCAGCCCTCTGCTCGCAACCATCAGATTTTCTTGCCTGAGGTTGATATGTCAGTTGAAGACATCTACCAAGAGCCTGCTAAAGAGCCAGTTAGTCTTCACAATGCTGATCATCAAAGCTTCACTCAGCAGATTGAAGGAGTCCCAGCAGTCTCACGCGTCTATCCTCTGGCTGGCCGTACTCGTCTACCTTGACACACTGAAACCGAAGCCACTGAAAGCAGCATCGCTCAAAGGCCTCAGAAGCGATCTCGTGTCCTGAACAACCGAGAGCTTCTAGTAGCCCTTCATCAGAAACAGGACAAGCATCACCTCTGGTTAAAACGTCAGATGCAAAGCCTCTTGGTGGATGTCAATCGCATTCGCAATCTTGCCACCAAGAATGCTTTTGTTGCTCATGAGACATGTCGGAGGTCTTGGAAGAGTTTGACCTTACTGAGTGCTGAAGCGGATCTTCAAGACGATGGCTTCACTGAGAGATTCAAGTTTGACAACACTCCTCCAAGGACTGTTGTTATGCGTCGAACTCCATCTCTTGAAGATTCTGAATACTCCTCCTCTGCTGCAACAATTGACGCCAGGGTGATCGATGATCAGGATGATGCTACTTCACCGCCTCCTACTTCAGCGCGCATCGACACTGCACCAACAACTTCTGCACCGCCAAAGAACAACACCGACCCTGCATCCTCTTCTGCTCCAACTGGGAACGAGCAGAGGCTCTATGTCTTCAAACCTTTTTGGTCCTTACTGACAAAAGGGGGAGAAGCATATGAGTTGATAGTCTTCAAGCGGGTCCATATGGGCGGGTGCTTTATAATTTGCCTAGTGCTTACAACTCTCGTTTTGCTACATTTGGTTCTTTGAGTTGTAACACTTAAACTGATGGTCGTCTGCTACGTTTTTATGCTACTCTGTAATGCGATGATAAATTCCGCATCTACTACCTTATATTCCGCACTTAGCCATTATTGCAGACGTCCATTTTTCATTATGCATGTCATTATCTTCGACATATCAATTATGCATGATGAATTGTCTTCATAAGTTGAAGAGGATCTCCACAAGTACAACCTGCCATGTGCATTTGCATTCAAAGGCAAATCAACCATATGCACATCTTCAGGGGGAGCCTTTTACTACTTACGAAGACAATACCTTTATCCTTTACAATTTCACATATCTTTATCCCCGTTGAAAACTTCAACCAGTTTGTCATCAATCACCAAAAAGGGGGAGATTGTAAGTGCATCTAGTGCCACCCCTAGTGGTTTTGGAGTATTGACGACAAACCTGGTTGAGGGACTAATGTGTTTGTGAGAATTGCAGGATAACACAGGTAGTAGTCCCTCATTGATTCGGTTAACCTACCGAAGATGACCCCCAAAAATGTATGAAGATATTGATATCAGTGGTGGTATATGAAGATAATTATATTGAAGACTATGACTTGAGAAGACATTGTGTGAAGACTGTGGAGAGCGAATACATAGATGTTTCGTTGTTTCCTTTTCTTCTTTGTTGAGTCATAGGAACCACCGTACTGTTAAGTGGGGTCCAAGTGAACTAAGTCAGAGTGACCGAAGTGATGCTCAACCAAATCCTATGTCTTCGAGTGAAGACTATGAGAGCAAATCTTATCTAGAGGCGAATGAGTCAACTTTACTTGGAGATCAAGTAAAGTTGCCGTGTGTGTTTGAAATCTGACCGTTGGAACACGTGTCAGTTCCTTAGTGACCCAGGGTCACTTCGGACAAATCAGGTCGGGTTGCCCAGTGGCTATAAATAGTCCACCCCCTTCACTATAAATTGGTGGCTGCTCAGAGTTATTACACGGCTTTTGTCGTTTGAGAGCAACCCACCTCCGAAGCATTTGAGAGAGAAATCCTTGCGAGGACAAAGCCCAAACACCCAGAGCCAAAGAGTGTTAGGCATCACTGAAGTCTTTCTGTCTGTGTGACCTAAAGACTTATTACACTTGAGGACTGTGTTTCCTCCAGCCGGTTAGGCGTCGCGTTCTGAGCATCCAAGAGTCATTGTGGATTGCCGGTGAACAAAGTCTGTGAAGGTTTGGAAGTCTACCTTGAAGACTTACCAGAGTGATTGGGCGAGGACTAGGTGTCCTTAGCTCAAGGGGAACAAGGTGAAGACGCGGTCTTCTGAGTTAAATCTCAGCCTCCCTAACCAGATGTACAGTTGTCACATCAACTGGAACTGGTCTAACAAATCACTGTCTTCCCCGAGCTACTGGTTCTATCCTTTCCTTCCCTTTACTTACTGCTCTATGTTGTGAAGACATTGCATGCTTGCCTTATCTGATTGTCTTCACTGAGTATCTACTTGTTGTGATTGGCTTCATTCCTTCTTCCTTTATGATCACTACTGCCTAGTTGCTATCAGTCTTCATGCTTTCACTTCATTGAATACATGACTATGGCTTATCTAGTGTACTCCACTTTCCACTGCATACTAATAGGCTTGAGCTTATCGTTTGTCTTCGAAACTACCATGTTTTGAAGCATTTCATAAAAATCGCCTATTCACCCCCCCCCCCCTCTAGTCGATATACTGCACTTTCATGGACGGGCGCTCCGGAGAGGAGGAGAAGGGAAAGGTCGTCTCGTCGAAGACGACATGGCGAGAGATGATAACGCGACGTGTTTGAGGATCTAGACACCGATACCCTTTATGGTTGGAGGGATAGCCAAGGAATATGCACGCGACAGAATGAGGCGCTAGTTTATGCTTGGCGACGGAGGATTGGTTAGGGAAGCATAAACATCCGAAGACACGGAGCATGCTGTAGTCTGGAAGTGTATTGTGGAGGCGGATGTAGGGGATAGCAAACTCGATGGACTGGGAAGGTCTTATGTTAATAAGATGGGTGGCAGTGGCCAAGGCTTCCGCCCAGTAGGGTGGTGGCATCGAGGACTGGAAGAGGAGTGTGCGTGTAACAGCGTTGAGGGTGCGGATGGCACATTCGGCCTTGCCGTTTTGAGCGGAGGTGTACGGGCATGAGAGTCGAAGGTGAATGTCGTGAGAGGCAAAGAAGGTTGTGACCATGGAGTTGAGAAACTCGGTGCCATTGTCGGACTGCATTGCTACGAGTGGACGGGAGAACTGTGTGCGGACGTAGGCGACAAAATTAATAAGGGTGGTGGCGCTGTCGGATTTGTTGCGAAGGGGGAACGTCCACATATAATGCGAGAAGTCATCCACAATAACAAGATAGTACTTAAAACCAGAGTTGCTCAAAACAGGAGATGTCCAAAGATCACAATGCACTTACTGAAAAGGTTCGACACAATGCGAGGTAGACCTAGTGAACTGCAAGCGCACATGTTTGCCAAGTTTGCAAGCATGACAAACGTGTGAAGCCGGTTTATTACAAGGGATAGACGACTGTTTATGTAGATGCGACATAGCGTCGCGACCTGGATGTCCTAGACGACGATGCCAAAGCTCGGTGGAGGTGGTGGCGACGAGTCCATGGGCGTGATGGTTGGTGACCGAGGAGGGGAACACGTAGAGATCTCCATGGCTATTGCATCGAAGAATCACGTCCTTGGTGCGAAGATCCTTCACAGAGAAGCCGACGGGGTCAAATTCGATGGAACATAAGTTATCAATAGTGAAACGACGAACAGAAAGGAGATTTTTAACAATATGAGGTACGAGAAGAACATTGTGAAGAAAAGTGTGCGAGCGGAAGTAGGAATAGATGTGTCACCAGTATGAGAAACGGGTAGCGTGGAGCCATTGCCAACGGTGACAATGGAGGAGGAAGGAGCAGGAAGGAGGTGGCGAAGCATACCAGGGTCGGAGGCCATGTGGGAGGTGGCTCCGGAGTCCATGACCCACTCACCGACGTTGGAGGCCGATGCAGCGTTGTTCAAGGCGGACATCAGCGCGGCGCAGTCTGATACGTCCCAAACGTATCTATAATTTCTGCTTGCTCCATGCATGTTTTGGGTGATATTGCTATGCTTTTGATACACTTTCATACACTTTTGATCATATTTGGACTAACCTATTAACTCAGTGCACCCCAGTGCCAGTTTCTGTTTTCTGCTGTTTTTGTATTTCAGGTTTTCCCATTACTTAAATTGCCAGAAAAATTCGGGGAAAAATATATAAAAAAATCAGCGCTCCAGAAGCTTCCACGCGCCAGAAGTGGGGCCAGAGGGGAGCCAGGGGCAGCCCAGGCGGCCCCACCCCTGGCCTCCTAGGCAGGGCGCCGGGCCCCCCCTCTCCGCTTCTGGTGACCCCCTTTGGCATATATTTATCTCCCGTCGCGGAAACCCTAATTCCAGAACCCTTTTCTCCAGAAGCTATTCCGATCTCCGCCGCCATCGCCACCAAGTTTCGGGGGACCAGAATTCCTGTGCCGACATCCTGCCGGGATGGGGAAGTGCCCCCGGATTCATCTCCATCGACGTTGCTTCCTCCCTCCATGATGCGGGAGTAGTTCCTCCTCGGGGCTGAGGTTTCTACCAGTAGCTATGTGGTCAATTCTCTCTCCCATGATGTGATCTTCGTTGTGATCATAGGCTATGTTAATCTAGGGTGATCCCATGATATTTCCCCTTCCTCTATGTATTGGATTGATGTACTCACTTGTATTTATCTAGTATAATCTCCGAGACCAAGGTGATAGCGGTCTATTGGACATGGATTAGAAGAATATTTTCATGAGTGATTTCCTCTTTTGTGTGTTAATTGAAGATTGAGAGTCTCTTGGTGCTTGTCTTTGACTATCCTTGAGATATGTTGTGGTGATTGTGGTACTCTCTTTGGATGGCCGCGGTGACATTGGGAAATCCATAGATAGAAAACTACGAACTTTGAGGTGTGCTTTTGTAGCCCTACATAATTCTCGTCCTCTCTTGACCACAAAGGAATGACCTCTGAGTGCGTCCCCCTTGCATGTTTTATGGAAAATATCATGTGATTCGATTATGTTAATGTTGTTGGAGTTGCCACTAGTGAAAGTATGAAGCCTAGGCCTTGTTTCCACCATTGCAATACCATTTGTGCTCACGTTTACCACTTGTTTGCTTGCTGCACTTTTTATTACAGATTTATATTACTTTGCTTTGCTACTCCTATCATCCATATTTTACCATCTATTCGCCGAACTAGTGCACATATACATCTGACAAGTGTATTAGGTGTGTTGGGGACACAAGAGACTTCTTGTATCTTGATTGCAGGGTTGCTTGAAAGGGGTACGTTCAACCTCCACTTCCCTGAGTTCGATAAACCTTTGGTTACTCACTTAAGGGAAATTTGTTGCTGTCCTACAAACCTCTGCTCTTGGAGGCCCAACACTGTCTACAGGAATAGAAGCGTGTAGTAGACATCAAGCTATTTCTGGCGCCGTTGCCGGGGAAGTGAGGTAAGTGAAGGTACCTTCTCTAGATCTTGCAATTAAATCTTTTCGTTTCTTGTTTTTAGTTTCACTAGTTATGTTTATGGAAAACCGCACTCTTAGTTCGCTGCTTGGGGAAGGCCGCTTTACCACACCCGTGGTAGAGAAGTCTCCTCCACCTACTGAATGTATCCCGTTCCAAATACCACTTGGGATAATTGAAATAATTAGGAATAATTGTTATGATGGGACAGTCAATCCTAGTATTCATTTGTTGAAACTTACAGAACTTTGTGAGTTGTTTAAGATTTCAGGTTTGACAAGAGATGGAGTCATGAGGAAATTATGTGCCTTGTCACTGAAAGGAAAAGCATTGGAATGGTATAGGCTACTAGATGACTCTCGCCTGCTGGATTGGGAAGAGATCCAGTCTCTCTTTTACTCCAAGTTTTATCCTCTTCATGAAGTCCATGAGAATAGGAATTATGTTTATAATTTCTATCCTCATGACGGAGAGAGCATAGCTCAAGCTTGGGGGAGACTGAAAACGTTAATGCTAAAATGTCCTAACCATGGGCTCCCCAAAGATATGATTATTACTAATTTCTATGCGAGGCTCTCTCGACAGGATAAAGATTTGCTCGATGCTTCCTCTATGGGTTCTTTCACAAACGAAAAGATTGATGCTAAATGGGAACTCCTTGTAAGAATTCAACGCAACACTGAAAATTGGGAGATCGACAAAGGTAAAGAGTCAGGTATAATTAATGAGTATGATTGCATTAAGTCCTTTGTTGAAACTACAAGTTTTAATAAGTTTAGCGCTAAGTTTGGGCTTGATTCTCAACTCCTTGTTGATTTCCTCAAATCTTTTGCTTCACATCTTAATATGCCCGAGGAAGATTGGATCAAGCATCATGAACCTTTTAAAGAGATTTGCAAAGAAAGTGAAATTGTTCATGATGATTGCAACATGCATGATCCAATTCCTAAAAATGAAGTTTTATATAAGCATGTTAATTTTTGTGGAGTGGATAGACCTTGTGAAAGGCCTATGATTGAAGAAGAGAAGTATTGTAAGCAACATAAGCATGAAAGAACAATCACTTGGGTCAAAGATTTAAATGAAATTGCTAGAGAATTGTGTGACCTTTATCCTTTTACTTGTGAACTTTGCTGTATAGAGGGTCACTTTAATTTTCAATGCATGCACTTTCAAAACATAACTGTTAACCAGTTGTGTGATAACATGATCACCTCTGATCTTTATGATGAGCTTATGTTATTTTTTGATGTGTGAAGAGTTATCAGAAAAGACTTCTTGGCTAGATGTTAATGCCATAGGAATAAAAAACACTTTGCAAAATTGCCATCTCTATTGTGTTGTTAATTGCCATGAAAATGATTACATAAGTAAGATTAGAAAGGAGGGAACTTTACCAAAGTATAAAAATGTCTCTTATATTTCTGCTAATAAAAAGGAGAGTTTCTCCCAAGTTTCCCCTATTGTTTCTAATGATAAACCAGGATATGTGGAGAAGCTTCATCTCCAACCACTCCCTCCTAAGGTGAAGAAGAAGAAAAAGAAGAGGAGCAAGAAGGAAGAAGAATGGGTATCAACCTGGCCTGAGCATATTCCTCCCATCAACTTTTATCCTAATGGTTGTAAGTTTAAAGAAGAAGGTGAAGTTTATTGCCTTAATTATCATCTTGATGATACGTCCGTAGGTACTATTGAAGATGATTTTGATTATGATATGCATGTTACTTATTGTGATTGGGAAAATGATGATAATGCTACTTATGATCTTGAAAATCTTTTTGGTACCAACTCTGAAAGTGATGATATGGAAAGCTCTAAGCTTGGGGATGATAGGATTGCAAATCCTTTACCCACTAGTGATGTGATAATTGATAATTCTTTTGCTAGTAAGAATAAAGACAACATGATTACAAATATAGTTGCTAGCAACGATAATGCTCTTCTCTACTATGATGATGTTATAACTCCAATCTATAGTGATTATAAAGGTGCGTATGACATAAGGAGAAATTATCCTTATGAAACTTGTCATAATCATGGAGGGAATTACTCCCTTGTTGAACACCACCCTCCTAATACACAATTAATCTATAATGTTCAAGTTGTTTATGATAGTCCTACTCCCACTATTACCAATGAGAAAGATTATGCTTATTTGGAGAGTAAGAGTACCTTTTTGCATGTGGATCATGGTAACAATGCTTTATGTGATGCTTATATTGTTGAGTTTATTCGTGATCCCACTGAAAATTATTATGAGAGAGGGAGACATGGTTCTAAATATCTTAATAATAAGATGTTTCCTCTCTTTATGGTGAATATTTTGAAGTTATGCTTGTTTTGCCTTCCTATGCTAGTTGCTTTGTGCTTCAATGAATTATTCTATTGCAATATTCCTATGCATAGGAAGCATGTTAGGCTTAAATATGTTTGGTATTTGCTTCTTGGTGCTCTCTTTTGTTCTTCAACTCTTATTCCTACGAGAGCATCATTAAAGTCTTAAGCCTATCTTTATGGCTATAAAGAAAGAGCTCTAGGGAGACAACCCTTGTTATCTTTGCTTTCAGTTTGTTCTTTCAGTTTTTAGTGGTCTTGATGTTTGTTACTACTGTAGCAACATCATTGTATCTTTATTTTTCAGCTTTGTGCCAAGTTTAGCCTCCGATTGCAAGAAAGTTCAAAAGTTGTGACGTGCAGTCCAGAAAACAGATTCTGTCCTTGGACAGAAAAATTCGTATAAAATCACCAGATCATCTTTTTTATCTGAATTTTTTTACAGCGTGCTCTATACAATTAGCTTTCGAGCGTCTGTTCTGAGTTTTTTGATTTGAGTTGCAGAAGTGCCCCGAAAAAATTATTTACTACCTGCTGGTCTGTTTTTCACAGATTCTGTCCTGTTTTGCCTTTTCTTTGTTTTGCAAACCTTGAGATTGCTTTTTCTTTGCAAAAACCTTTTGGAAATCTTGAGAAACAATAGCTCTTCAAGATTATCCTTATTTCCAGTAGGGAAAAGTTATTTTATTATGGGTACTAACCTCGCTAATCAGATTATGATGAGTTATGTATGAAGGAAGTTTTCAAGTGTGCGAGGGAAGATGATAAAAGAAGATTCAGGAGGGTCAAACGCTCAAGCTTGGGGATGCCCCCGTGCACCCCCAAGAAATATTCAAGAAGACTCAAGCGTCCAAGCTTGGGGATGCCCCCGTGCATCCCCTTCTCCATCAACAATTATCAGTTCGTCTTTCGTTCCACTATATTTTAATCACTTCATGCGTTATGTGCTATGCTTGGAGCGTCTTGCTCTTAGTTTCCTTTTTTGTTTTCTTTAGCTTTGCTTGCTGTTCATAACAAGTTAGATCCTAGCCTTCATTGTTTGGGAGAGAAACACGCTCCACTCCACTATAGAACACAACATAGGCTTGCATGCGTATCTTCTTGTGTGTGTTCTTTATCTTTTCATAGCTGCTGTCATGCTTAGCTCTTAGTTTTCATGCTTATCTTTTTAAGAGCTTTTGTTTAGGTTGTTGCTTCTGGAAATCTCTTGAGTTATCATGCTTATCTTGTTAAGAGAGTTGGCTTCTGTGGCACTGGTTGATATGTCTATGATAAAAATGCTATGTGCATAATGGTGCTTAGTAGTTCATGTTTCTTTATGGTTAGTCTCAAATAGCTGGGGGTTCTTAATGTGTTATTGAAGTAACAGCATGATTTGTTTGCCTATGATGTGGTATGGTTTAGTGATATCTCCCTCCAAGAATTTATTTTGATTGACTTGGCATATGCTCGCGCATATTTAAGACTGTAAAGAAAGTCTATCAAGCCTTGATGATCTTTAATTTCTGAGTAGTGATATAACTTCCATGCCCGATTCAATGTTGCTTTGTCGCTCTGCATGATTATGGCCGTCATTGCTCTCTTAGTTGGTCGCTCCCAGTCTTTTGCTAGCCTTCACCTGTACTAAGTGGTCTGACTGCTTGTGCATCCAAAATCCTTGAAACCAGTTATGCCATATGAGTCCACCATACCTACCTATATGTGGTATTTCACCGCCACTCCAAGTAAATTTACATGTGCTACCTTTAAAACCTTCAAAATAATTCCTTGTTTTTGCAATACATAGCTCATGGGAAAGTAGCTTAAAAACTATTGTGGTAAAGAATATGTCGCTTATGTATCTTATTTCTTATAAGTTGCTTGTTGAGCGGTATCCATGTTTCTGGGGACGCCATCAACTGTTACACTTTTGTTGAATATCATGTGAGTTGCTATGCATGTTCGTCTTGTCTGAAGTAAGGGTGATTTGCCATGAGTTGAATGGTTTGAGTATGCATATTGTTAGAGAAGAACATTGGGCCGCCAACCAAAGCAATGTATCATGGCGGAAGTTTCAGCTTGGACATTAATCCCCAATCTCTTATGAGAATATTATCTGTTGTTGAATGCTTAAGCATTAAAGAGGGGTCCATTATCTATTTTCTATGTTGTCCCGGTATGGATGTCCTCAAGTTGAGATCTATCAAAAACGAGAAATCAAATGCGATCTATCTCCTTGGACCTTTGTACAGGTGATATAGAGGTACCCCTTTGTGACACTTGGTTGAAACATATGTAATGCAATGATAATCCATGGAAATCCGAGCTAATTAGGACAAGGTGCGAGCACTATTGGTATTCGATGCATGAGGCTTGCAACTTATAGGATGTCTTATGCATAACACATATGAAGTATTACTACCGTTGACAAAATTGTTTCTATGTTTTCAAAATAAAAAGCTCTAGCACATGAGTAATCCATGCTTCCCTCTGCGAAGGGCCATTCTTTTACTTTTATGTTGAGTCTCCACCTTCTTTCTTCAAAGCACCAACTATTGAGAGCATGATTGTCATTCTGAGTGTAATGTGCATTGTCCCAAAGTACCATTGTCTTTTGCATAATTGTGATATCACTTATTCTGAAATCATTGTATCTAGTCGTCACTTAAACTTCGGAGGTGCTCCTCCATTTATGTTTTGCTTCACTAAAGAGGGCAAGCGAGGTATCACTTTGTCATGTTTGCACACCATGCTCACTACAAATCTATTGGGTGTTTCAGTATCATATTGTAAACTTTCAGTTCTTTGTGATATTCTCACGAGGCAACTTAATTACTAAAGATTCATTATCTCGATAAGCATTTGTCATGTGACTGTGAAAGATTCTTTGGTAGCATGTCACCACAGAAATTATGCTTGTTATCATTTACCTACTCGAGGACGAGCAGGAATTAAGCTTGGGGATGTTGATACGTCCCAAACGTATCTATAATTTTTGCTTGCTCCATGCATGTTTTGGGTGATATTGCTATGCTTTTTGATACACTTTCATACACTTTTGATCATATTTGGACTAACCTATTAACTCAGTGCACCCCAGTGCCAGTTTCTGTTTTCTGCTGTTTTTGTATTTCAGGTTTTCCCATTACTTAAATTGCCAGAAAAATTCGGGGAAAAATATATAAAAAATCAACGCTCCAGAAGCTTCCACGCGCCAGAAGTGGGGCCAGAGGGGAGCCAGGGGCAGCCCAGGCGGCCCCACCCCTGGCCGCCTAGGCAGGGCACCTGGGCCCCCCTCTCCGCTTTTGGTGACCCCCTTTGGCATATATTTATCTCCCGTCGCGGAAACCCTGATTCCAGAACCCTTTTCTCCAGAAGCTATTCCGATCTCCGCCGCCATCGCCACCAAGTTTCGGAGGACCAGAATTCCTGTGCCGGCATCCTGTCGGGACGGGGAAGTGCCCCCGGATTCATCTCCATCGACGTTGCTTCCTCCCTCCATGATGCGGGAGTAGTTCCTCCTCGGGGCTGAGGTTTATACCAGTAGCTATGTGGTCAATTCTCTCTCCCATGATGTGATCTTCGTTGTGATCATAGGCTATGTTAATCTAGGGTGATCCCATGATATTTCCCCTTCCTCTATGTATTGGATTGATGTACTCACTTGTCTTTATCTAGTATAATCTCCGAGACCAAGGTGACAGCGGTCTATTGGACATGGATTAGAAGAATATTTTCATGAGTGATTTCCTCTTTTGTGTGTTGATTGAAGATTGAGAGTCTCTTGGTGCTTGTTTTTGACTATCCTTGAGATATGTTGTGGTGATTGTGGTACTCTCTTTGGATGGCCGCGGTGACATTGGGAAATCCATAGATAGAAAACTACGAACTTTGAGGTGTGCTTTTGTAGCCCTACATAATTCTCGTCCTCTCTTGACCATAAAGGAATGACCTCCGAGTGCGTCCCCCTTGCATGTTTTTTGGGAAATATCATGTGATTCGATTATGTTAATGTTGTTGGGAGTTGCCACTAGTGAAAGTATGAAGCCTAGGCCTTGTTTCCACCATTGCAATACCATTTGTGCTCACGTTTACCACTTGTTTGCTTGCTGCACTTTTTATTACAGATTTATATTACTTTGCTTTGCCACTCCTATCATCCATATTTTACCATCTCTTCGCCGAACTAGTGCACCTATACATCTGACAAGTGTATTAGGTGTGTTGGGGACACAAGAGACTTCTTGTATCTTGATTGCAGGGTTGCTTGAAAGGGGTACGTTCAACCTCCACTTCCCTGAGTTCGATAAACCTTGGGTTACTCACTTAAGGGAAATTTGATGCTGTCCTACAAACCTCTGCTCTTGGAGGCCCAACACTGTCTACAAGAATAGAAGCGTGTAGTAGACATCACAGTCCCACTGAGGCGCCGGGTTATAGCCAGGGACCGGGGGGGGCGTTGGTGCCAAAGGCCTGGCCGTGAAGAGGAGCCAGGGAGGTGAACGCGTGGGCGGGTGGCAGCACCGGGGGACGCGAGCCCAGAAGGCCGGCTCCACTGGTCGGTCGCGGCGCGGGAGCGCCCTGGGGCTGTAGCGGCTGGCCCGTGTATGGGTTGAAGCAGATCCACGGGCCGACCGCGGGCTGGCCGCCTGCACCGACGCGAGAGCCGCCGGAGTTGCTGCCACTAGACCCGCCGCCTTGCCTCTTCCTGCGCCAATTGCCGCCGTTGCGGTTGCCGCCGCCACTGGTGTTGCCTCCTCCGCGGTTGTCGTCGCCGCGGTTGGAGTTGGTGCTGCCGGAGCCGGAGCCCTGGGAAGAGTGGCCGCCGTACAGGGCGACCTGGTTGGCCACGGCGGAGGTGTTGGCGAGCTGAGTCTCGCGGAGAACCAACAGAGAGCGCGTCTGCCCGAAGGTGGGGAGCGGGTTCTGCATGGTCACGATCGTGGTGATGTCGGCAAACCTCGGGTTGAGTCCGCGAAGGCAGTTGAGGACGAGGGTTTGGTCCGTGACCGGAGTGCCGACATCGGCGAGGGCGTCGGAGAGAGCCTTCAAGCGGTGGCAGTACGCGGTGACCGAGAGGTCGCCTTGGACGAGGCCACGGAACTCGGCCTCCAGGTAGACCGCGCGAGTCATCTGGTTGTCCAGAAAGAGGTTGGAGATGAGAGTCCAAGCCTCACGCGCCGTCTGTTCTTCCGCCATGATCAGATCAAGGATCTCGTCGGAGATAGAGCCGTACAGCCAGGACCGGACAACATAGTCCTCTCGGGTCCAGTCCGACGTGCGGTCCGCCGTGGCCGTGACGGTGGTGACGTGGGGAAGCAAGTCGTACTTGCCAAGGAGGACTCAGATGAGCATCCGCCATTTGGCGAAGTTGGAGGTGTGGAGATCCAGCGTGACGGGCACGTGGGTGCGCACGCTGGCAACTTGCACAGCCGGCGAGTTGGAGGCGGGCATGGTGGAGTTGACGAGGGGGCCGACGGTGGTGGAGTTGGAGGTGGGTAGGGTGGGAGAGGTGAGGGAGGGGGTGGTGGAGGCG
>LR738709.1:496896344-496926617 GCA_902687465.1 Secale cereale
GGCTGCGTGGTAGGGTTGAGGAGGAGAGGATCGATCTATCTGATACCAAGTGAACAAGTATGTTTAGGCAATACGCCACACATGGGGCGGCCCTCGTGTTTCATATATATAGGAATACATGAGACTTACATGCCTTGGAGGCCAAGGGAGATCACAACCATATCATACAAAATCAGGTAGGTTGAGATATTCCTATACATAAGCGATACACGGAGATATACTCTAACACTGCTGAGCAAAGAGATGGGAAATCATTTGGAGAAAGAGGAGTGGCCACTTTGGGAATCAGAGTGACCAGGGAAGAATTAATTCATTGAACTGTCAGCTTTTCTTCAAAGAAATCCTGAACCAGCTGAATACCATCAGCCCCCAATTATGCTCGAACATGCCTTGGTAAACTCAGTGTTAAACCCACCAGGCCCAGGGGTTCTCTCATTGGGCATGGAATTGATCACATCTTTTATTTCCTCTGTAGAGAAAAGGATTTACTTTTTAGACAGTAAAAACATGTCCTGGTCTAAAATGCATTGGGTGATGATGTTTGCTGAATCTTGTGTCATTCGTTTGTTCTTTGGATGTCACAACTAGCCACTGTCCTAGCCTTCTGTTATTGGAACAAGACCGAAGGGTGTAACATTCAGAGTTAATTAATAACGTTTCTCCGTTCAACCAAAATTAATACATTTCGAAGCTTGGTAGTGCTACGGCACATGGCTATCGCTCAGCGATAGCTGATAGCCACGACAGCAAGAAGAAAACAGAGCAACACCTGCCTGCATGACCTCGTAGTCGTAGCTCTCCTACTTCAGTACATGCATGAACAGTTGAACACACAAACCAAACGATTCACTTAGGTGCATATTTCGCAGCGAGTATCACTGCCAAAGTATGGAGTATGACCGATCGATAATCCCCGAGTTTATGCCGGGCAAGCGTCTCCTCCTTTGAGCTCCATCCCATCGATCTCCGGCGTGGTGGCCGTCGACGGATGCCGGTAGAGCGCCGTCATGAGCGGCGTCGCGATCACCGTGGTCGTCAGCGCCATGATCACGAAGATGGCGAACGTCGTGTCGTCCAGCACCTGCACGCACATCAGCCCGTGAGTCCTTGTACGTAACAACTGATAATTACATTTCCAACTTCCGTGTGTATGCAATTGCAAGTAGTACTGACCTTCTTCTCCTTGCCGATGTTGAGCACGATGAGCTCCACGAGACCCTTGGCGCTCATGGCCACGCCAAGGGCGGCCGCCTCGCGCCTGGCCATGCCGGTCCCGGCGACCGCCACCGCGTACGTCCCTGTGAACTTCCCCATCACGGCCACGGCCACCACGAGCGCCACCATCCCCCACGCGGCCACGCCCTGGACGTTGTCCACATTCGTGTGTAGTCCGCTCGTGGCGAAGTAGAGCGGCAGCATCAGCCCGGACACCAGCGGCGCCACCTTCTCGCCGATGCGCTCCGCGACGCCGTCCTCCCGGGGCATGGCCAGCCCGAACACGAACGCGCCGAACACGGGGTGTACGCCGATGGCGTCGGTCACGACGCCCGCTAGGAGCGCGCACGCGACGGCGCATGAGCAGGCCAGGTTGCCGTCCGAGCTGCAGGGGCCTGCGCGGCGCGCCAGGCGCGCCATGAGAGGGCGGAGCGCGAAGAACGTGAACGCCACGAAGACGGCGCCCGACGAGAGGATGTAGACCGGCGCGAGAGGGGACCCCTTCGGCTCGTGACCACCGCCGGACACCGCGAGAGCGAGGGCGAGGAGCGCCCACGCGAAGACGTCGTTCACCGCGGCGGCGGCCATGGCGGTCTCGCCGAAGGGCACTCCGAGGAGGCCGAGCTCCTTGAGGATGCAGGCGAGCACGGGGAGAGCGGTCACCGAGAGCGCGGCGCCGATGAACACGCACAGCGAGAGGTACGAGGCTTGGCGGGGCGCCGGGATGGCGAGGTCGAGGAGTGGCACGATGCCAGCGGCGGCGAGCAGCGGAGGCACGATGCCGGCCGCTGCGATGGCCACGCTGCGGGGCCCCACGCGGCGAACGGCGCGGAAGTCGAGCTCGAGGCCGACCAGGAAGAGGAAGAGGAGCAGGCCGAGGCCGGACACGGTGTCTAGCGCGGGGGTGCTCCACTCCGGGAAGATCGTCCGGTGGAAGGCGCCCCACCGGCCCAGGGCCGAAGGTCCGAGCAAGATGCCGCCCTGCGCAAATTAGACATGCAAGCATTTACGAGAGATTCTAAAAAAACTTATGTATTTTTTGGTCGAACCTCTAAGTATCTACGGAGTATTTGTTTTTACTTCTACCGAGTATCAAGCCCAGCCGACAAGCACAAAATTTGTGCAACTTTGGGTCTAGAAATGTGCACTTGGAAAGTGCACATATGTAATCCTCAATCCTAAAGTTGCACATAATTCAAAAATGTACAACCACCGAATTAACTTCTAGATAAAGAAAAAACTACTCGTTTTTTTACATCCGAAAAAAAAACCACTCCCTCCATGTCAAAACGTAAGACGTTTTAGCAGTTCAAATTGAATTGCAAAAAGGTCATATATTTTGATACAGAGGTAGTAGTCCTTAATATCATGTGATACCCTCAAAATTACATGCCAAATGTGTTACCCTCTAAAATACAGGCTATGAATTGTTTTTCCACAGTCCAGACACGCCTTTGCATTTTAGAATGCAACTGTAAAGACGGATTGGAAAATTGTATTCGAATGTAGCCTATATAAAAGTATAGTTATTCCTAAAAAACTATGTTGATCTAAAATAACAAATGGTAGTAGTACCACTAAAAATTATATTCATCACATTTGTCTATGTAAAAAGAGAACGGAATAACATATATAATCGCTGTAAATAAAATAAAATTACAAACATAAAACATGGTGTAAAATATACATAAAATGCATTTTTTTCTGATCATATATATTTTTGTTTTCTTATGCCAAATTTTACATATTGAATCAATATGAATGTAACCATTTTTTTGCGAAATAATATGAATGTAACCATTTGTATTTCAAATGTAATTTATTTATGAAACGATCTTGTAAGAAATATAAGATCCTTACATGGAGCTTGGGAGCCCAAAACAATGACCGTTTGAATTCTAATTCGAGCTGACATTAGCATTGCAAAGCTACCAGAGAAGTCGAGTCTTATTTTTTCGGAAAGAAAAGGTTTAGTCGGCAGTCTAGCTAGCATCTCAAAAAGAGCGTATCCAGTATCCTTCCACGATAGACGACTTATGCTTATTCTAAGAAAATACGTCTAGTAAATTACTCTATCCGTCCGAAAATACTTGTCGGAGAAATGGATAAAAATAAACATATCTAGAATCGAAATACATTTAGATACATCCATTTCTCTCACAAGTATTTTCGAACGGAGGGAGTATTATTAGTTCTCTTTAGTGCACTGGATTGTGTGATGTCAAACGCATGTCATGCATGGCAGCAGAACGGGTTGAGAAGGTCACGTCGTGGGAGTCCACAGACCACAAATCTTGATGCGTTAGCCAACATGCAACAGTACATGCACCAATTGTGCAGCATTACCGGGCGGTCATTTTTTTGCCCGTCATTTTCAGATGATGGTCTGAATTGATCGCCAACATCTTCTACTCTCGAATGATTTGAAATTTTGAAGATTGCTCACGCGGCGAATCTTCTACACGTGGATGTCGTCATGGCTATATAGCAGCTACTCCCTCCATTCACTAATGCAAGGTCACTTCATATTTTTAAAATGCCTACCTTTGATCATTAATTTTACCAACGAAATGTTAGTCACATTTCATAGAAAGTATGCCATTGGATGCACAAATCAAAGAACTTTCCGATAATATATTTTTGATACATATAACCCATACTTTGTTGATAAAAAATAGAAGTGAAAGTTTGACACGCAAAATAAAGTGGTCTTGTATAAAAAATGGAAGTAGTTTCTTTTTTAAAATATACACGTATAAACATGTATGAGTTAGTGCTTGATCCAATCAAGCAATCTTAGCCATCCATAATAATTAACCCCCCCCCACCCCCACCCCCTAAAGGAACATAAGACTTTTTAGATCACTTCTTTACTGATCTAAAAAGTCTTATATTGTATTACTTTATGTATTTCGTTCTGAAATTTACATACATGTGTGTTATGCCCTACACATATCTGGATTTACACATATCTGTATTTTTCTAGATTTTTTTAAAACTTAAGAGATATGAATCTTGATGAATTTTGGAAATTGCAAATGGAGGCCTCTATGGAGCTAGCCCTTCAAAAGCATTTTTCACTTTCCGGGAGCATATATAGTTTTTTTTTTTGCAGAAAGGGAGCATATATAGTTATACACTAGTGCGACCGATGTCAAGCCATGTACTCCCACCATTTGTAAATATATGTCTTTTTAAATATTTCACTACAAACTACATATGGATGTACATGAACATATTTTATAGTGTAGATTCACTCATTTTGCTTCGTATGTAGTCTATAATGGAATCTCTAAAATACATATATATTTAGAAACGGAGAAAGTATGACATAGACTACATGTGGAGCAAAAGCATTACTATGTAAACACACACACACACACACACATAAAAAGAAGAGTTGAAGGAGCATCTATATGCATATGAATACCAGGATCTCGGCGATGACCCTAGGCTGGCGCAGGGGCTTGAGGGCGAAGGCGAGGCCCTGCGTGACGACGAGCACGACGGCTATCTGCACCGCCAGGAGCGGCAGTGCGAAGTCCAGAGGGTTCTCGCCCTGCCACAGGCCGTCCGATGCCATCTTCACGGCCATGCTTAAGCTCTACTGCTAGCTAGCTAGTTCTGCACGCACCCAACGGCTGGGATCTGCTCCGTCAAGAAAGAACGGCTGGGACGGTAATCTTGATGTGCCTTTGTGTGTGCTTGCATGCATGTGCTGGTGGCTGTGCCTTGTACTGAATCAGCATGCACTCCCAATTTATAGGCGCGGGTCGACATGCAACCTGGCTAGCTACCCCGTGCACCTGATGATTCATTAGCTTAGTGGCCTTCTCTATCATTATCAGGGGGGGAAATGGGGGTGTAACATTTGGACGGACATGGGGGAATGCTCAACAACTCCTGTACATGTATGAAAATTCGCTAATTTTTTTAAAATAATATATTTTATTTAGTAAATTTCATAACTAGTACGTGGCTAGGCGTATTTTCAAAAATATGACCCAATCGGCCAGCAGCAGGCCGACAGGACCTTATTGGCCTGCTGCTGGCCGATTAGGACCTTATCGGCCTGCTGCTGGCCGATTAGGACCTTATCGGCCTGCTGCTAGCCGATAGGCCTGTCGGCCACAAGCTCTCCAGCAGTCGGCCTTGCTGCTGGCCGACAGGACCTTATTGGCCTGCTGCTGGCCGATAGGACCTTATTGGCCTGCTGCTGGCCGACAGGACCCTGCATGCATAAGGTCCTATCGGCCAGCAGCAGGCCAATAAGGTCCTGTCGGCCAGCTGCAGGCCAATAGGGTCCTGTCGGCTGGAGAGCTTGTGGCCGACAGGCCTATCGGCTAGCAGCAGGCCGATAAGGTCCTAATCGGCCAGCAGCAGGCCGATAAGGTCCTAATCGGCCAGCAGCAGGCCAATAAGGTCCTGTCGGCCTGCTGCTGGCCGATTGGGTCATATTTTTGAAAATACGCCTAGCCACGTACTAGTTATGAAATTTACTAAATAAAATGTATTACTTAAAAAAAAAGCTGAAAATTCGATTCCTCCCTCTGTTAAAAAAGAAAGCTCTCGATATATTCTAAGTTAACTCTCAAACATTTTTTTTAGCATACACGCACACACACTAATCCCTATGAACACACACGTTCTACCTCTATGAGCACCTTCTAGAGATGAGCCGACATATCTTAAGATGGACGAAGTCGCCACAAAAGCCTCATAGTTATGCTCAAAAAAGCCTCATAGTTGATGTTTGGAACAAATCCAGAAAAATACGACCACCCGCGCCAAAGTTTAGGACTTGAACCCAGGTAGGCAGGTTTCACCACAAGAGACTTTGATCTCAGATGGCGTTTAGATAGGGAAGCTTGAAAAAAATTGTGCATACCGATATCAATAAGTATTTTTAGAATATCAAAATTTAGGTACCCATTACATAGTGGTCAAAGGTACATTTTATAAAGTAGGAAAATTCAGTAAATAAATGAAATGCCAAAATGGAAAACCAAGTACTTCAAGAAAATGAATAACATGCACTCCATAATATAACTGGAATAATAAAACAGTAATAGCGATGATAATATATACAAATGATGGCAACACTATTAGAAAAAAAAATGAAAAGGGGGATTTGGGAAACTGTATAGTTTCAGTTCCCTCCATTTTCCCCTATAGTTTATGACTGTAAGTAATACATCTTTCCTATTTTATATTTAAGTAAATTATATAATTAAATTTATAGATTTTTTTCTTTTGAATGTGCCCCCTCTAATTAGTCTTAGTTTTCTGAACCTTTTCATTTTGTCTCCACTTTAGTTATTTACTAATTTATTTTCATTTTTTATCTAAAATTTGGACGATGAAAACCCATAGTTTTTTTCTACATGAATATTATGTTGGCGAAACAAATTGACACGTAAATGCTATGTTAGTGAAATCAAATTCCCATGAACATTGTGAACGGAGTTTTACAGTTGACGAGCATCTTCTAGCCGGTATTGATCTCTCAAAGTAGAACCACAATACGGATACATGCCTTTATTTTTCTTTTTCTTTTTTGAAAGAAAGCATAAGACCATATATTTAGTATCACAAAGTGTTTACAAACACCCTTTTTTTTGGCGAAGAAATTCTAGTATTACTCAAGCAAGGTTACACCACGCTCGACAGCATCCAAAACCTCCTCTTTGGTCCAGACCCGAGCCACACCATAGTTCTGCCCAGAGTCATGCCAATTTTTGCCAAGGCATGACTAGTTAAATTACAATTTCGACGCATATAAGTAATACCATAACTACGTTCCGACATGCTAGCTTTAATCTCTTGAATGAGAAACGCGTACTTTGATCTGTTTGTGTCCTCATTCTTCAACATGTTTACAAGCACCCCCTTTACGGGAAAAAGAAAATTACAACCAATTCCTTAGGGGTGCTAAAATCTTTTTCCTTGTGCATCCATCTGCGACGCGGCGTAAGCAAAGATCGATGGCGCCATTGGGCCTCCGCCTCGATAGAGCAAACTTTTTAAAACCCAAGAGTTTATGATTTTTTCTTCAAAACCACTTTCACAATATCATAAGTCTATTGGGTTTAATTTTATCATCAATATAGCATAATGGAAGTCAGTGGCCAAAGTAGTCTTTGGAGCATGGCTATGTCTATGTCCAAACCGATAAGACCATCTCCAGATCTATGTATATAACATTATCGGGATTTTCATACTTTTCTTTAACGGAAGGATGTTCATACTTCGGCATTGACACAAAATGCACATACAGATAGCCCCAGGCCACAGAAAATGGACGCGCACGAACTGATGCCTGCCTATCGGGGAAACATACACATGCATGACATATGGTTCACAAATCATGCCACCACCTAGGATGAAAACAGTAGGCATACATTGCACATGAACAAGGTCGGCAGGGTGCCGGGGAAATCCTGCCACTCATCGCTCCCACTAACGGAGCGGCAAAGTTGGTGAGTGGCGACTCTACGAGCCATGCATGACTTCGATATTCCTTCCTCTCACAGCATCTACAGCCACATATAGCAAATCCGTTCCCTCAAACATCCACGGATGTGTCCGGGTGTGTTCGCGGGCAATGACCGAGCACATCTCAAATTTCAGTTGTTGCATTCGGACATCTCGTACTTGATTCTTAGGGCATCTTCAGCCGTTGGAGGCCCCCAGGACAATCGCCGGGCCAAAAATAGCACGTCCTGGGGGCCAAAACGTTCTCGCCGGATGAAAACCGAGTACGTTTTCCCAGCCGTTGCTGCCCCCAGGACAATTATCAGGCATAAAGTGATTGGATGGGCCAAGAAAAAAGACGCGTGGGGGAATATGATTGGTTGTTGATTTCGCCGGCGCCCCCAACAGCCCCCCAACGCGCCGGGTTTTGCCTGGGGTTGCCGGCTCTATTTTGAGGTCTTGGGGGCGCTTGGGGGGCATGACTGGTCCACTTTTTTCCATTTTTAGACTGCCGGCACACAAAAAGTGGCTCTTGAGGGGCTCTTGGGGGCGTGGCTGGAGATGCTCTTATAGCCATACAAAGACATGCAAAAGAAAGTAGAACCTATGTACTACATTGATTCTAGCTAGCTACTCCTCGTCGGAGATCATGACGATCTCCGTGCCCGGCTCCGGCAGCTTGGGCGCCAGCTGCAGCTCCGACTCCTCCAACGTCAGCATGGAGTAGTGGGTGATTTTGCTCCGGACCATGCCGGCGCGTGGGTGCAACGTTTGACTATGGGCAGAGCGCTGGAGCGGGAGAGGGAGGAGGTGGATGGGCTTGGACTGGCGGCGCGGAGAGGGGGAGGGGGTGAGTTAGGGTTGTGGGACGTCGGCCGGCTTAAATAGCTGGATTTGGTCTTGGGTGGCAAGCCGGATCGGCGCCACGCGGCGTTCACACCACGGCGACAGACACGGCGTCTGTCAAACCGCTAGGTTTTCAGGCGTTTCTGCGTGGGACCGCGCGGTCAGACCGACGTGGCGGGCGCGCTCGGGTACCCCCAATCCGCCCCATATTAGGCCTGAATATGGGGGCGTTGGGCGGCTCGGACGTTTGAGGCCCGTTGAAGAAGCCCGGCTAGGTAAAAAAATGTGACCGGACAATGACCGGACCGCCCGCCCGAGCGTATGAGACGAGTTTGAGAGGTCCGGCTGTAGATGCTCGGAGACGTTCCAGAACCCAATCCAGCTGACCGAGCATGTGGACGGCACGGCTCCATCCAAGCTTACAGGTCAACACCCTGACGTCGATTGTGCGTGCACGTTTGAAAAAGGCAGCACGCAGGTAGCAGGGAGCGAGCGAGAGCAGCTATCAGTCTTGGAGTGTATCTGATGGCATGCATGATCACCACAAGGTTGGAGCAGCCTGATTGGCACAGCAGCTCAGTGCGTTCCCCAGCTGACCACCGGATGTCGACTAGGTTAGAGTTTAGCTTAACGAGCTAAGCTTGGGAGTTGGGACTGGTTGGATGCCAGGCCATGATCGACGAAAACATTTCCGAGGATCTGTCTGGGAGATTGATTGGAAAGGTTTGCACCACCGAGACAAACGCGCTTTGGTGGCCTGACATGTCATTGCTGGATTGGGTGGTCTGATCGTGCTAGACTGTCACTTGAGTCTGATTTGTCATTGGACTATTGGAGACCAAATGAGCCTCGTCAGAAGGCCGCTCACACGCAAGCACCCACAGTGCATGCCTAGTACTCCCTTCGTCTACAAATATAAGATGGTCTAACTTTTTTCTAGATGGGATTATATAGGGACGTTTTAATGTGTTTCTTCATTCGTTTCAATTCATATGTAATCTATATTGAAATATCAAAAACTTCTTATATTTATGAACGGATGTTGTACTAAATATTGGATTCACGGAGCTTAAGATTGATCAAGTCAATACTTAATACCAGCGCCATGTCTGCATTGGGTTGTCTCTTCAAAATTACATATGTTGTCGAAGAGCTCAGAACCATAAATGTCAAAGCAAATTAAGCTACCTGGCTCGGCGCGGTCGGCACTGTCAGGCGTCACCAACACCGGCATTTGCTCCTCGTCCCATCCCTACCTGGTTCCATGGTCGATGTTGTCGATGCCTCGCCCCTGGACACGGTGCGGCAGTTTGCAGAGATCCCTTGCGATGCTCCTGTTGCTTGGAGAACGGACATTGGGCGTGCGGGTGCCGCAATCCTTGGCGTCCGCTCAGCTCTTTGGCATGCCTTGTCGCGCCACCACTGTCTCGCCTCAGCACCGAGCATTGTCGAGCTCCAGCTTCTTGTGGGGGTCCGATGAAATCTACGCTCCGCTACAAGGCACTTCATCGAGGGTCCTGGGCATCGATTGATTCTGATGATGTTGGCTCAGCACCCCCAACCGATGTGCTGCTGCAGTCCACTTTAGTAACTCGAGCCAAGCTGTTGATGCATGTTGGGAGCTTTTGAGAGCGGGAGGAGGTGGCCTTGGACAAGCTCTCTCTTGTGTCAGCTGCGTTGCAGTCCACTCCTACGGCGCGTCCTTCTAGTCAGGTTGACGCTGTTAGTCAAGTTGACGTTGTTGGTGGCTCTATGGAGAATAGGGATGAAGAGCTCTATGGTTGTTTCTCCCCTCGAGTTGGGGACAACTTGTCGTCGATGTCTGCTGCTGTGAGCGAGGCCATCGCCGTGGTCGTGGCCCCTGTGTTGCAGTTTATGCCCGAGCTTCAACAACTATGTGCGAGACCTGCTTCACCTCAGTCTATGGAGCATGTGGAGGTCGTCTCGCCAATGACCCCTGTTGAGGGGCAGGATCTGCCTAGGTCATGTGAGCAACTAGAGGCGTCTGTGTCCATCGTGTCAGTGGTATATGTGACTGATAATGTTAAAGCGGTCAGCATGTTGGCGTCTGATCCTTTGGAGCCCAGCCAGCCGCTCGCCAATGTGGAGCGTGAAGGTTCCGATGTTACAGTCACTCACGCGCATGAGACCGTTTGGTAGGTTTCTGTGCGTGACAAGGTCAATGATATTCTCTTTCATATAGAGATTCACAGCTTGCTCAAACGTTTGGAGGCGGCTAGCCCTGGATCTGGCAAGGCAATTGTAGAGGAGGCTCTCAGGAGCAAGAGAATGAAGAGTGGCGTCATAATAAAGACATCTGCGGCTGCTTGATGGATGGTTATCAGTCTCTTGGGTTGTCCTTATGGTATGAGTTGTCGCCGCGGATTTGGTGGTGTCCGTGGTCTTCGGCCGTGTTACTCTCGTTGGGGGTTTCTTTGCAATGTAGCAGCGTGAGGGTTGGTGGTCATTATGTGTTGGGTATGGTTGTCGGGTTGATCGCATGTTTACGGGGTTGCATGTTCCGTGAGTAGTCTACATGTGGTTGGTTTGTATCGGTTATCGCCCGATTTTTCTTTGATTAACTGGGCAATTCTCTTTTGCTTAATTAATCGATGATTGCCTCTGTTTCGAAAAAAAATTAAGTTGTTTGTGTTCTCACCGGAACAAAAAAAAAAAGATGTTTGTGGGAGGGCTTTGGTGGTCCGACATGTCATTACTGGATTGGGTGATCTGATCTGGTAGGCTGGCACCTGATTCTGACTTGTTATTGCCTCATTGAACTACTGGAGAGGCAGATGGTTCAGAAGAGGCACACACACATGCATGTACAGTGCCTACTAAAAGCTGGATCCATTTCAAAATTACATATGTTTATGCGATTCAGGTAGCACAGCAAACGGAAGATCCTCGGCGTACACGCAGTTCCAATCTGTGTGTTGAGGTAGCCGATGTGGCTAAAACAAATAGACAAAGGGCGACGTCAGATAGGATAGCTCGAGTGGTTCGATGTTCAGCTGCTTCTGACGAACGCGTGATTTTTTTTCTTCGAAAATTCACGAGGCGGGGGGCCCAAACCCGCGACCTCCTATGCAAGCGTCATGCGCCATGAGGGCATGGTCAATGCATAACCCAGGATGATGCTTCACATGCCATGTTTTTTTTTTTGAGTCTAAACATACTTTATTAATCCAAAAAGTTCATAGGGATACAATGAATGTCTGGTGGGTTTATAAGCCACAAATGGCGCCCAAAATCTAGACTAAAAGCATGCTTAGCGAGGCTATGTGCCTCAATATTGGTTGATCTACCTTCGAAGATGAAGGAACATTGATGGAAGTCTCTAGCCGTCTGTATGATCTCTTTGACAGTGCTTGCATGTATGCCTCCCGTACCTTGCTTGATGTCGTTGATAACCGCTTGACAGTCACTAGCCACGATGATATCTGTCAATGCCAAGTCTGAAGCTAACGCTAGTGCTTCTCGGCAAGCTAGAGCTTCAAGCGTTGCAGGCTCAGTGATTCCATTTACTTTGATAGTTGAAGCACCCAAAAACTGTCCGGTAGCGTCTCTGCAGATTGCGCTGAAAGAGCCATACAAGTTATCCCTTGACACTGCACCGTCAACTCTGATCTTACCGCATCCTGGCGGCGGCGGTATCCATCTCTGCCTAGGCTGACCCGAAATTGGTGCTGGATGCAACACACACTTCTTTGGTTTACAGTCCTCAAGCTCTCTGATGTATCTCATAACGAAATTGTGTGTAGATAGTGGGCTTTGGAAAATACTTTCATGTAGAGCCTGCCGACGAGAGTACCAGAGAGCCCACATAGTAACTGCTACTTGGATGAACTCAGTAGAAGAAAAAATATCCATTAAGGAGAAGAGCCACCGTCGAGCATCCGGCTCCTGCGTGCTGTTCAGAGCTTCGACAAGGTCATGATCTTGCAGCGCCCAAACACAGCGTGCTACTATGCAATGCAGCAAAGAGTGTTGCCGTGAGTCCTCAGACCCACATAAACCACACCTAGATGTATCAGACATGTTCCGATGGTGTAAGACATCCGCTGTTGGAACAGTCTGATGGGCTAGGCGCCATAGGAAAATTTTAACTTTTGATGGCAGCTCAATCTTCCACAATCTCTCCCATCCATTTGTTTCGTTAGCAACATCCGACGATTGGCCTCTACCCTCAAGCCAGGCTTCTCTCCGCATTTTAGTTTCAACAAGCATACGGTATGCCGATCGCACCGTGAAGACACCGTTCTTCTCATGAACCCATGACCAAAAATCATCTATTTGTCTCGTACACAAAGGTATAGACAAGATAGACTGTGCATCAGTAGGCAAGAAGATCTGGGAAATAGCCTCTCGATCCCAATCCGCACCAGGCAAGATAATATCACTAACCCATTGAGGGGGGTTAGCAATCAAACTAGTAATAGGGCGCATATTGGCCGGACGCGGTAACCAGTTCTGGTCCCATATATGTGTTGTTAACCCATCGCCTATGCGTTTTATGATTCCTTGCTTGAGTACATCTCGGCCCTCAATTATGGCCCGCCAAATTTGAGAAGGAGCCGAACCCAGTTCAGCATTCAAGATATCAACCCCAGGGTGGTACTTGGCCCTCAAAACACGAGAGCTAAGTGAATCGGGATCCATGAGTAGCCTCCATGCTTGCCTTGCCAAGAGAGCTAGGTTAAAAAGTTCAATATCCCGAAACCCGAGTCCACCACAATATTTTGGCTTGGTCATTGTGCTCCAGGAGACCCAGCTTGGTTTCCTTTTCCCTTCTTTGCTCCCCCACCAAAACTTTCTGATCAAGGAGTTGATATGCTCACAGAGTCCACGTGGCAGTTTAAAGCATGACATGGAGTAAACTGGAACGGCCTGAGCTACTGATTTTATTAAAATCTCTTTACCTCCCGCAGACAAAAGTTTTTCCATCCATCCCTTCACCTTGTTCCAGACTCTGTCCTTTAGAAATTTGAAAGCTCCATTCTTGCTACTCCCCACATCTGTTGGCATACCCAGATATCTATCTGAGAGAGACTCATTTGTGATATTAAGAGCATTCTTTACCTCGGTTTTGATATGGGAGGGGCAGCCCTTGCTGAAGAACACAGAGGATTTTGCTAAGTTGATCTTTTGACCGGAGGCATTACAATAATTTTCCATCAGAGAAGACAACTGATTAGCTCCATGAGAACTGGCTTTGACAAACAGCAGGCTATCATCAGCAAAAAGCAAGTGGCTCACTGGCGGTGCCGACGGAGCAACTTGAATTCCTTTGAGGCATGATGATTCATCTTGGGTTTTTAAGAGGCACGAAAGGCCCTCTGCTGCCAACAAAAACAGGTATGGAGAAATAGGGTCTCCTTGACGGATTCCTCTAGACGGTAGAAAATCCTCTAACTTACTGCCATTGAAAAGAACTGAAAACTTTACCGAGGTTACCATGCGCATGATCGTAGCCACCCAAGAAGGGGCAAATCCCAGCTTGGTCATTATAGCCTCCAGATAGTTCAACTCGACTCGATCATATGCTTTCATCATATCCAGCTTGACCGCACAGTATCTGTTCTTTTGAGCTTTGTTTCGCTTCATGAAATGTAAACACTCATAGGCAGTTATGATGTTATCTGTGATCAAGCGACCAGGGACGAACGCAGACTGCTCCTCTGAGACTATATCAGGCAGGATCTGTTTCAATCTATTAGCCAAGACTTTTGAAGCAATTTTGTATAAGACGTTGCACAGGCTAATCGGTCTAAACTGGGATAAGTTAGTAGCTTCCTTTACCTTTGGTATTAAGACAAGGATAGTTTCATTGATTACCTCCGGGTTTTCATCACCCCGCAGAATGCGCAAAACAACATTAGTGACCTCATCGCCACATAATTCCCAATGCCGCTGAAAGAAATGTGCCGGGTATCCATCCGGCCCCGGGGCCTTCGTTGGGTACATCTGGAATAGAGCCTTTTTCACCTCATCACCAGAGTAGGGCGCGGTCAGGGTCGAATTCATATCACTGGTAACCTTGACCGGAACTGAGTTCAAAACAATATCCATCCCCGTGGTTCCTTCTGAAGTAAACAGGTTTTTGTAGAACTCGTTTGTTAGAGCTGCCATCTCGGCGGGATCAGTTGTAGACGTACCATCCGATCTCTCTAGGCTTTTTATAGTATTCTTCCGACGGCGGAGGCTAGCTCTCCGTTGAAAAAACTTCGTATTTTTGTCACCCTCCGTGAGCCAGTCGACCCGAGATCTTTGCCTCATTTTTACCTCCTCCATGTGATAGAGTTCGACGAGCCTATCCCCAATTTTTGTCTCTGCATGTGAGGGAGAGATCCGCTGGGGATCGTTCTGCAAAATAGCCAACTCTTTCTTAAGTCTTTTTATTTCCCTGCCAACATTACCAATGGTGTCAGCGCTCCATTGTCTCAGGGAGGCCGACAGGTCCCCCAGTTTTTTACTTATCTGTGTAACAGTTTGTCCTGCTGGTGAATCAGACCACATCGTTTCAAGAGCCGATCCAAATTCCTCATTTCTTTCCCAATACATCTCGTATCTGAATAATCTCTGTTGAGGTTGGGTAGGATGAGCAGGTTCTAGTTGCACTCTAATCGGACAATGGTCTGAGGACGCCGCCGTTTCATGAGTGAGAGTAGCATGCGGAAATCTAGATATCCAGTCCGTATTGTGCAAAGCTCGGTCAAGGCGAACTCTGCAATATCCGCCCCCAGCAGTTTTCTTCTCAAAGGTCCATGATTTTCCTTGATAACCCATGTCAGCCAGAGCACACACATCCACAGCTTCCCTGAAAGCTTGTATTTGAGCGTGTCTTCGCTGACCAGTTCCAACGTGTTCATATGAATGAAGAACTTCATTAAAATCACCGATGCATAACCACGGCAGATCATTTGCGGACACAAGTGACTTGAGCAGATCAAAAGTTCTATACCTTTCTCCCACTTGTGCTTCACCATACACACACGTAAGCCTCCAATCATCCTGGTCCGAGCTAGACACTATAGCATCAACATGGTACTCAGAGTAACCAAAAACATCAAGCTTTATTCCATCGTTCCAAAACAAACCTATACCACCGCTGCGGCCTGAACTGCCCACAGCATACGAATGATTAAAACCTAAAGTACCTGCAAGATTTTCGACACGTGCCTTGGATATTTGCGTTTCTACGATACACAGCACTGTCGGGGCAAATTGCTTCGCTAGATCGCGAAGCTCTCGAATTGTCGCAGCTTTGCCCGCACCGCAACAATTCCAGCATAAGACACTCATTGCGCCCGGCGATCCTCCGCACGGGAGGTCGCCGATTTGACATCTTGTGGTTTCTCTTGAGAGGTGTTCTTCCTCAGGTTGCTCTTGTCTGGGTTCACCCTTGTTCGCTTCAGATCCTGCTTCGAGGAAGGACTTGCAGGAACTTCAGGAGGGGGTAAAGCCAATACACTCGAAGAGGACGGAGAGGGAAGAGACATGGCTCCTCCATCTGATCCAGCCCAACGCTTCCTATTATCTTCCACCTCCATCAAGTCATCACCTCCATCCAGGGGTAGCTCAACACCTTCAGTGCCCATGTTCTCATATGCATTATCCCGACCAGATGTACGGCCACCACGACGGCCACGGCGTCCGCGTCCACGGCCAGCTCCCGGTCCTGCGCCCACACGCATGTTCCAAACAGCTCTGAGATCCTTGAAGTGCAGCGCTGAGGGTTGGTGGATTCCATCGCCATGCTCCTTGTACACGTGCCCAAGATGCCCACAGACTGCACACCAGTCCGGTAAGCGTTCATACTTAACACGGTAGATCTGGCGCTTGCCATCCCGTACCATGGTGACTGCGTTCTTTAGATCCTTATTCACATCTATCTTGACCCATACACGATAAAAATTCCCAGCAAAGTCTTGTGTCATTGTTTCTGTGAACAGAACCTCGCCAACTCTTGCCGCTAGAGGCTGGACTAGGTGTGCGTAAAGATCAGGAACGTCATGGATCTGGATCCAGATATTGAGTGTGTCAAGCTTAACCTCCGTCGGCTTCGTGATTCCATCATAGGGGGTAATGATAACCGCATGGCCTCTGAAGTTCCATGGTCCGTCCTGCATCACTCTTTCCCAATCACCAAGGCATTGGAAGCGCAGGGTATAGAGGTTATCCTCCAGAGGACGAAACTTTACATCGTGGGCAAGATCCCAGGCCGCCCTCATGTTCTTGAAGAACCAATATTGGCTGTAGGGCTTATCGATATGAACCCTAGCTAGAGCTGTCCACCTAGTGGCCTCTGGTGGAGCCTCTTTTTCATCAAAGACGACATCGTCAAGGTCCTCCTCTCGGAGGCCTAACTCAGTCATCATCCTCTCAACATCATCCGCGGAGGACGAGCCAGACGCAGCCGCTGATCCCATCGACACCAAAACCTTGAACCCTAGTCCGAGCAAACCGATCGGACCTGTGAAGCAAACCCTAACTCTCCGTTGCTGCCGGGAGATCAACCAAGGCCGGGAAGTGATATCAAGATCACCCCGTGATCGGCCCGAGACGAAGCCCCGTTGCGATCGGATGAGGGAAGGCAAAATCTCGACGGGGCGATAGATCGCCGCCGGGAGAAGGAAACCCTAGCTTACGCAGGGAAAATACAAAACTGCTTCACATGCCATGTAGGATCGGATAACAGAAAAAGTAGGCTCGGGTGAGGAAGCAGGATCTTTTTCAGGAGGCGGGTTCTTAGAGAAAAAAAGTGTGGTCCGGTGCATAAAGTTGGAAAAGTTAAAGTGAAGAGGAGGGATGCATGTGTAGTGTGAGTCACTTTCTATTCTTTGATGAGGCCCACTAGGAGTAGCTTGCATTGGAGAGAAAAAATCAACACATATGCCTCAAATTACTTTTTGTCATGAGGCATCTGTATTCATATGCCACCATTGTACATGCCCTGAGAGGGCTTTTAAAAAGGTTGGCATTTCTATTCTTGAGAGATGGCATTTTTTCTAATACCAGGACAGTTTTATTACTAAGCGCATGACGTTTCTATTAAAAATATGATGACATTTGTATCAAAAACAGAATGAAATGTTTACTATGTCATTTTTAGTTTTAGTGGCATGTCAGTTTTATTACTAAGTGCATGGCATTTTTCTTAACAACAAGATGACATTTTTATCAATAATAGGATGGTATTTTAATTATTGAGAGGATCCATTTTTTAATGTTTGACAGGTTGATATTCAAAAAAATTATGGCATGAAAAATTTATATTTGGGGCATATCTAGATAAAAACATGGAGGATGGTAGTCTTATCAAGTAGCACATCATTTTTTTAAAGCCTGGCGTTTTCTCAATTTATAATTTTGTGCTTTATTTTTGTTCATGGCATTTTTATCCCAAGTATGTCATTTTTTGTCTATACTAGAGGAGGCAGTTTTTAAGTTTAGCATGGCAAAAGGAAAATCTAGATCACTCATTCTTTATTTTAAAGTTATAATGTGGAAATTTTGAAAAACTTTAACTGTGCCATTTGGGTCTAGGGGTTGCGCTGGGCTTGCCTACTGGCAAACGAGTGAAACCGGTCATAGGGAGCTCGCATGAGTTATACTCCCTTCGTTTCTAAATACAAGTCTCTGTAGAGATTCCACTATGAACCACATACGAATGTATATAGATGCATTTTAGAGTGTAGATTCACTCATTTTACTCCGTATGTGATCCATAGTGAAATCTCTCCAAAGACTTGTATTTAGGAACGGAGGGAGTATGCGCTGGGCTTGTCGGGAACTCCTATATGTCGCTCTTTGCAGCAAACAGCCGCAGGTTCGCATAGGCGGGTGTCTACCTGGGCCGGCCCATGAAGGAAACAGCTGCGAGCATGTACTGTGGTAGCTAAAAAAGTAAGCCGCACTCGCATGATCCAATGGCAGAGTCCACGCGCCACAACCAGTTGACCTAATTAAGGTCATTGAATAGAGAGCAGCATACATTATTAAAAACCAAACATCCAGCACTGATCCGACATATTTTAAGAAAATTCAGAATGCATTTTTTTTTCTGAAACAACCCTGAGTGTTTTATGAAACACAAGCACTTTTCAACTTTGTAAACATTTTTTAGTGAAATATTTTCAAAAAAGAACATTGTCTGAATTTCTGAAGAAATTTAGCAAACGGGAACACTTTCTGAAAATTGCAAACATATTTTAATTTGTGAAAAAAACTGGAAACATGATTTATTTTTTGAATCAGTGAACAAATTTGGAAAACAGGCACAATTTTCTAAAATTCTCAAACATTTTTAATTTGAAAATATATATTTAAAAACATGAAAGTTTTCTGAATTTGTGAACAAATTTTGAAAATGGGAACATTTTTCGAATTTTGAGAACAATTTTAGAAAATGTTTTTTTAATCCTGAACAAATTCTAATTCCTGAACAAAATTTCGTAATGCGAACATTTTTTGAATTTAGGAAACTGAGAACGAGAAAATTGAAATTGAGAACAAAATTTAATCATGGGAACAAAAAATATTTGAAATCCCGAACATTTTTATGAAACATTGATCAATTTCTAATTTAGAGAGAAAAACTAAAATGAAATTGAGGGAAAAAATTCAATAGGATAACAAAAGATGGATATCCCAAACATTTTTGTAAATTTACAGAACAAAAAACTAAATCAAGAACAATTTGAAAATCCTAAAAATAGTAAAATGCAAACAGTTTATTACATAAAAAATAGAAAAATGGAAACATTTTTGAAAATTTGGAAATTATAAACGTTTTCGAATTTTAGAACAATAAAAAAATGAATTCAACAATCTTTGAATTTCCGAACATTTATTGAAATTTCTGATATTTTTTTGAAAAACTGAAATATTTTGTTTTATTTCTAATGATTTGTTAATATAAAAATGATAAAGGAAAGAACTAGGAAACAGAGAAAATAGAAAATGAAAAACGAAAGAAAGCTGAAAAAAGTATAGAAATACGGGAAGATAACGAAAAAGAAACAGAGAAAGGCATAAAACTGGTTCACGAACCTTCCCTTACCTTCTAGAAGGTTGCTAATACAAGAAAACACTGACTGGAACCACGTCGAACTTTCCAAAACCGCTCATCATTTTGAATACATGGTCAACATTTTTTCTATAGTCAATTAACATTTCCCAAATGTTTCGTTAAAAAAAAATTAAATACTTGTTCAACATTTTTTTTGAAGGATTAATTAACTTTTTTATATACACGATCAAATAATTTTAGCATTTTTTAATACATCATAGATATTTTATCCATACATGTTTAACATTTTTTGAGTGCTTGTATAGCATATTTAGGGAGTGTTCGGTTCCTCTCCACTCCTCTAACTCTGCTCCCGGAGCGGACGAGTTGCATCTTACTTTGACGGAGTTGTCAAAACCGAGCTCCACAACTCCTCGGAGCGGATCGATCCCGAACAGGGCCTTAAAATACTTATTCAAAAAATTGAAGACTCTTTTTTCGTAATATACATATATATAATTATAATATTTAAAATGTAAAAAAAAGGGAAAAAGAGGTTGTGGCCTCCCGCACATGTGCGCCAGTCCATGCCGCTCGCCCCTTCAACTAGTCGAATGCTGGACTCGCTGAAAGCAAGATATCAGGGCGCCCGAGGAGCTGGTACGGGCCATTCGTCCGATGGGGCAGCTCCTTGGCTATCGAACGCTATACATAAGGGTTTGCTTGAAAAAAAAATCACAGGATTACCTAGACCGAGATATCTTAGTGGCTTGTCACATGCCATGCGTTGTTGTGTGTCCATTTGGGTCTAGGGTCGCGCCGGGCTTTTTACAGTTTTTAAGTTTAGCATGGCAAAAGGAAAATCTAGATCACTCAACTCTTTTTGTTTTAAAGTTATATAACGTGGCCTCTTGGGTTCCAGGCTTGCGTTAGGCTTGCGTGCAGACGAACAAGCGAAAACGAACGCCGGGAGCTGCTCCCCTGACGAACCATTCGTTCGATGGGGGCAGCTCCGTGCGCGAAGTCATTTTTCCCGGTTAGGTCATGTATCGGTAGATCTGAGTCCGTCCACTTTTTCTGAGATTCGTGAAATGGTCTGGCCCACCTAGATGTATAGCACAAGTACGTTTTTTGTGGCAAACAAATCTTGGCAGCATAATGGACCGCGAAGTGCACCTTTTGTCAGAGACGGCACGCATGCAAAACGCTCCTCTCACTCTACCCGCGAAACAATTCCATAGACTTTATTTCCTCTTAGACAATTTAAATCAACTACCCCCTCCGTCTCAAAATTCTTGTCTTAGATTTTTTAGATACAGATGTATCTAACACTAAAGTGTAACTAGATACATCCGTATTTGGACAAATGTAAGACAAGAATTTTGGGACGGAGGGAGTATATATTTTGAACTATAGACTCGTTTTTATTTTTTTTTATATTTGGACTCCTGGCGTCAATAACTTTAATACTTGACCAATTTTGGATATATTTCAAACATATTTAATTTTCGATGTTTCACATTCGTATGTGAAATAAACCCATTTCACTAGAAAAATCTGAAACTAACCTATTCTCACTAGAAAAATGTGAATAACATTTTTCACATAAACGCGTTAAACCCAAATATGAAACTCAAATGTCAACTTGTGAAACTAATTATTTGGAAGCGTGTAACATTTTTATTTCAAAAGTGTAAAATAAGTTATTTCATAAATATGCAATTGAAATAGATGTGATTTTTGTGAAAGAAGCCAGTGAAAAGTAAAATGCACCTATTGAAAGTGAAAAAAAATTCTCAACTTGTGAAATTGAACATTATGAAATGTGTAATGATTTACTTCAAAAGAGCAAAATATTCTTTTTCAATATTGTGAAATTGAAATAGGTGAAATTTTTGTGAAACAAGCTAGTGCAAAGTGAAATGTAGGTTCTGAAAGTGAAACAAATGTGAAGCTGAGTGTCAACTTGTGAAATGAAAATTTTGAAATGTGTAATGGTTTATTTTAAAAGAGTGAAATATGTCTTTTCAATAATGTGGAATTGAAATAAATGTGATTTTTGGGAAACAAACCAGTTAAAAGTGACATGTAGGTTCTGAAAGTAAAAATGTAATATGAAACTGAAATGTCGACTTGTTAAAGTGATTATTTCAAAATGTGCAATGTATTTTTAAAGAGCGAAATATGTTATTTGAAAATAGTGGAACTGAAATATATGTGATTTTTGTGAAATGTGGCTTTTGAAAATGACAATAACATGAAACTGAAATGTCAACTCGTGAAACTGATTAGTTGGAAATGTGTATCTTTTTATTTCAAATGAGTGAAACATGTTATTTAAAAAATATGAAATTGAAATAGATGTGATTTTTGTGAAACAAGCCAATGAAAAGTGAAATGTGGGTTCTTAAAATGAAAATATATGTAACTGAAACGCTAACTTCTGAGAATGATTATTAAAAAATGTGTAATAGTTTATTTCAAAAGAAAGAAATATGTTATTCCAAAAATGTGGAATTGAAATAGATATCATTTTTGTGAAACAAGCTTATGAAAAGTGAAATGTGGATTCTGAAAATGAAAACAATATGAAACCGAAATGTCATCTTATGAAACTGATTATTTTTTAATGTGCAACAATTTATTTGAGATGAGCGATTCTTTAAAATGTGATATTGAAACAGATATGATTTATGTGAATATGTTGCATGAATTTTAAATGATTCAAAATGTATCCCAAATAGGTCTTGTTTTAAAGGTCTTTGTGACAGGAGTTCAAATATATAAAATGTTTTAGTATCGAAATTTTTGTTTATGAGATATGAATGATTTAAGTTACTACAGGTGAAATAAAAGGATGAATTAGTTTGGAAGAGAGAAGAGAGTGAACGGCGGCACATGCATGCTAATCCTGTACCATCTGACTAAAAGCCGACTTTGAAGGGACCTCACGTATCGTATTTTTATTAGCATCAGTATAGACATAAGCGCTCATATACACGCGCATACACTCATCCATATGAATGCACACACGAGATTAACTTTTTAAATTACACAGTGTTACACTAATCTCTGGACACCCCTTCGCAGCTCCGTGGCTATCGAACGCAGAGTACCTAGACTGAGATATTTCAGCGCATCGCTTGTCGCAGGCCATACGTTTTTGTTTTAGAATTGGGCACTGATAGGCGTCGGCGCGCCGGCCCAAATTTGGGCCGGTCGCGCACCGCAGCCCCATGATATACCCGTGGGCAGCCGTCAGATCTGCCACTTGTGTCGTCTTGCTCCTTTCCTTTGATTCTTCCTTTCTCTATCGCACTAGAGCCGCACCAAACAACATGCACGAGAGAATCCCCTCCCCCCCTCCCTGACGACCGCCAACGCCGATGACCTCGCCAGCTCGCCGCCGCTCGCCATTCTCGATCCCGAACAATCGCAGTTCCAGGAGCCGGTTGCAACACTGGTGCTCGCTGGTCCGCCCGATGCAGCAAAAATGTGGTGTCAGATCCAGCAAAATCGACCTCCGGTTGCAGCTTTTCAGTGAAAGTCGTCGCTTTGGCTGTTTGCAGATGAGGGGAGTAGCAAACAAAACATCGGTTCCAACAAAAAATATCGATGGTTCCAGCAAAAAATGTATCCAACCAAAAATGGGATGGTAGCAAAACTCAAATACATTGGTACCAAAAACAAAAGACGGTGGTAGCAAATTTGGAGTATTTTCAAAGTAAAAAATGATGGATCCGGCAAAAGAAATCGAAAGACGTGGTTGGTAGCTAGTTGTAGCAAATTTGGGTGGCAATTGTAGCTTTCCTGCTGCCCCGGTTGCAGCAAAAAACACAACATTGTCAACGCCGGCCACACTTCATTGTCATGGTTGTAGCAAATCTGGGTGCCGGTTTTAGCATCTCCGGCATACGCTTCGAGCAAAACAGGGAGCCGGTTCCAGCACCGATGGCCCCCGCGACGGCAACTTCTTTGGCAGCCGGTTGCAACTCTGCCACCGATGGTTGTAGCTCCTGTGATAGCCGGTTGTAGCTTTCCTATCGGTGTGGCGCCGTCAGATGCAGCCAGAACCACCACGGGTGGCTCATTCCACCATGGCATCGACCGGCCGTGGTGCGGGCTTGCAACAGCACGCCGCACGGCACGATGCCTTCGTCAATCTGTAGAAGCACAGCGGCGGTGCCCCTCCAGCACCCGCCCGTCTTCTCGATGCAGTACGAGGTGCTAAGAAATTGAGGGGAAGAAAAGCAAAGGAGGGATGCGTCTGGATAGAACGAGTGGGCTGCTAGATTTGGGGAGAAGAAAAGCGAAGGAGGGATGCATCTGGATAGAAACGAGTGGATTAGAGCAGCTTCACGTGAAATGATAAGGTGGGGAGGGCTCGAGCGGTGCGTGGGACCAGCAACACGCGTTAAGCGGGAGAGCGTCCGGCGCAACGCTACGCCGGCGCACCGTCTCCAAACATTTACCTTTAGAATTGTCACATGCGAGAAAATAAAACAAAACAACCGCACCATAAAAAAGGAAAGGAAACTCCTCCGTTCCATCCGGATGTGGCGCTTGCTCGACAGCCGCCTCATCCACACGACACGCGTCCTATAGGACCCACGCCCCTTTCTCTCTCCCGTGGAAAAGATCTCCAGACAGTCCAGCCTTATCCTTCCCCAATTCTCACCACTCTTTCTCTCTCTCTCAGCGGTATGCTCCGTCCATGATTTTCCACCCAACCGAGTACTCCCGCTGGTGAATCTCGCCGCTGCAAGGCCGGAGCGGGCCACACGGTGCTGCGAGCTCCACTCCTTCCCTCGCTGGCTCTCTTCCTCCATCCTTCATGGATCCCAACATCATGCTGGGCAGTTGCTGCGAGGCGTGCTGCGACGTCGCTGCCGTGCTTGCGAGCCGGTGCCACACCGCCGTCATGCTGCGAGCGGCCATGCTAAGACAGTCCACGGCGAGGTTGCTGCGAGCCGCTGATGCGAGTGGTGCCGGCCGACGATGCTTGCAACAGGTGGTGCTGCGACGGCAACGCCGTGCTTCGGCGACATCTCGATCACGACGTCGTTGCTGTGATCGATTTTGCGACGGATGCTGCGACGGCGCCAACGTGCTCCGACGACATCGACGGATGCTGCGACAGATGTTGCTCCGATGGCTTGGGCTACTCTGGCAATGCTGCGACCGAGTGCTGCGACGGCGCCGCCATGCTGCGAGCCGGTGGGCAAGCCACCGGAATTGCTCTGACGGCGTAGTGATGTGAGCTGGTGTTGCCGGCGTCCTGTGATGCACCGGAGTTTGCTACGCATGCGAGAAATATGTGTGCGCCGTTCTGCAATGAGAAGAAAGAAGAGAGAAACTATGTTACGTTGACTTTCATCGAAAGACTAGGAAAGTCCAGATCGTATGGTCCAGAAGACAGATGTTGTTTTGCTTTCCTGCATCCGGATGCCGCCTAGCAGCGGAAAAAAATTATATGAGACCAGGTCTCATAAAATGCACGTGAGACCCATTCTGATGGATGACACGTGGCATTCACAAATCACAAAGCATCTAATCTCTGCCCCTCCTGATTTCAAGTGGGGGTGGGATGAGTACTTTGTGATTTGTAAATGTCACGTGTCATCCATCAGGATGGGTCTCACCTGCTAATCCGTGAGACCTGGTCTCATAGAATTTCTTTAGCAGCGGCCGGAAAGGAAAATAGCGACGGGATGGCCCGTGGAAGTTCAACGGTCTTGGCGCGCGTAGCAGTAAAAGTAGCGACCTTTCTAAGAACGAAACAGGGAGCAGGGAGCCAGCCACGCCAGCTTGGAGCAACCGGATACCCAAATCGCAAGTTTCAGGAGCAGGGAGCAACCAACCATGGAGATCTCGCACCTCGCGTACGCGCTCCTCTTCCTCTTCGCCGCCGTCGTACTTTATGTACAGCGCCGCCAAGCTTCTCCGTCGAGAACGGCCTACTGTCCTCACCCAAACCCCGTTCTGGGCAACATCGTGGAGTTCATCCGCAACCGCGGGAGGTTTTTCGACTGGTACGCCGACATGCTGCGCTCGTCGCCGTCCAACACCATCGAGACGTGGGGGCCCCTGGGTGCCAGCCACGCCGTGACCACCGCCGACCCGGACGCCGTCGACCACCTGCTGCGCGCCAGCTTCGCCAACTACAACCGCGGCGCGCAATTCCGCGCCGCGCAGTCCGACCTCATCGGCGACGGCCTCTTCGGCGCCGACGGCCGCCTCTGGAGCCTCCAGCGCAAGCTGGCGTCATACGCTTTCTCCTCCCGCTCGCTACGGCGTTTCAGCCAGGACGTCCTCGCCGTCCACCTCGGCCGTCGCTTCCTGCCGTTCCTCGAAGCCGCAGCGGGCTCCGGCGAGGCCGTCGACCTGCAGGAGGCGCTGCGCCGGTTCGCGTTCGACAACATCTGCCACGTCGCCTTCGGCGTCCAGAGCTCCACGCTCCTCGAGTGGGGCGACCCCCGGCACCAGGCGCTCTTCGCGGCGTTCGACACGGCCGTCGAGATCTCCTTCATGAGGACGTTGGCGCCGTCCACACCGGTGCGGAAGATCACGAAGCTTCTCAACATCGGCAAGTCCCGCCGGCTCCGAGAAGCCCTCGGCGTCATAGACGACCACGCCATGTCCGTCATCGAAGCCAAGGAGGTGAGCCAGAGAAACAGCCGCGATGAGGGCGACCCGGACCTGCTCTCCCGGTTCATGGCGGCCATGGACGAGGAAGACGGCGGGGGTGAACTCGCCGCCATGTTCCCCACGCCGGAGGCCAAACGCCGATTCCTGCGGGACGTGGTCGTCAGCTTCGTTCTCGCCGGCAAGGACACGACGACCTCGGCCCTGACGTGGTTCTTCTGGCTCCTCGCCGCGAACCCGCGGTGCGAGCGGCGCGTCCACGACGAGGTGTCGCGGTCGCCGGACGGCAACGTGAAAGGCATGCACTACCTGCACGCCGCGATCACCGAGGCGATGCGCCTGTACCCGCCGGTTCCCTTCAACGGGCGGGTAGCCGTCGCCGACGACGTCCTCCCGGACGGCACGGCTGTGCGCGCCGGCTGGTTCGCCAACTACTCGGCGTACGCGATGGGGCGGATGGAGAAGCTGTGGGGCGAGAACTTCCTGGAGTTCGCGCCGGAGCGCTGGCTCGGTGACGGCGGCGAGTTCGCGCCAGTGGACGCGGCGCGGTACCCGGTGTTCCACGCCGGGCCGCGTGCGTGCCTCGGTAAGGAGATGGCCTACATGCAGATGAAGACGGTCGCGTCAGCCGTCCTTCGGAGGTTCAGGTTGAACGTGGTGGCACCGGCGGCTAGCATGGAGTCGCCGCCGGCGTACGAGATGACCGGCACGATGAAGATTAAAGGCGGGCTTCAAGTGCAGCTTAGGATGAGTGATGCTAACAAGTCTTCGTTGGCCACATCGGCATCTGGACAAGAAGTGGACTAAACGTCATCCTCGCACATCAAAATGCGACCAATAATTACAGTTGGCCTTCTGGGTTTGTCCTTAGTCAATCAAACATATTTAAGTAGAAAAATAAATTTAGCTTCAAAAAAAAGTAGAAAAATAAATTCCAACGTCGTATATTTAGGAATGGGGTATTAGAAGATTGAAGTAGTCTCATGAGATTTTTTATGAAATACGTGTATTTCTGTAGTACCATATTTATTAGATTATGTAGGTCTTAGCATATAAACTTCAATTACTAGATGAATGCTCTGAACGTTGCTGTTGGGATTTGTATGAAATAAAATTGTGCTGGTTTAATCAATCTAGCTAGTGTTTTATGGTTCCTACTCCCTCCGTTCCGAAATAATTGTCGCTGGGGGTTTCTAGTACAATCTCCGCTGCGTTAGGAAATATCTATCCTTTCCGAAATTACCCTCCCACTCACTCACCAACTCTCTCTCGCTCGCTCTCTCGCTCCCCCCAAATCCCAGCTCGCCCTCGCCCTCGCAGGCGTCGCCGGCGCCTTCCCCTCGCAGGTGTAGCCGGGGTGCCTCTACCCCACACGCAGCGCCTCCGCCGGCACCTCTCGCTCTCACGCCGTCGCCGCATCTCCATGTTGCCAGACGCCATCCCGTCTCCCTCTTCAAGATTTGATTTTTATCTCCGGCGGTTGGATCCGAAGCGCGACGGATGGACAAGTCGGATGCGGAGATCCTCGAGGTCGCGCCGGGGCTGCAACCCAGCCTGGAGGTGCACGCGAGGTCGCGCCAGGGCTGGGACCATGAGTGCGCGCGCGTTTCGCCGCCGAGGACTTCGCCGAGCTGCTCCGGCTCACCGTCGTTGGAGCGCGGCGGCCCTTGGTCCATCGAGGCCGACAACCTGGAGCGGATCCGCGAGGACCTGTCGGTCCCGGTGTTCGCCGTCGCCCCACTCCACAAACTAGCGCCGTCAGCCAAAGCCAGCAGCCTGGGCAAGACGCAAGCAGACCGCGAATGCCTCGGCTGGCGTGGGGGCTGGCCCAGAGCAAGCGACCGTTCGTCTGGGTCGTGAGGCCCAATCTCATCCGCGGCTTCAAGTCTGGCGAGCTGCCCGACAGCTCTGAGGTTCATTCTTTCCATCTTTTTTTTTGCTTTCTCTCGTCTGATCGGCATGTGGTAGCAATTGTGATTATGAAGGAGAGCCTACTAATGTTCCATCCTTCTTGAGAAGAAGAAAAAATCTGCTACTCTCTCTGTTGCTGATTTAGGAGTAGCATCTGCGTGCTTAGCTAGCCTAATTTCAGGATGAATTTTTCATCATGTTGCCTCCACTTCAGTTAAGATCACCGACAGAACAATTTCAGTCTGAGTGACATTTGTATTGCATATCTTGCAGACAGCCTAAAATAGACAGAGCAACACGATTACTACTCCAGATGGACTCGATGGCAATTCATTTTCTGGTGGAATCCCTGATTTTAGTGGATGCAGAAATCTGCAGTATATGTGAGTTTGCACTTCTTGTTATAGAGCAGCGTTCTGTACGATTTACTCCTTGAAAACAGGGAGTATTTCTGTATATGCAATCACCTTGAAAACTGCAGTATATGTGTAATCCAGCGGCTGGATCCGAAGTGCGGCGGCTCCATCCAGAAGCTACGGTACACCAACTCCTCCTCTCCAACGCACCAATGAGAGGTGGGAAACGAGATGTAGCATCTCTGTACTGATGCTCACATTGCTCAAGTAAGTTAACACTGAAATTCAGTTCACTTTCTTAAATCCAGTTTGAGTAAAATTCAGTTGGGAGTAGGAGTAGTGATGCCGCTGCTGTAGTACTAAAATTCAGTTTGGAGTAGGAGAGGTGTGTTACACTGAAACATGGAGTACAAATCTCCAGCTTTGCATGCTTAGTTAACTTCTGAAAAGATATGGCAGTAGTACTTGTATCTCTGCATGTTTGAGCACTCAACGAGTACTTCAAAATGGAGTAGCTTAATTCACTGAATTTGGTTGTACTCCCTGTTTCACTGAAAAGATTCAGTAATGAGTTGAAAATGTGATGACTTAGCTCACTTTCTTAATGTGATGATGACTTAGCTCTCTTTCTTAATGTGATGCTGCTGCTGCACTCCATAAATTACTGAACATTTGTTAACACCCAAAAAATGGAGTATTTGCTACTGGCCTATTAGTGTTAGCAGTATTTGCTGCTGGAGTATTTAGAGATTCAGTTTCCTACTCAAAATTTGCTGTTGTAGTATTTGCATCTTCCTACTGTCAACATTGATGCTTTCTTCAAATTTATGAGAAATTAAGATGCATCATTAAATTAACTGAAACATTTTCTGTTAATTAAGATGCATCATTAATTAGCAGCATGAGTACTGTATGTGTGTACTCATTTAGCTGGAGTACATCAACACTATACTCAGAAGTAATCTTGCATATTCTTTATCTTTTTTTTTTGAGTAAAATCATCTTGATCTGTTTTTGCTTCATGTTCCATCTGTAGATGGATTATTTGTACAACATGAGTAGATGGATTAGCTGTAGATGGATGTTTACTCCTATCAAATAAACTACTCCATCTCAAATAAACCTTGCTAGGTGAATCTTTTCCACTAATTAAATTGAACTGAAATTTTTTCAGTTAATTTTAATTAGCTGAAACCTTTCTGTTAACTGAAACTTTCCTTCTTCTCTTCTTTAAATTCTCTTCTCTTCTCTAAATTCACTCATCTCCTCTCCTACTACTCTCCTATCAGAGAATGATCATAAAAATGGAGTAAAAATATATGGAGTATAAATATACACATACAAATGGAGTATGGAGTAAAAAATCGAACGGAGTATGGAGTAACAATTCAAATGGAGTAAATATTCACTCATGTCCTCTCTTCTCTACATTCAAATGGGTTACACATACAAGTCTCACAAAATGGAGAAAAAGTATATGTACTCCATAAAATGGAGTTACACATACAAGTCTCTCAAAATGGAGTGCACATATGGAGTAATTTTACATGGGATGCACTCCGCACAATTCTCATCTCAAGGAACTACACATAGTCTCATCTCAAGCATCTGAAGAAGCCTCATCACAAGCAACACAAGCATCATCACGAGCATTAGAGCCTCATCACTAGCATCACAAGCATCACAAGCATCATCACGAGCATTAGAGCCTCATCACGAGCATCACAGCCTCATCACAAGCAACACAAGCATCATCACGAGCATCTGAAGAAGCCTCATCATAAGCAACACAAGCATCATCACGAGCATCTG
>LR738709.1:496934006-497083020 GCA_902687465.1 Secale cereale
CCCCCGGTACTTCGATATGTACCCGGTACCCCTCGGAACACTTCCGGTGCCGAATACTATCATCCTATATATCAATCTTTACCTCTCGACCATTTCAAGACTCCTCGTCATATCCGTGATCTCATCCGGGACTCCGAACAACATTTGGTCACCAAATCACATAACTCATATAATAACAAATTGTCATCGAACGTTAAGCGTGCGGACTTTACGGGTTCGGGAATTATGTAGATATGACCGAGACACCTCTCCGGTCAATAACCAATAGCGGAACCTGGATGCTCATATTGGTTCCTACATATTCTATGAAGATATTTATCGGTCGAACAGTAATGACAACATACGGTATTCCCTTTGTCATCGGTATGTTACTTGCCCGAGATTCGATCGTCGGTATCTTCGTACCTAGTTCAATATCGTTACCGGCAAGTCTCTCTACTCGTTCTGTAATACATCATCCCGCAACTAACTCATTAGTCACTTTGCTTGCAAGGCTTATTATGATGTGTATTACCGAGAGGGACCAGAGATACCTCTGCGATACTTGGAGTGACAAATCCTAATCTCGATCTATGCCAACTCAACAAACACCTTCGGAGATACCTGTAGAGCATCTTTATAATCACCAAGTTATGTTGTGACGTTTGATAGCACACATGGCATTCCTCTGGTATCTGGGAGTTGCATAATCTCATAGTCGAGGGAATATGTATTTGACATGAAGAAAGCAATAGCAGTAAAACTGAAACGATCACTATGCTAAGCTAACGGGTGGGTCATGTCCATCACATCATTCTTCTAATGATGTGATCCTGTTATCAAATGACAACTCATGTCCATGGTTAGGAAACATTTACCATCTTTCATCAACGAGCTAGTCTAGTAGAGGCTCACTAGGGACATAATGTTTGTCTATGTATTCACACATGTATCAAGGTTTCTTATCAATACAATTCTGGCATGAATAATAAACATTTATCATGAATAAGGAAATATGAAATAACAACTTTATTATTGCCTCTAGGGCATATTTCCTTCAGTCTCCCACTTGCACTAGAGTGAATAATCTAGATTACATTAAAATGATTCTAACACCCATGGAGTCTTGGTGCTGATCATGTTTTGCTCGTGGAAGATGTCTAGTCAACGGGCCTGCTACATTCAGATCCGTATGTATTTTGCAAATCTCTATGTCTCCTTCCTTTACTTGATCGCGGATGGAGTTGAGGTGTCTCTTGATGTGTTTAGTTCTTTTGTGAAATCTGGATTCCTTCGCTAAGGCAATTGCTCCAGTATTGTCACAAAAGATTTTCATTGGACCCGATGCACTAGGTATTACATCCAGATCGTATATGAACTCCTTCATCTAGACTACTTCATTTGCTGTTTCCTAAGTAGCTATGTACTCCGCTCACGTAGATCCCGCCATGACGCTCTGCTTGGAACTGCACCAACTGACAGCTCCACCATTCAATAAAAAATACGTATCCGGTTTGTGACTTAGAGTCATCCGGATCAGTGTCAAGCTAGCATCAACGTAACCATTTACGACGAGCTCTTTGTCACCTCCATAAACGATAAACCTGTCCTTGGTCCTTTTCAGGTACTTCAGGATGTTCTTGACCGCTGTCCGGTGATCCACTCCTAAATTACTTTGGTACCTCCCTGCCAGACTTATGGCAAGGCACACATCAAGTCTGGTACACAACATAGCATACATGATATATCCTATGGATGAGGCATAGGGAATGACTTTCATTTTCTCTCTATCTTCTGAAGTGGTCAGGCATTGAGTCTGACTCACCTTCACACCTTGTAACACAGGCAAGAACCCTTTATTTGACCGATCCATTTTGAACTTCTTCAAAACTTTATCAAGGTATGTGCTTTGTGAAAGTCCTATAAAGCGTCTTGATCTATCTCTATAGATCTTTATGCCCAATATATAAGCAGCTTCACCGAGGTCTTTCATTGAAAAATTCTTATTCAAGTATCCTTTTACAATATCCAGAAGTTCTACATTATTTCCGATCAACAATATTGTTAGAGTTGTGTCGAATATTGTGTACAAGGTAGGTTACAGATGGACTCTGAGTAGTATTGTGTTTAGACAGGGTATGGAGTCGTGCCCTAGTAGGACACTTGTATCCCAAGCCTCTCTTATATAGCAGAGGTTGACACACGATGTAACCTATATATGCCAACATAATAGCACAGGCGCGCAAGGAGGAGCCGATGGCGTGTGCCAGCGCCTGGGTGGCCGGTGTGCAGTATTGTGACGGTGTCACGGGAAGGAGCTCCCGTACTCAAGCCCCAGGGATGTAGCCATATCGATGAACCTCATTAACAAATCTTGATGTCGTGCCTCGTGTGATTTCTTGGTCCTCGGATAATTGATGGTATGCCTTGGATTTATTCTAACAAGTGGTATCATGAGCTAGGTTGTTCGAAGGTTGTGGATCATTGATTTAGAGGAAGGATCTGTGTGAGATGTACCCGGCTGCGGTGAGGTTCTCAGCATGATCGAAAAAGGCAAATCAGAGTAGAGGCGGTGGGACTTGCAGCAGCACCTACGACCGCAGCTGGCAAGACGTGTGGCGGTCGATCAGGTGGATCGATCGGGTGAGCGTCAAGCAGCATACGTGAATTGCGGTAGCACCGACGCGGTCCAGCGCGGAGTTCTCGGCGACGGCGCGACATATCGCGTAATCAGCAGGTCAAATCGGTTGGATTGATCCAGATCGATGGGAAGAAGTGTCAGACGCGGAACCGTTCGGCACGAGCGCGTGTGGGACGACGTGTACGAGGTGAGTACACGATCGCGCTGCGTCACAAGGCCCGGGAGGGTCTGGCATTGCGCGACTGGGCCATATGCTGGGTCTGGTCGATGGTCCAGGCGGGGCTGATGTTGGGCGATGTTGGTGCAGTGTGTGGCCTGGTTAGGCTGTGTTGTGCTCTGGAAAGTTGTGGAGGCACCTGGCACGGGATTTGTTTATAAAAAAAGGAATTGCCAAAGCCACGTGTGTGTACATGGGCAGTTTTATGCTAAGGTGCATGGAGAAGCTAGAACAACAAATAGAGACTAGAAAAATTGTGCAGGTTGCATGGAAGTTTCTCAGGGCTGATTTTCTGAGAAGGCTTGGAACACGTGGGCAGGCTACGAAGGCGGGCACGGAAAACGCGTCATGAGGATCATGTTTAACAAGGCGTCGAGTAATGCATGGTATGTGCTGGTTGACACGATGCAGGGTGGAGCATGATTGCAGTCGGCTATGTTCGGCTGGGTCGGACTAGACAGTCTGACGGATCGACGCGGGTCGGTTGGTGCAGAAGATGATGGTGGGATCGACGACAACGACATAGGAGCGTGATGCTGATGGTGATCGACTTTTGGGGCGTGGAAACACGTGGCGCAGGCCTGAGTGCTTGTGTGACTTCGAGAAAGACTATGGCGCGGGATTGGTTCAAGGTGGTGTATACACGGAGCTTGAAGTCGATGGGGCTCGAGGGTGGACTGATAATCTACCATGGAGTCATGTTGAAGGTGGAGCTGGATTGATGGGCTACGGTGTAAAGAGCTCAGAGAGTCGAAGCCTATTTCAGCGAGAAAAGCGAGGGACACGTAGTTCGGACTGGAGCCCAATGGTTCGATGGAAGCGCGAAACTCGTCATCGGTCGGTGATGATCGATGGTACTCTCTAGTGGAAGTTGAGTGGTGTAGTTTGGCGACCCTTGAGACTCAACCAGGACAGCGAAGGCTCGATGCGGTAATAGCAGTGAGGCGTGCGGCGTGCACATGGCATGGAGACGGGCCAGGGCTCTGGTAGTCATACATGTGGTGAGACAACTGCAAATTTGACTCGGGATGACTACAAGCAATGGTGAAATTTCTTCAAGTTTCAAACAAGCGGTCAAGAAAGGAGCGGTGATGTTGAGTTTAGGTAACTCTTATGTGTGACACCCAATATGTGAGTTGTTCACTTTCACGCAGGCCAGTGATCAGTTTGTGATGGTGTTGGACGAATACTGTGAAAGTTGGGAGCACAAACTAGAGTAACAAGGAACTTAATTTTGCTCGAGTGTTGAGTGTGCTCAAGAGAAGAAGAGACTACAATTTGTAGGTGGAGTCATATCAAGTCTTTAGAGTAGCAGTGGTACTTATGGGAAGTCCAATGTACATGGAAGTTTGACGCATTGACGAATTCAAGGTGGTGGAGAATATTCGCTAAGCTGGAGTTTGTTAGAGTTGTGTCGAATATTGTGTACAAGGTAGGTTACAGTTGGACTCTCAATAGTATTGTGTTTAGACAGGGTATGGAGTCGTGTCCTAGTAGGACACTTGTATCCCAAGCCTCTCTTATATAGCGGGGGTAGACACACGATGTAACCTATGCGAATATAATAGCACGGGCGCACAAGGGGGAGCCGGCGCCTTGTGCCGGCGCTCGGGTGGCCGGTTTGCAGTATTGTGACGGTGTCACGGGGAGGAGCGCACGTAGTCAAGCCCCGGAGAGTAGCTATATCGGTGAACCTCATTAACAAATCTCGGTGTCGTGCCTCGTGTGATTGCTTGGTCCTCGGATAATCGACGGTATGCCTTGGATTTATTCTAACAAATATGTCATCCACATATAATATCAGAAATGCTACAGAGCTCCCACTCACTTTCTTGTAAATACAGGCTTCTCCGAAAGTCTGTATAAAACCATATGCTTTGATCGCTTCATCAAAGCGTATATTCCAACTCCGAGATGCTTGCACCAGTCCATAGATGGATCGCTGGAGCTTGCACACTTTGTTAGAACCTTTAGGATCGACAAAACCTTTTGGTTGCATCATATACAACTCTTCTTTAAGAAATCCATTAAGGAATGCAGTTTTGATGTCCATTTGCCAGATTTCATAGTCATAAAATGCGGCAATTGCTAACATGATTTGGACAGACTTAAGCATCACTACGGGTGAGAAAGTCTCATCATAGTCAACTCCTTGCACTTGTTGAAAACCTTTCGCAATAAGTCGAGCTTTGTAGACAGTAACATTACCATCAACGTCAGTCTTCTTCTTGAAGATCCATTTATTCTCTATGGCTTGCCGATCATCGGGCAAGTCCACCAATACTTTCTTCTCATACATGGATCCTATCTCAGATTTCATGGCCTCAAGCCATTTATTGAAATCTAGGCTCATCATAGCTTCTTCGTAGTTCGTAGGTTCGTCATGGTCTAGTAACATGACTTCTAGAACAGGATTACTGTACCACTCTGGTGCGGATCATGCTCTGGTTGACCTATGTGGCTCAGTAGTAATTTTATCTGAAGTTTCATGATCATCATCATTAGCTTCCTCTCTAGTTGGTGTAGGCATCACGGGAACTGTTTTCCGTGATGAGCTACTTTCCAATTCGAGAGAAGGTACAATTACCTCATCAAGTTCTACTTTCCTCCCACTCACTTCTTTTGAGATAAACTCTTTCTCTAGAAATGTTCCATTCTTGGCAACAAAAATGTTGCCTTCGAATATGAGGTAGAAGGTGTACCCAATTGTTTCCTCAGGGTATCATATGAAGACGCACTTCTCTGATTTGGGTTAGAGCTTATCAGGCTGAAGCCTTTTGACGTAAGTGTCGCAACCCCAAACTTTAAGAAACGACAGCTTAGGTTTCTTGCCAAAGCATAGTTCATACGATGTCGTCTCAACAGATTTAGACGGTGACCTATTTAATGTGAATGTAGCTGTCTCTAATGCATAACCCCAAAACGATAGTGATAAATCGGTAAGAGACATCATAGATCGCACCATATCTAATAAAGTACGGTTACGATGTTTGGACACATCATTATGCTGTGGTGTTCTAGGTGGCGTGGGCTGTGAAACTATTCCACATTGTTTCAAATGAAGACCAAACTCGTAACTCAAATGCTCGCCTCCACGATCAGATCGTAGAAACTTTATTTTCTTATTATGATGATTCTCTACTTCACTCTGAAATTCTTTGAACTTTTCAAATGTTTTAGACTTGTGTTTCATTAAGTATATATACCCATATTTGCTCAAATCATCTGTGAAGGTCAGAAAATAACGATACCCGCCACGAGCCTGAACACTCATTGGACCGCATACATCGATATGTATTATTTCCCAAAAGTCATTGGCTCGCTCCATTGTTCCAGAGAACGAAGTTTTAGTCATCTTGCCCATGAGGCATGGTTCGCAAGTATCAAATGATTCATAATCAAGTGATTCCAAAAGTCCATCTGCATGGATTTTCTTCATGCGTTTTACACCAATATGACCCAAACGGTAGTGCCACAAATATGTTGCACTATCATTATCAACTTTGCATCTTTTGGCATTAATATTATGAATATGTGTATTATCACTATCGAGATTCAACAAAATAGATCACTCTTCATGGGTGCATGACCATAAAAGATATTACTCATATAAATAGAACAATCATTATTCTCCGATTTAAATGAATAACCGTCTCGCACTAAACAAGATCCATATATCATGTTCATGCTCAACGCTGGAACCAAATAACAATTATTCAGGTCTAAAACTAATCCATGTATAGGTAGCGTGCCGACGGCGATCACATCGACCTTGGAAACATTTCCCACGCGCATTGTCACATCGTCGTTAGCCAATCTTCGTTTAATCTGTAGCTCCTGTTTCGAGTTACAAATATGAGCAACTGAACTAGTATCAAATACCCTGGCACTACTACGAGCATTAGTAAGGTACACATCAATAACATGTATATCAAATATATATACCTTTGTTCACTTTGCCATCCTTCTTATCCGCCAAATACTTGGGGCGGTTCCGGTTCCAGTGACCAGTCCCTTTGCCGTAGAAGCACTCAGTTCCAGGTTTGGGTCCTGTTTTGGGCTTCTTCCCGGGATTGGCAACTTTCTTGCCATTCTTCTTAAAGTTCCCTTTCTTTCCCTTGCCCTTTTTATTGAAACTAGTGGTCTTGTTAACCATCAAAACTTGATGCTCCCTCTTGATTTCTACCTCTGCAGCTTTGAGCATTGCAAAGAGCTCGGGAATTGTCTTCTCCATCCCTTGCATATTATAGTTCATAACAAAGCCTTTATAGCTTGGTGGCAGTGATTGGAGAACTCTGTCAATAACACTATCATTTGGAAGATTAACTCCCAGCTGAGTTAAGTGATTATGATATCCAGACATTCTGAGTATGTCTTCACTGACAGAACTATTCTCCTCCATCTTGCAGCTATAGAACTTGTTGGAGACTTCATATCTCTCAACTCGAGCATTTGCTTGAAATATTAACTTCAACTCCTCGAACATCTCATATGCTCCATGACATTCAAAACATCTGTAAAGTCCCAATTCTAAGCCGTAAAGCATGGCACACTAAACTATCGAGTAGTCATCAGATCGAGATTGCCAGATGTTCAAGACATCAGCATCTGCTCCGGCAGCAGGCCTTTCACCTAGCGGTGCATCAAGGACATAATTCTTCTGTGCAGCAATGAGGATAATCCTCAAGTTACGGATCCAATCTGTGTAGTTGCTACCATCATCTTTCAACTTAGCTTTCTCTAGGAACGCATTAAAATTCAAGGGAACGGTAGCACGTGCCATTGATCTACAACATAGGTATGCAAATACTATCATGACTAAGTTCATGATAAATTAAGTTCAATTGATCAAATTAATAAAGAACTCCCACTTAGATAGACATCCTTCAAGTCATCTAAATGATATGTGATCCAAATCAACTAAACCATGTCCGATCATCATGTGAGATGGAGTAGTTATCAATAGTGAACATCTCTATGTTGATCATATCTACTATATGATTCACATTCGACCTTTCGGTCTCCAGTGTTCCGAGGCCATGCCTCTACATGCTAGGCTCGTCAAGTTTAACCCAAGTATTCTGCATGTGCAAAATTGTCTTGCACCCATTGTAGGTGAACGTAGAGTCTATCACACCCGATCACCACGTGGTGTCTCAATACGACGAACTGTAGCAATGGTGCATACTCAGGGAGAACACTTTTACCTTGAAATTTAGTTAAGGGATCATCTTATAATGCTACTGCCGTACTAAGCAAAATAAGATGCATAAAAGATAAACATCACATGCAATAAAAATATGTGACATGATATGGCCATCATCATCTTGTGCTTTTGATCTCCATCTCCAAAGCATCGTCATGATCTCCATCGTCACCGGCTTGACACCTTGATCTCCATCGTAGCATTGTGGTCGTCTCTCCAACTATTGCTTCTATGACTATTGCTAACACATAGCAATAAAGTAAAGCAATTATATGGCGTTCACATTTCAAACAATAAAGAGACAACCATAAGGCTACTGCCGGTTGCCGATAATTTACAAAACATGGTCATCTCATACAATAACGCATAACTCATCACCTCTTGACCATATCACATCACAACATGCCCTGCAAAAACAAGTTAGATGTCCTCTACTTTGTTGTTGCAAGTTTTACGTGGCTGCTACGGGCTTCTAGCAAGAACCACACTTACCTATGGCACATAACCACAACGGTGTTTCATCAAGCTTGCTGTTTTAACCTTCTTCAAGGACTGACCGCAGTCAAATTCGATTCAACTAAAGTAGGAGAAACAGACACCCGCCAGCCACCTTTATGCAAAACTAGTTGCATGTCTATCAGTGGAACCGGTCTCATGAACGCGGTCATGTAAGGTTGGTCCGGGCCGCTTCATCCCACAATACCACCGACTCAAAATAAGACATTGGTGGTAAGCAGTATGACTATCACCGCCCACAACTCTTTCTCTTCTACTCGTGCATATTATCTACGCATAGACCTGGCTCTGATACCACTGTTGGGAAACGTAGCATGCAATTTAAATAAAATCCTACGCTCACGCAAGATTTATGTAGGAGGTGCATAGCAACGAGAGGGGGAGAGTGTGTCTACGACTCTACGTACCCTCGTAGACCGAAAGCGGAAGCGTTTGACAGCGCGGTTGATGTAGTCAAACTTCTTCTCATTCCGACCGATCAAACACTGAACGTACGACACCTCCGAGTTCTGCACACATTCAGCTCGATGACGTCCCTCGAAGTTTTGATCCAACAAAGTGTCGAGGAAGTATATGAGTTCTGTCAGCACGATGGAGTGGTGACGGTGATGGTAAAGTGATCCACACAGGGCTTCGCCTAAGCACTGCGAGAATATGACCGGAGGCGTAAACTGTGGAGAGGGGCGCCGCACATGGCTAAAAATTGTTGGTGTGTGTTAGAGGCTCCCCCTCCCCATGTTTATATAGGTGGGAGGGGGAGCATCTAGGGTGCGCCCCATGTAGGAGGAATCCTACTCGTGGCCTAGTCCAATTCGCCCGCTCCCCTTACCATATTTTCATCGGAGGGAAAAGGGAAGAGGGAAGGGAGGAAGGGAAGGGGGGCCGAACCCCCCTCCTTCTCCTATTCGGCCTCCTTCCTTAGGGGGGGGGCGCACCACCCCTTGTGGGCTGGTGTGCTCCCCTCCTATGGCCCATGAGGCCCATTATTCCCCCGGGTGGTTCCGGTAACCCCCCCGGTACTTCGATATGTACCCGGTACCCCTCAGAATACTTCCGGCGTCCGAATACTATCATACTATATATCAATCTTTACCTCTCGACCATTTCGAGACTCCTCGTCATGTTTGTGATCTCATCAGGGACTCCAAACAACATTCGGTCACCAAATCACATAACTCATATAATAAAAAATCGTCATCGAATGTTAAGCGTGCGGACCCTACGGGTTCGAGAACTATGTAGGCATGACCGAGACACCTCTCCGGTCAATAACCAATAGCGGAACCTGGATGCTCATATTGGTTCCTACATATTCTACGAAGATCCTTATCGGTCGAACCGTAATGACAACATACGTTATTCCCTTTGTCATCGGTTTGTTACTTGCCCGAGATTCGATCGTCGGTATCTTCATACCTAGTTCAATCTCGTTACCGGCAAGTCTCTTTACTCATTTCGTAATACATCATCCCGCAACTAACTCATTAGTCACTTTGCTTGCAAGGCTTATTATGATGTGTATTACCGAGTGGGCCTAGAGATACCTCTCCAATACTCGGAGTGACAAATCCTAATCTCGATCTATGTCAACTCAACAAACACCTTCGGAGATACCTGTAGAGCATCTGTATAATCACCCAGTTACATTGTGATGTTTGATAGCACACAAGGTATTCCTCCGGCATCCGGGAGTTGCATAATCTCATAGTCGGAGGAATTTGTATTTGACATGAAGAAAGCAATAGCAGTAAAACTGAAATGATCGCTATGCCAAGCTAACGGGTGGGTCATGTCCATCACATCATTCTTCTAATGATGTGATCCCGTTATCAAATGAGAACTCATGTCCATGGTTAGGAAACCTTAACCATATTTGATCAATGAGCTAGTCTAGTAGAGGCTTACTAGGGACACAGTGTTTGTCTATGTATTCACACATGTATCAAGGTTTCCGATCAATACAATTCTAGCATCAATAATAAACATTTATCATGAATAAGGAAATATAAAATAACAACTTTATTATTGCCTCTAGGGCATATTTCCTTCAATAGATGAAATGATCAAATAAAATGACAAATCAAGTATTTCGGCCCTTTGGATCAGCAACAAACCTGTAGCTAATCAAATGTATAGTGATTTGGTAATACCCTTTCATGATGTAAGAAATTATATTGCAACCATGGATCATTATAAGCCCATTGAGGGTAACCAATCATACCAGATGAAAAATTCCATGGAATATGCACTAATGGCATAGTTGAAGAATATGGATAACGTGTGGACCGAAGATGTTGAAACCTTCGGCTTGGTCCTTCATAGTTTTCAATATTTTCCCTCTTTACCTTTGCCGCACTTCTTGTAATGAAAGCTTGCACATAATTCTTATTTTGAGTACTTCCTTTGGGAACCCATGCCATGTTCCATTCTTCAAGTTCTTGTGCGCTAAGTTTTTGTAATTTCTTCTTTTGTCAATATGATAAGCCGAGTGGGCACCCCGACTGTGATTTTGTTTGAAGCAATGGCAATTCTTGTTTTACCATATGCACTCTCATCTTCTTCTCTTCATATTTGACACTTGATTGACTTGCCTAATTTCCTTTGGTATCCAATGTCAACACTTTAATTGGCTCTTTTTCATTTGAGATCAAATCTGAAGTAGCACTCTTACGACCATCTTTTTTAACATGATAAACTTGTTTGACCACTTGTTTCTTGTTCCTTGAGCTCCAGACTTATTCCTTATGATTGAAACGGTCTTTGACATGCATTGTTCACCAAATGTTGATCTTTTCGGAGCTGCATAATGTTGGTGAGATGGTCTAAAATAAGATGGATACTATGCCCTTGTATCATGCATACCTGTCCCATGATGGATATGGATTTACATGAGCATAGAGATGTATCCACGACATTGGCATTGGCGGCACCAAGTAAGGATATGAATATGCTGCATTGAGATTCTCACTTTGCCAATACGGATCCTCGTATTTGTGCTTAGGGGGTGATCTTGACACTTTTAAATTACTTGGCCGATAAGCACTTTTCGCCTCCCTCTTCTTCTAATATCTTTCCAATAGTTGCGCGAAAGTGACGTTCGACCTTTTACCTTTGTGCTTACCTCAGCCTTTGCTTTCTTTGGTTTTGCTTGCATCAATCTTTGGATTTTCTTGTTGCCCCCCAGTACTTAGCGTCATCATTGCAACTCTGATGGAATTATCGCCCTCAAGAATATTATCATTGTGCTCTTGAACAACTTTCTTACTTGAAAGCTTGATCCCATTATCCGCGGTTAATACCTTCTCGTGTTTAGATGGATCGGCTTGAAGTAGCCGATGCAAAATTGTTTGCCATAAGGACCAATCGGAATAGACCGATCATCCCTTGGTGTTTCAACAAATTTTAATCGTCCTTTATCAATGGCCGATTAAACTATTTGATGAAACTTGTTGCATGATACAGCTCTAACGTATCTATAATTATTGATTGTTCCATGATATTATATTATCTGTTTTGGATGTTTAATGGGCTTTAATATGCACTTTTATATTATTTTTGGGACTAACCTACTAACCAAGGGCCCAGTGCAAGTTGTTGTTTTTTTGCCTATTTTAGTGTTTCGTAGAAAAGAAATATCAAACGGAGTCCAAACGGAACGAAACCTTCGCGAGGATCGTTTTTGGAACAAACGCAATCTAGAAGACTTGGAGTACACATCTCGGAAGCCACGAGGCGGCCACGAGGCAGGAGGGCGCGCCCCCACCCTCGTGGGCCCCTCGTAGCTCCACCGACATACCTCTTCCTCTTATATATACTCATATACCCTGAAAACATCCGAGAGCACCACGAAACCCTATTTCCACTGCCACAACCTTCTGTACCCGTGAGATCCCATCTTGGGGACTTTTTCGGAGCTCTGCCGGATGGGGAATCGATCACGGAGGGCTTCTACATCAACACCATAGCCTCTCCGATGATGTGTTAGTAGTTTACCACAGACCTTCGGGTCCATAATTATTAGCTAGATGGCTTATTCTCTATCTTTGGATCTCAATACAAAGTTCACCTCAATCTACTTGGAGATCTATTCGATGTAATACTTTTTACAGTGTGTTTGTCGAGATCTGATGAATTGTGGGTTTATGATCAAGATTATCTATGAACAATATTTGATTCTTCTCTAAATTCTTATATGCATAATTTAATATCTTTGCAAGTCTCTTCGAATTATCAGTTTGGTTTGGCCTACTAGATTGATCTTTCTTGCAATGGGAGAAGTGCTTAGCTTTGGGTTCAATCTTGCGGTGTCCTTTCCTAGTGACATCAGGGGCAGCAAGGCACGTATTGTATTGTTGCCATCAAGGATAAAAAGACGGGGTTAATGTCATATTGCATGAGTTTATCCCTCTACATCATGTCATCTTGCTTAAAGCGTTACTCTGGTCTTATGAACTTAATACTTGCTGACCCACAAGTGTAGGGGGTCTATTGTAGTCCTTTCGATAAGTAAGAGTGTCGAACACAACGAGGAGCACAAGGAAATGATAGGCAGTTTTCAGTAAGGTATTTGCTGCAAACAGTGAAATTATCGGTAACAGATAGTTTTGTGATAAGGTAATTGGTAACAAGTGACAAAAAGTAAAAGCAAATAAGGTGCAGCAAGATGGCCCAATACTTTTTGTAGCAAAGGACAAGACTGGACAAACTCTTATATGAAGGAAAGCGCTCTCGAGGACACATGGGAATTATCGTCAAGCTAGTTTTCATCACGTTCATATGATTCGCGTTCGTTACTTTGATAATTTGGTATGTGGGTGGACCGGTGCTTGGGTGCTGCCCTTACTTGGACAAGCATCCCACTTATGATTAACCTCTATTGCAAGCAACCTCAAGTACAAAAGAAGTATTAAGGTAAACCTAACCATAGCATGAAACATATGGATCCAAATCAGCCCCCTATGAAGCAACGCATAAACTAGGGTTTAAGCTTCTGTCACTCTAGCAACCCATCATCTACTTATTACTTCCCAATGCCTTCCTCTAGGCCCAAACAATGGTGAAGTGTCATGTAGTCGACGTTCACATGACACCACTAGAGGAAAGACAACATACATCTCATCAAAATATCGAACAAATACCAAATTCTCATGACTACTTATAGCAAGACTTCTCCCATGTTCTCGGGAACAAACGTAACTACTCACAAAGCATATTCATGTTCATAATCAGAGGGATATTAATATGCATAATGGATCTGAACATAAGATCTTCCACCAAGTAAACCAACTAGCATCAACTACAAGGAGTAATCAACACTACTTGGAACCTACAGGTACCAATCTGAGGTTTTGGTACAAAGATTGGATACAAGAGATGAACTAGGGTTTGAGAGGAGATGGTGCCGGTGAAGATGTGGATGAAGATAATCCTCCCCAAGATGGGAGAGTTGTTGGTGATGACGGCGGTGACGATTTCCCCCTCCCAGAGGAAAGTATCCCTGGCAGAACAGCTCCGCCGGAGCCCTAGATTGGTTCCCCAAGGTTCCGCCTCGAGACGGCGGCGTCTTGTGGAAGCCTCCTCTTTATTTTTTCCAGGTCAAAACACCTCATATAGAAGAAGATGGGCATCGGGGAGTCACCAGGTGGCCCACGTGGCAGGGGGCGCCCCCCCACCCTCATGGACAGGTGGTTGCCCCCCTGATGTATCTCTTTCGCCAGATGTTTTTTTATATTTTCTGAAACGGTGTTTCGTGGAGTTTCGGGGCTTTTTGAGTTGTGCAGAATAGGTCTCCAATGTTTGCTCCTTTTCCAGGTCAGAATTCCAGCTGTCGGCATTCTCCCTCTTCATGTAAACCTTGTAAAATAAGAGAGAAAAGGCATAAGTATTGTGACATAATGTGTAATAACAACCCATAGTGCAATAAATATCAAAATAAAATCATGATGCAAATGGACGTATCAACTCCCCCAAGCTTAGACCTCGCTTGTCCTCAAGCGAAAGCTGATATCGAAAAACATGTCCACAAGTTTAGAGATAGAGGTGTCGATAAAATAAAATACGGACATGAGGGCATCATGATCATTCTTCTAATAGCAACACATATGTATATATTGTCATATAACTCTTATGCTAAAGTAACAATCTACTCACAATGTCAAGTATGAATTAGAAACTTCATTGAAAACAAACAAACTATGATCTCGGTCATTGAAGCAATTGCAATTTATCGTAACATTGGAAAGAGTCAAAATAAGAGCTTTACATCAAGTCCACACACTCAACTATCATTTAGTCTTTCACAATTGCTAACACTCACGCAATACTTATGGGTATGGAGTTTTAATCGGACACAGAGAAAGATAGTGACTTATGGTATTGCCTCCAAACCTTTTACCTCATGGGTAATTGATGACCCACAAGTGTAGGAGATCTATCGTAGTCCTTTCGATAAGTAAGAGTGTCGAACCCAACGAGGAGCAGAAGGAAATGATAGGCGGTTTTCAGTAAGGTATTTTCTGCAAGCACTGAAATTATAGGTAACAGATAGTTTTGTGATAAGGCAATTGGTAGCAAGTGAAAAAAAGTAAAAGTAAATAAGGTGCAGCAAGGTGGCCCAATCCTTTTTGTAGTAAAGGACAAGCCTGGACAAACTATTATATAAAGGAAAGCGCTCCTGAGGACACATGGGAATTATCGTCAAGCTAGTTTTCATCACGATCGTCTGATTCGCGTTCGGTACTTTGATAATTTGGTATGTGGGTGGACTGGTGCTTGGGTGCTGTCCTTACTTGGACAAGCCTCCCACTTATGATTAACCTCTAATGCAAGCATCCGCAACTACAAAAGATGTATTAAGGTAAACCTAAGCATAGCCTAAAGCATATGGATCCAAATCAGCCCCTTACGAAGCAACGCATAAACTAGGGTTTAAGCTTCTGTCACTCTAGCAACCCATCATCTACTTATTACTTCCCAACGCCTTCCTCTAGGCCCAAATAATGGTGAAGTGTCATGTAGTCGACGTTCACATGACACCACTAGAGGAAAGACAACATACATCTCATCAAAATATCGAACGAAGACCAAATTCACATGACTACTAATAGCAAGACTTCTCGCATGTCCTCAGGAACAAAAGTAACTACTCACAAGACATAATAAGGTTCATGATCCGAGGGGTATTAATATGCATAATGGATCTGAACATATGATCTTCCACCAAATAAACCAACTAGCATCAACTACAAGGAGTAATCAACACTACTAGCAACCCACAGGTACCAATCTGAGGTTTGGGTACAAAGATTGTATACAAGAGATGAACTAGGGTTTGAGAGGAGATGGTGCTGGTGAAGATGTTGATGAAGATAGCCCTCCCCAAGATAGGAGAGTTGTTGGTGATGACGGTGGTGATGATTTTCCCCTCCCGGAGGGAAGTATCCCCGGCAGAACAGCTCTGCCGGAGCCCTAGATTGGTTTCCGCCTTGGTTCCTCCTCGAGACGGCGGCGTATGGTCCCGAAAGCCTCCTCTTGATTTTTTCCAGGCCAAAACACCTCATATAGGAGAAGATGGGCATCGGGGGGTCTTCGGGGGGCCCACGAGACAGGGGGCGCGCCCCCCACCCTCGTGGACAGCCGGTGGCCCCCCTCATGAACTTCTTTCGCCAGATATTTTTTATATTTTGTGAAATGGAGTTCTGTTGAGTTTCGGGGCTTTTGGAGTTGTGCAGAATAGGTTTCCAGAGTTTGCTCGTTTTCCAGCCTAGAATTCCAGCTGCCGGCATTCTCCCTCTTTATGTAAACCTTGTAAAATAAGAGAGAAAAGGCGTAAGTATTGTGACAAAACAAGTAATAACAGCCCATAATGCAATAAATATCAACTTATAAGCATGATGCAAAATGGACGTATCAACTCCCCCAAGCTTAGACCTCGCTTGTCCTCAAGCGAAAGCCAATATCGAAAAATATGTCAACATGTTTATAGATAGAGGTGTCGATAAAAACAAAATACGGAAATGAGGGCATCATGATCATTTTCATAACATTAACATATATATATTGTAATATGATTCTTTCGCTAAAGTAACAATTCATTCACAATATCAAGGATGAATCATAAACTTCATTGAAAACTAACAAACTTTGATCTTGGTCATTGGAGCAATTGCAATTTATCGCAACATCGGAAAGAGTCAATATAATAGCTTTTCAGCAAGCCTACATACTCAACTATCATATAATCTTTCACAATTGCTCACACTCACGCAATACTTATGTTTATGGAGTTTTAATCTGACACCGAGAAAGATAGGGGCTTATGGTGTTGCCTCCCAACCTTTTACCTCAAGGGTAATGTCAACAGTAATAGACCATGAAAACTTACATCCAAGTAGGTATATATATCAGGATCTTTCCAACACAATGTGCTTGCCAAAGGATAAAATGTAAAAGGGAAAGGTGAATTTCACCTTGACACTTATAAGGAAAGAATAATAGATAGGCCCTTCGCAGAAGGAAGCAGAGGTTGTCATGTGTTTTTATGGTTGGATGCCCAAAGTCTTAGCATAGATGAACGTTACTTTATATTGCCACTTGTGATAAGGACTTTTATTATGCAGTCCATCACTTTTATCACTTCCATATCACAAGATCGTATAAAGCTAATTTCCTCCACACTAATAAATCATACATATTTTAGCGAGTTTGCAACATGACAACTTACTTGGAAGGATCTTTCTCAATCCATAGGTAGGTATGGTGGACTCTCATGGCAAAACTGGGTTTAAGGATATATGGAAGCACAAGTAGTATCTCTACTTGGTGCGAGGAGTTTTGGCTAGCATGAGGGGGAAAGGCAAGCTCGACATGTTGGATGATCCATGACAATATACTTTATTTCGGATATAAGAAGACATAACCCATTATGTTGTGTTCCTTGTCCAACATCAACTCTTTAGCATGTCATACTTTAATGAGTGCTCACAATCATAAAAGATGTCCAAGATATATATTTGTATGTGAAGCCTCTCTTCTTTTATTACTTCCTATTAATTGCAACGATGACCAAAACTATGTTTGTCAACTCCCAACAACTTTTATTTATCACACTCTTATATGTGAAGTCATTACTTCCCACAAGATCAATATGATCTCTTTGGTACTTTTCATATTTCCTTTCTTTTTTTATCATTACCCAAGTGAGGAAATCAATCCCTTGACTCAACACTAATCTTTATTATATAGCTCACGGACTCGATTACAAAGGGTAAAGATCATAAAGCAAAAGCTCACAACTAGATCATGCTAACTTTATTCTACTAGATCAAGATACTACCAAAAGGATCGAACTAAGATAAATGGTAAAGATAGGAGTGATGGTGATACGATACCGGGGTCACTCCCCCAAGTTTGGCAGTTGCCCAGGGGAGTGCCCATACCCATATGATTATGTCTCCTTCTTCGGGGGTGGTGATGATGGAGTTGAAAGTAGTGACGTCGGATCATCATATATCGAGCGTAGGAGATCCTCCAGCTTACGGATAATACCTTTGAGTGCAGCTATGTAATCCTTAAACAAAATATTTTCACTTGTGAGATGCTTGTTTCGAATTTGAGCTAACTCAATCATCCTGAAAGCTTTAATCTCAGTTGAGGTAAAGAGATTAGGAAGAGATTTAGGGGTGTCTTCTTCTCCCGATGCCGGAGCCGGATCTTCCACCTCCATCTAAATCTTCTACCAAGAGATCTTTAACCATAGCAACACTAGGTTCAACTTTGATTTGCTTAGAGGGTGTAGGTGTTCTAGTATTACTTTTACGAACTACAGTTGAAGCTTGAGCATGATCCTTTATCTTAACAGGGAAGGGTGGTTTCTCAATATAAGCAGTAGGAATAACATGATCAACATTATAAGTGATAGTCTTTTCTTCAACTTTAACAGGTTCAACTACTTTTACTTCAATAGGGGGATGGTAATTAAACCACTTCTCCTTGGGGAGATCAACATGAGTAGAAAATGATTCACAGAAAGAAGCTACTATCTCAGAGTCAAGTGCATATTTAGTGCTAAACTCACGGAAAACATCGGTATCCATGAAAGCCTTAACACAATCAAACTTACGGGTCATACCTGACTCCTTACCTTCGTAGAGATCCCAATCTTCAGAGTTGCGTTTAATTCTTTCCAATAAATCCCATTTGAATTCAATAGTCTTCATCATAAAAGAACCAGAACAAGAAGTATCGAGCATGGAGCGATTATTAAGAGAAAGCCAAGCATAATTTTTTAAATGATCATTTCTATGGAGAGCTCATGATTGGGGCATGAATATAACATTGACTTAAGCCTCCCCCAAGCTTGGGCGATGCTTTCTCCTTCGTGAGGCCAGAAATTATAAATATAATTACGATCACGATGAACCTGGTGCATAGGGTAGAACTTCTGATGAAATTCCAAGTTCAGACGATTATAGTTCCATGATCCCATATCACCGCATAGCCTAAACCATGTCAATGCATCTCCCTTCAAAGATAAAGGGAAGACCTTCTTCTTGATAACATCCTTGGGCATACATGCAAGCTTAAGCAATCCACAAACTTCATCCACATAGATTAGATGTAAATTGGGATGGAGTGTTCCGTCTCCTGTAAAAGGATTTTCAAGCAGTTTCTCTATCATACCCGAAGGAATCTCAAAGCAAACATTTTCAGTAGGTGCAGTAGGTTGAGGAGCAACTCTTTGCTCTTATGATCGGGGTGAAGATACCCCGAACAAGCCCCTCAAAGGATTTTGAGCCATAGTAACAAGTGACAATAAATTTCAGCACACTATATAAATTTTTCCTTACCAAATTCCACTTACCAAAGGCGCTTCACTCCCCGGCAACGGCGCCAGAAAAGAGTCTTGATGACCGACAAGTGTAGGGGATCTATCGTAGTCCTTTCGATAAGAGTGTCGAACCCAACGAGGAGCAGAAGGAAATGATTGGCGGTTTTCAGTAAGGTATTTTCTGCAAGCACTGAAATTATAGGTAACAGATAGTTTTGTGATAAGGTAATTGGTAGCAAGTGACAAAAGGTAAAAGTAAATAAGGTGCAGCAAGGTGGCCCAATCCTTTTTGTAGCAAAGGACAAGCCTGGACAAACTATTATATAAAGGAAAGCGCTCCCAAGGACACATGGGAATTATCGTCAAGCTAGTTTTCATCACGATCGTCTGATTCGCGTTCGGTACTTTGATAATTTGGTATGTGGGTGGACCGGTGCTTGGGTGCTGTCCTTACTTGGACAAGCCTCCCACTTATGATTAACCTCTAATGCAAGCATCCGCAACTACAAAAGAAGTATTAAGGTAAACCTAACCATAGCCTGAAACATATGGATCCAAATCAGCCCCTTACGAAGCAACACATAAACTAGGGTTTAAGCTTCTGTCACTCTAGCAACCCATCATCTACTTATTACTTCCCAATGCCTTCCTCTAGGCCCAAATAATGGTGAAGTGTCATGTAGTCGACGTTCACATGACACCACTAGAGGAAAGACAACATACATCTCATCAAAATATCAAACGAAGACCAAATTCACATGACTACTAATAGCAAGACTTCTCCCTTGTCCTCAGGAACAAAAGTAACTACTCACAAGACATAATATGGTTCATGATCATAGGGGTATTAATATGCATAATGGATCTGAACATATGATCTTCCACCAAATAAACCAACTAGCATCAACTACAAGGAGTAATCAACACTACGAGCAACCCACAGGTACCAATCTGAGGTTTGGGTACAAAGATTGGATACAAGAGATGAACTAGGGTTTGAGAGGAGATGGTGTTGGTGAAGATGTTGATGAAGATAGCCCTCCCCAAGATGGGAGAGTTGTTGGTGATAATGGCGGTGTCGGTGTACCAAGTACCCCAACTTGTGCACGGGCAGTAGTAGCTTCCCGTGGCAGGGCTTACCACGTGTTCGCCGGGAACCTTTCTGGTCCCTATGAAGCCATTCAAGAACAAAGTATACAAGTCCGAAGATCAAGGCCCCGGCAAGAGGAGCTTGCCGGGAAGGCCGCACCAAGCTCAAGGTTATCACTTTAACACAAGACCTTGGCAAGAGGAGCTTGCCAGGAAGGCCAAGGAATACATACATCAAGAGATGCCTCGGCGCGTCATGCGCCCCGGCAGGACCCGGAGAGCGACAAGCATCCGGGCCCGGCAAGATCACGGTCCCGGCAAGGTGCTTGCCGGGGAAACCTACGATGTGTGCCCGCGCTCCAGCTCATCGGCCCACGCGTCACCCTGGGGCCCTTCCAGGGGCACGTGGCAGATGGTTGTGCAGCCTGGGGCACACGGTGGCAAGCCACGGTGACGAGGCTACCGCCGTGGCGAACGGAGAAGCATGGACGGACGCTTTTGGGGGCGACGGCGACGGGTATTTAATGCCCTTGTTCCCCACTGTCAAAGTTAGGTGAAGACCACTGTTCACGCACTGTTCATGCACTGTTACAACTACCACCAAAATTACACTTTTACCCTCCTCTACGTTGACACCTGTCGGTGACCCCTTTGAGCTATAAAAGGAGGCCCATGCACAACGTAGAGGGGGTTCGAGACCTAGACAACTCTCTCACTTGGTGTAGCTAGTACGATAGCTCTTCAAGCTCCCGAGCTCAAGAACTCAATACAACCTAAGCAGGAGTAGGGTTTTACGCGTCCACGCGGCCCGAACCAGGGTAAACTGCCCGCGTGCGCTCCTCGATCTGCTCTCCGTGCTCCCTCCGCTCCCTTACTGCAACGTAGAAGGGGCTCCGGTCCCATAGGTGCTCGTGGGAGGATAGTTTCCCCCGACATCTTTGGCGCGCCAGGGAGGGGGCGTCGAGGTTGTGCGAACCTGATCCGGCGCTCACGCGGACGCAACCTTCAACAACTTCACCAGCTTCATCAACTTCATCGACAGCAACAACATGCCTCCGAAGAAGAAGGCTTCGGAGGTCGGAGGCCCGTCTGCGTCGATCCCACCGCCACCAGACGCCGGCGGAAGGGTGGTCGCCGGCGAGGAGACTCACGGCGCCACCAAGTCCAAGGACAAGACCGACGACCGGGCGAACTCTAAAGCCTCGGCGTCTGTACACGCCTCACGTCCCTCCCAGGAGGTGCAAGACCCGCAGCGGCATGGTACAGGAGGTACCATACGCTTGCTGGGGCGTGGCCAAGCCGGAGGATCGCGGGATGCTCGAGGCCAGTGCGCTGGTACGAGCAAGGCGCGGTCGCCGGGGCGAGAAACTGCTCCTTCTAACCCTGTTAGAAGTCCGAGCATATCTCGCTCCTCGCACCGCTCGCCGCCGCTCCCCTCCTCTCCAGCAGAAGCTCTAGCAAGAGCACAGCTGCTCCTCGACTTCCCTCCAGCGGCAGATAAAGCCGATGACTGGAGGGCGACGATCCAGAGCCTCATCGCCTTCGCCAACAACGACACGCCGCAGCAGCCGGCAACATCGCGGCCGCGGCAAGTCGACCAGACGAAGGCCGACGGAGACAAGACCGCCGGGGGTGCGACCACCGTGCACTCCCCGCCGCAGAAGCAGAAGACGCCTCCCCGCCGGATCAACGTCGACGACGACTCCACGACGTCGTCGGATCCGCGGGCTCATCGTGACCAGCGATAGGTCCTCGACGACAGGCGGCAAGAGGACGCTCGAACCCGCATCGAGCGTCGACGAGAAGCCCGAAGACAATCAGACCAGCGCGCTGGGACCGCTGTCGACGCGCACGCGCCCGGTGAACCAGGCGACTTGCCGTACGCGGCGGGTTGCCCTGCGTTTACCCGTGAGCTGCGGCAAGTCCAGTGGCCCAGCATGAAAAACTTCAAGCCCGACGTACCCGAGAAGTACGATGGCAAGACGCACCCCTCGGAGTTCCTCAGCATCTACACCATCGCGGTGCAGGCTGCCGGGGGACGCGACGAGAAGATCCTAGCCAACTACTTCCCGCTAGTGCTTAAGCCAAACGTTCGATCTTGGCTTATGCACTTGCCGGAGAACTCCATCTCCTCATGGGCAGATCTGTGCCACCAGTTTGTTGGTGCCTTCATGGGAGGTCACAAACCCCACGGCCAGGAGAGCGATCTCCACATCTTAGCCCAGAAGGAGGGAGAGTCCCTGCGCAAGTATATCCAAAGATTCAGCCGCGTCCAGCACAACATTCCCGACGTCCACCCTGCCGCGGTTATTAGCGCGTTTCACCAGAACGTGCGTAACCGCCGGATGAGGGAGGAGATGGCCATGACCAAGATCCGGGATGTCAGCGAGCTCTATGCTCTGGCTGACAAGTGCGCGCGCGCCGAAGAGGGGAGGAGACTCCCCGGAGAGGATACTGGCGCAGGAGGAAGCGACAGCGAGGACGCCGCCCCGGCAAGGAAGAGCAGGCGGCGGAATAACAGAAAGAAGAAGAGCAAGGAAGTGCTGGTTGTCGAGCAGTCCGGCAAGGAGGCGCCCGCCAAGAAGGCACAGGCTGGCGGTTCCGGCAAGGAGCCCGCCCCTATAGCGGCAGCCGACAAGCAGGAAGGTTCCGACAAGCAGTATTGCAAGATCCACCGCACCAAGGGCCACAATCTTCAGAACTGCAAGAGAGTCGAGTACCTCGTAGAGCAGCAGAAGGCTGAATACGAGCGTCGCGACAAGGAGAAGGCCCAAGGAGGCGGAGGAGAGCCCAGCAAGAAGCGGCCGTTCAATGGCCGGGGAGGACGCCGCGGCAAGGTGATAGACCTCCCCGGGGCCGCGACAAGGATGAGGAAGAAGACGACGACGACGACATGGAGGAAGGAGACAACAGCGAGCAGGAGTTCCATAAGGCCACAGAGGTTCTGTGTGTCGACGGGGGTGCCTCTCTGCACACTTCCCACCGCCAGCTCAAGCAGTGGGTGCGAGAAGTGAATGCAGCTGAGCCACCCGTCGAGTCACGCAGGCTGCTGAAGTGGTCCAGCACGCCCATCATCTTTGACCTTGAGGACCACCCTGACTGCACAACTGCGGTCGGGTGCTTGCCAATGTTGGTCTCACCAACTATCCGCAACCTCAAGGTCACCAAGATGTTGGTTGACGGAGGGGCCGGCCTGAACTTGATCTCCTCGGCTGTGATCAAGAAGCTACAGATCCCGGACAGCGAGCTCGAGGAAACCGGGTCGTTCCAAGGGATAAACCCGGGAAGGAGCAAGCCGAAGGGGAAGATTACGCTGCCCGTGACCTTTGGCGGGGAGCTCAACTTCAGGACGGAGAGGATAACCTTTGACGTTGCCGATATCCCATTGCCATACAATGGGATACTTGGCCGTCCTGCCCTTCCCAAGTTCATGGCAGCTTCCCACTATGCCTACAACGTACTCAAGATGCCGGGGCCGATAAGCGTCATCTCTGTCCTCGGCGACAAGAAGGACGCGCTTATCTGCGCCGACAAGATCTACCGGGATGCAGCAGCCGCAGCAGAAAGCAACACACTTGCCGCTGAAGCTCCCGTGGGGAAGACCAAGACCAAGTCCGGCAAGAGCTCTGGGGCCCACTCCGGCAAACGCACCTCCTCGGAGTGCTGCGCTGCCGCCGAGAACGCACCATCGAGCTCCACCGGCAAGTACAAGAAAGGGATGGCAGCTCCACCGGCAACCAAGAAGGTGTCCGCCAAGGAGGACGGCACTGGTGGTACCTTCACCATCAGTGCTACACTTGACCCCAAATAGGAAAGCGCGCTCGTTGCCTTCCTGCGGGCGAATGTCGATGTGTTTGCGTGGCAACCATCTGACATCCCCGGCGTTCCCAGGAAGGTAATTGAGCATAAGCTTGTTGTTTGCCCTCACGCGCGGCCCGTCAAGCAGAAGGTCGGGAAGCAAGCCGTGGAGCGCCAAGAATTCATCGCCGAAGAGATGAAGAAGTTGGAAGCAGCAGGCCTGGTTAGAGGCGTGATCCATCCTACGTGGTTAGCAAATACAGTCGTCGTGCGCAAGGCCAATGGGAAGTGGAGACTTTGTATAGACTTCACTGATGTGAATAAAGCGTGTCCCAAGGATCCATTTCCCTTGCCGCGTATTGACCAGATTGTTGACTCCACCCGCCGGATGCGAGCTGCTTTCCTTCCTTGATGCATACTCAGGTTACCACCAGATATTCATGGCCAAGGAAGATGAAGAGAAGACTGCATTCATTACTCCATGCGGCACATATTGCTTCATACGCATGCCCTTTGGATTGAAGAATGCAGGCTCAACGTTTGCGAGGGTGGTGCACACTGCTTTTGAGCCACAGATCCACAGAAATGTAGAAGCCTACATGGATGATATAGTGGTCAAGAGCAAGAGCAAAGATACCCTGATCCAAGACTTAGAGGAGACCTTTGAGAATCTGCGCAAGATCCAACTCAAGTTGAACCACGAGAAGTGCGTCTTCGGAGTCCCCTCCGGCAAGCTTCTCGGGTTCTTTGTGTCCCAGAGGGGGATTGAAGCCAATCCCGACAAGATAAAAGCCATCGAGCAGATTGAAGCCCCGAAGCGCGTCAAGGACGTAAGGAGACTTGCTGGTTGTGTGGCTGCCCTCAGCAGGTTCATTTCAAAGTCTGCAGAGCGCGCCCTGCCTTTCTTCAAGATTTTGAAAAAGGCAGGCCCTATGAAATGGACTCCGGAAGCGGAGGCAGCGCTGCAAGACTTGAAAGGATACCTGTCCTCCACTCCGATACTTGTCGCACCTAGGCCACAAGAGAAGTTGCTGCTGTACCTAGCGGCAACCAATCAAGTGGTTAGTGCTGCGTTAGTAGCGGAGAGGGAGGCGGATGAGGAACCCCCATCCCCGGCGAGCGAACCCAGCGACAAGCAGGGGGCTTCCCCGACAAGCTTTGGCCCCGACAAGGACAAGTCTGCGCAGGAACAAGAAGAAGTGCGAAGGAAGATGGTGCAGCGCCCAGTGTATTTTGTGAGTTACCTCCTGCAGGGGGCTAGATCAAGATACTCTGGGGTGCAGAAGTTGCTTTTCGGCCTCCTTATGGCCTCAAGAAAGCTACGCCATTACTTCCAAGAACACGGGATAACGGTGGTCACTCGCTTTCCGTTGAAGAGGATATTGCAAAATCCCGAAGCAACAGGCAGGATCGTCGAGTGGGCACTGGAGCTGTCAAGTTTTGGTCTCAAGTTTGAGAGTACTTCAACCATACAGAGCAGAGCTTTGGCAGAATTCATAGCAGAATGGACCCCAATGCCAGATGAAGAAGTCCCAGAGACAAACGTCCCCGTCCAAGAAGCAAGCAGAGAGTGGATAATGTACTTCGTTGGTGCTTTCTCGCTGCAAGGCGCCGGTGCCGGCGTAGTACTCATAGCGCCCACCGGAGAGCACCTCAAGTATGTTGTCCAGATGCACTTCCCCAAGGAACAAGCGACAAATAATACTGCAGAGTATGAAGGTTTGCTTGCCGGCCTCAGAATTGCAACCGAACTTGGGATTAAGAAGTTGATTGTGCGGGGAGATTCGCAGTTGGTGGTCCGACAAGTGAATAAGAGTTACCAGAGCCCTTCGATGGAAGCTTATGTTGATGAAGTGAGGAAGCTTGAAGAACACTTTGAAGGTCTGCAAATGGAGCACGTCCCAAGAGCTCAGAATGACATTGCAGATGGCCTCTCAAAGTGTGCTGCAATGAAGTTACCTGTGGAACCAGGGACCTTCGTGCTCAAGTTAACTTAGCCGTTCGTTACACCATCAGTTGGGCAAAACAAGAAGAGAAAGTTGATCTCCGGCGACTACTTGCCGGCAGATCTTCCCGAGGCCGCGGCCAAGGTACCCAGGATCAACAACCAAGATGCTGAGGAAAAGTTTGCTCCTGCAGATCCAAGGATCTGTACAGTTGAAGCAGGCGTTCCCGACAAGCCTTGCCCCGGCAGGCTTGCCGGGGGACCATCAGCTCCGGCAGAGCCACAGGTTCTTGTCGTAGAAGCTGAGGTCCCCGCAGCAGCCCTAATGCCTTTAGTCCTTGTTGTTGAGCCTCAGGCTCCAGCATGGGCACAGCAAATCGTCCGTTTTCTGCAAACTGGAGAACTTCCCGACGAGCCAGAAGAGATAGAGAAGATAACCAGGCAGTCAAGTATGTACCAGTTCGTTGGCAATGAACTGTACAGAAGAAGACTCAATGGTGTCAGGTTGAAGTGCATTTCCAGGGAAGATGGACAGAAGCTGTTGGCAGAGATACATGGAGGCATATGTGGACACCACATTGGCGCAAGGGCACTTGCCAGGAAGGCGTTCCGGCAAGGGTTCTTCTGGCCAGAAGCCCTCCAAGATGCGACTGCACAAGTAACCAAGTGTGAAGCGTGCCAGTTCCACGCCAAGCAAATTCACCAGCCAGCTCAAGCTCTCCAGACGATCCCTTTGTCCTGGCCCTTCTCGGTCTGGGGGCTCGATATCCTCGGCCCCTTTCCCCGCGCGGTCGGGGGCTTTGAGTACTTGTACGTTGCAATCGACAAGTTCACAAAGTGGCCAGAAGTGGAACCAGTGAGAAAGGTGACAGCACAGTCAGCAGTCAGGTTCTTCAGATCGATTGTTTGCCGTTTCAGAATCCCTAACAGGATCATCACCGACAACGGCACACAATTTACAAGTCGCACCTTCATGCAGTATGTCCAAGACCTTGGCGCCAAGGTCTGCTTTGCTTCTGTTGCTCACCCGAGGAGCAATGGTCAAGCAGAGAGGGCCAATGCTGAAGTGCTGCGCGGACTCAAAACAAGAACCTTTGACAGGCTGCACAAGTGCGGAAGAAACTGGATAGAGGAGTTGCCGGCGGCTCTTTGGTCAATCAGGACGACACCAAATCGAGCAACCGGACAGACACCCTTTGCTCTTGTCTACGGAGCAGAGGCAGTTCTCCCCACGGAACTCGTATACGGATCTCCTCGAGTGCTCGCTTATGATGAGCTCGAGCAAGAGCAACTGCGACAAGATGACGCATTGCTCCTTGAGGAGGAACGTCTCCAGGCTGCTGTACGAGCTGCTCGATACCAGCAAGCCTTGCGTCGCTATCATAGCCGCAAGGTCAGGGCCAGGAGTCTCGAGGAAGGCGACCTTGTTCTTCGGCGTGTTCAGTCCGCCAAGAATTCCAACAAGTTGACGCCGAAGTGGGAAGGCCCTTATCGGGTGAGACAAGTCACAAGGCCCGGCGCTGTCCGCCTTGAGACCGAAGAAGGCTTACCGGTGAGCAACTCCTGGAACATAGAGCATCTTCGCAAGTTTCACCCATAAGGCGCGGTTGCCATGATCCGCCCCGGCAACCACCTTTTGTACAAGTCTTGCCGATGTTGCATATAAACCTTTGTACAAAGCCGGGCGCAGATCCCGTGCATCAGTAAAGTTTTTGTGCTTCGCACTATTTGTCATTTCCATGCTTTTCTTTGTTATTCGCATGCATCATTTGGCACCCTGTGCAACGCACATCCCCGGTAAGCACTAGCAAGCCGTAAGGCCCTATACTTGTTTTTCCTCCTCTTTTTCTTTCCCTCTTAAGCAGAAGGGGTATTCCTCGTGCACAAGTTTGCCGGGGGGAAGAAGGAGATGGAGGCATGAACCAAGTGATGTTCAAGAAAGAGAAGACTTGCCGGGGGACAAACAATCTATGAAAGCTAAGTTGCCAGAATTTGAGCAGTTCAAATTTTTAAAAACTTTAGTTGTCTTCCTTGAACAACCACGCTTTGTATGGAAAACCTGTGTGCAGAGGAACCTACCTGTAGCTAGCCGCGCCCTTACTTTGTTTCGAGCACGCTCAACGGCTTAAGTGAGCCGCGACAAGTGTCGCGCCCTTATTTCATTTTCGAGTTCGCTCAGCAGGATAAGTGTGCTGCGACTAGCTACGGCAAGGTTTATTGCCGGCAAGGCCTTTGCCGGCAGGCTGCTAAGAGTCCAGCACTCAGCGCTCGCGGCAAGGGTCCTTTTGCCGGCAAGTTCCCTGAAAGTGTAGGGTAAAATGCATACAAAGTGAAGGGACCAAAGCAAGGGAGATAACACTACATTGATAGCTCAAAATAAGATTGTATATTACAAAGATAACTTGACGCGATACTAATAGATTCTTGTCCATAACATGCCTTGCAGCGGCAAAGGAAGCAGAAAGAAAGGGATCTAATCTACGCGGTCGCCTTCACGCCTCGTGATCTTGCCCACCTTGGCGACGATGTGGGCAACCTGCGCCTTCAACGCCTCCTTATCAGCTTCGGGCGGCAAGGTGCGGAGGACGTTGACGAGGTTGATGCCGGGGTTGCAGTAGACGATCTTCGACAAGACTCGCTCCATGGTGCCCATGCAGAGCCGACGCGCCTCGTCGGCCAGCTGCACGGGGATCTTCTCCCGCAGCTGCGCAAGCGCCGGCGCAATCCCCCGGAAGAACAGACTCAACTTGGCGCTGTGGGGGAGACTCTCGTCCGGGGAGTACACGAGATGCTCCGCCTTCAGCGCCATCATATCCGTGTCAATTTTGGCAGCGGAGGTGACCAGCTCATCAGTCCACTGCTCCACCGCCCGGCTGAAGTTGTTCGCTGAGACGGCGGCGCTCTCCACCAAGTTCCTTTCCTTGCGGAGTTCGTCCTTCAGCTTCGTCTCACGGTCCCGGGTGGCGTCGAGCGATCCAGTCAGGGTGGAGACCTTCAACTCTAAGTCAGCGATGGAATCCTTGGCGGCAGCAAGCTCTGTGCCCTTCTCGGAGAGACGTACCTGCAGCTCAGAGTTGGTGTGGGTGTCTTTCTCCCGCTCCACATTGAGCGCAGTGACTCTGTCCTCGCCAGCCTTCAGGAACAACTCCAGCTGCTTCACCCTGGCCTCCAGATCCTTCTTAGCAGTTTCGGCGGCAGCGGCGGCGTCCTTTGCCTCCTTCAGGGCCCCGCCGATGGCTTGCTCCCGGGCGGTGAGGTCGTCCTCATGGCTATCGAGTTCGACCTTCCGCTGGTTGAGCGCTCCCTCCCGCCGAGACAACTCCTCGGCGGCCAGCCGCTGCTGCTCTTCTACCTCAGCCTTCTCCAGGAGGAAGGCTTGCTGCGCCCCGGCAAGCTCTTCGCGCTCCTCCGCCAAGTTGCGGAGGGCCGCTTGGTTGGCGGCACGGTGCTCCGCGGCACGCTTCTCCAAGTCTGCTCCAGCCTTGGCGGCGAGAGCCTCCCGAGACTCCAACTTCGCCTGCCTGGCCCGATACAAGGCCAGGAGCCGGCGAAGGAGTCCCTCCTCTTCGGGCTCGTCGCTGTCGCCAGGCGCTTCAACGATCTTCAAGCCGGCGGAGGCGAGGACCTCTCCGTCAAAGGTCTCTCCCTCCGCGGGTGCTCAAGACGAGGACGCCCACGGGACTTGTATGAAGACCCCATTGGCGGCCTTCAAGTAGACACCCGACCGCTCCGCGGAGGCGGAAGGGTCGGCGGCCGGTGCAGCGTCCGGCGCTCCTGCGGCCTCCGGGCCAGCAGTATGGTCGCCGGTCCCTTCCCCAGCCGCGGCGTCGGCGGTCGGGGCGGCCTCCTCGACGACTGGCTCGCCAGCTCCAGCCGTTCCCTCGGCGGCAGTGGCGTTGCCGCCGTCGCCGCGCACCTCCTCCTCAGTGGTGGCTTCCGTTTCCATCCGTTCTGGGGCAGGAGGATCTAGCAGAAGAAAAAGAAAAGAAAAAGTCAAGCAAATACCCAAAAAGAAGAATCCAAGAAGAAGAAGTTACAAGGCTTACCTTCGCGGATCTCTTCAATGACAGGGTCCCTCGCCGGGGAGTTTTCCCTTGGCGGCGGAGTAGTAGCTGTTGGGGAACGTAGTATTTTAAAATTTTCCTACGATCACGCAAGATCTATCTACCAGATGCATAGCAACGAGAGGGAAGAGTGTGTCTACATACCCTTGTAGACCGGAAGCGGAAGCGTCAAGTGACGCGGTTGATGTAGTCGAACTTCTTCGCGATTCAACCGATCAAGCACCGAACGTACGGCACCTCCGCGTTCAGCACACGTTCAGCTTGATGACGTCCCACGAGCTCTTGATCCAGTTGAGCTTCACGGGAGAGTTTCGTCAGCACGACGGCGTGGTGACGGATATGATGTATTCACCGGCGCAGGGCTTCGCCTAAGCACTGCAACGGTATGACCGAGGTGTGTTTCTGTGGAGGGGGGCACCGCACACGGCTAGAACAATTCAACTTGTGTGTCTCTGTGGTGCCCCCCTGCCCCCGTATATAAAGGAGCAAGGGAGAGGCCGGCCCTAGAGGGGGCGCGCCAAGTGTGGGGAGTCCTACTAGGACTCCCAAGTCCTAGTAGGATTCCCCTTTCCTTTCCGGAGTAGGAGAGAAGGAAAGAGGTGGAGAGGGACAAGGAAAAAGGGGCTGCACCCCTTGTCCAATTCGGACCAGAGGGGGGGGCGCGCGCCTCCTTCCTTTTGGCCTTTCTCCTCTATTCTCGTGTGGCCCAATAAGGCCCATATACTCCGAAAAATACCCGAATCACTCGGAACCTTTCCGATGTCCGAATATAGTCGTCCAATATATCGATCTTTACGTCTCGACCATTTCGAGACTCCTCGTCATGTCCTCGGTCTCATCCGGGACTCCGAACTCCTTCGGTACATCAAAACTCATAAACTCATAATACCAATCGTCATCAAACGTTAAGCGTGCGGACCCTACGGGTTCGAGAACTATGCAGACATGACCGAGACTCATCTCCGGTCAATAACCAATAGCGGAACCTGGATGCTCATATTGGCTCCTACATATTCTACGAAGATCTTTATCGGTCAAACCGCATAACAACATACGTTGTTCCTTTTGTCATCGGTATGTTACTTGCCCGAGATTCGATCGTCGGTATCTCTATACCTAGTTCAATCTCGTTACCGGCAAGTCTCTTTACTCGTTCCGTAACACATCATCTCGTGACTAACTCATTAGTCTTTTGCTTGCAAGGCTTATTATGATGTGTGTTACCGAGAGGGCCCAGAGATACCTCTCCGACACTCAGAGTGACAAATCCTAATCTTGATCTATGCCAACACCACGAATACTTTCGGATACACCTTTAGAGCATCTTTATGATCACCCAGTTACGTTGTGACGTTTGATAGCACACAAGGTGTTCCTACAGAATTCGGGAGTTGCATAATCTCATAGTCATAGGAACATGTATAAGTCATGAAGAAAGCAATAGCAGTAAAACTAAACGATCATAGTGCTATGCTAACGGATGGGTCTAGTCCATCACATCATTCTCCTAATGATGTGATCCCGTTGATCAAATGACAACTCATGTCTATGGCTAGGAAACATAGCCATCTTTGATCAATGAGCTAGTCTAGTAGAGGCATACTAGGGACATACTATTTTGTCTATGTATTCACACATGTATCAAGTTTCCGGTTAATACAATTCTAGCATGAATAAAAGACATTTATCATGATATAAGGAAATACAAATAACATCTTTATTATTGCCTCTAGGGCATATTTCCTTCAGTAGCCCCTGCTGGCGGAGGGCCGCCTGCGCCCTCCCTTGGCGGGGTGCTCACCCTTGTCGGGCTGCTCACCCTTGGCGGGGTACTCGCCCTTGGCGGAGTACCCGTCCTTGGCGGAGCGCCCCCCCTTGCCGGGGAGTTCACCCTTGGCGGGGGGGGGGGGGGGGGAGGGTGGAGCAAGTGGCTCGTCGGGGGCGACCTCCTGGCGCTCCTGCGGCTGCGGCTCCACTTCTACACAAAAACAACAAAATATCAGTACAAGTAATTACCTCGAGTGCGCCCGTCAAGCAGAAAAACGAATACCAAACTTACGCTGGGGGCTGCGCTGGGGGCTGCTCCTCGGAGCAGCAGGCTGATCCGGCAAGCTCGTCGCCGGCGCGTCGCTTGTCGCCGCGACGGGCTCGTCGTCCTCAATGGTGACCACAGGGATCTTGGCCCTCTTCGCCATCCGCTGGGTCAAGGTCCTGTGAAGCAAGACAAAAGCAAGTTCAGAACCAAGCAAGGAAAATCAAGAAAAAATCAAAAAAAAAACTAAAGGAATTGCAAGTACTTACTCCTCTTCCTCTTCGTCGGAGAAGTCAAACTCCGCCTGGGGCGCTTCCGTGCGAGGAGCAGGAGGAGAAGGCTCCCTCGGGCGCTTGGCAGTCTCCGGGGCTGCGGGCTGTGAAGACCCAGCCCCCGTCGTCGCCGAGGACCGAGGAGCAGAAGGAGCGACCGTTCCGCTCCGAGAGGATCCCCCTCCGCTTGGCGCTCGAGCACGGGGCGCCTCCTTGACGGCTTCGCTCGTCTTGGTGGCGCGCGTCGCACGGCGCGCCGGCTGCTGCCGAGGCGCCTGTGGCCTCGCCGTCTCAGCTGCCTTGCGGGGGCGCTTCTTCTGTTGCTGCGGAGGGCTTGGCGGAGGCGGAGAATTCTCCGAGGACGAGGAGGCATCGTCAAGATTCAGAGATCCACCGGAGTCCTCATCGGAATCCCCAGCCTCGGCGTTCTACTCCTCCTCGGCAGGCCCGCTGGACTCAGCGCCATGCCCAGCGGCCTCGCTCCCCCCGGCAACCTCGCTCGTCCCGGCAAACCTCACGGAAGGCTCCCCGGCAAACTCCTCGGGCGCAAGCTTCAGCAGCTTGAGGATTTCCGCCTCCTCTGCTTGGCTCACTGCGTCCGCGGCCTGTGCCTCGTCCACAGTGTATCCGAAGTCACCCGCAGCCGCAGCTGCGGCGGCCTCCTCCATCCTGGAGGCGATGTAAGCTATATCCCGCTCAGTAGTAGCCCGGGTAAGGCCTTTGTTCTCCTCGGCGTTGCGGGGCGTCTCGACCAAGTTGTCGAAGAAGGTCAGCACGGTATCCGGTGGAGGCTCTATCCATGTGGGGAAGACGCCGTGGGAGTCGCACGCGGGCATCATCGCGCGTAGGGAATCGCGGGCAGTGCTGTTGCACAGCGGCACCACTCCCCGGGAAGGTCTAAACCACTCTGGGTGGGCCGGGTCATGCTTGAAGAGCTCCCGGACCATCCCCTTCAACTCCAAGGCAGTGAAGTTGTAGTTCAATCCAGGTCGCAGCCTCATGATATCCGCTGCATTGCCGAATTCCCAGGCGGACCTTTTCCTTTCTTGTAAAGGGGCGATGCGGCGGCGGAGGAAATCTGCTCCAACTTCTCCAATAGTCAGATTGGCGACCCGGAGACGAATGATCCTAATGAGGGCAATATTAAGCTTGCTGTCCTCCGGGGCCAATTCACTCCAATCCCTGCCGCGCACTATGGCAGTCTGGCGCGGCGTGGTAAAGGGCTCAGGCTTATCTTCCAGCACCCAACACCAATCGGCTCTCCACTCCTCCCACTTGCCGCGAAGCTCACCCTTCAGGTACGAGTCCTTCTTGTTCAGCCTAAAGATCCAGGAGATGCCGCTGGAGAGGGGGGCACCTGACTCTACTCTAGGCATAAAGAAGTGGCGGAAAAGGGCTACATTTGGATGAACCCCAACATAGTTTTCGCACAGATGTGCGAAAACGGCCATCGTAAGGATGGCGTTGGGGGTGAAATCTAGGAGGTGGAGGCCATATGTGTTCATTACATCACAAAAGAACTCCGAGAACGGAGGGCACAGACCACAATGGAAGAATGCAGCAAAGAAAAAGTACCCGCCGGGGAACATATCTTTGGCGACGGCGGGGAAGACTCTGGTGCGGGGATGAGCTTTGGTCTCCCTCGCCCAGAACAAATAATATTTGTCCCGCAGCTCCCTCGGACCAAGCCTTGGCGCGAAGACCACCTACTTCTTCCGCAGGGCAGCCAGCTTCGCCGCCTTCTCGGACTTCTCCTTCTTGGCCTTGTCTGCTTTCGCCTTGTCGCTCTTCGGAGCCATGGCGGGGGCGGCAAGGAAGGAGGCAAGGAGCTCGACGGTGCCGCGAATGCGGGAGACGGCGGAGGAGGGAGTGGAGCTGGGCTCTCTGTCGACCTTGGGGAGGCGGAGGGCGACGGGGGTTTCTGGAGAATCAAGACGCAATGAAGACGATGGAGGGAACTGCCCCTGCTTCCTCTGCTTTTAAGGGGGAAGTGGGGGACGTTCCGCATTTCCCATTAAAAGAACAGGCCACGATCTCTCCCACGACGCCGCAATCGACGCGTGCCGTTAGGGAGGGATGCGGTGGATACGGAAAGGGATACGGCTTGCCGTGGGCCGCGCGTGCCCGTGCACTGTCTTGGGCCTGGCCCAACAGCGCTCGGCACCGTGTGTGGCCCAGGCCCGGGGGCTCCTGTCGGTGTACCAAGTACCCCAACTTGTGCACGGGCAGTAGTAGCTTCCCGTGGCAGGGCTTACCACGTGTTCGTCGGGAACCTTTCTGGTCCCTATGAAGCCATTCAAGAACAAAGTATACAAGTCAGAAGATCAAGGCCCCGGCGAGAGGAGCTTGCCGGGAAGCCGCACCAAGCTCAAGGTTATCACTTTAACACAAGACCTTGGCAAGAGGAGCTTGCCAGGAAGGCCAAGGAATACATACATCAAGAGACGCCTCGGCGCGTCATGCGCCCCGGCAGGACCCGGAGAGCGACAAGCTTCCGGGCCTGGCAAGATCACGGTCCCGGCAAGGTGCTTGCCGGGGGAACCTACGCTGTGTGCCCGCGCTCCAGCTCATCGGCCCACGCGTCACCCTGGGGCCCTTCCAGGGGCACGTGGCAGATGGCTGTGCAGCCTGGGGCACACGGTGGCAAGCCACGGTGACGAGGCTACCGCCGTGGCGAATGGAGAAGCATGGACGGACGCTTTTGGGGGCGACGGCGACGGGTATTTAATGCCCTTGTCCCCCACTGTCAAAGTTAGGTGAAGACCACTGTTCACGCACTGTTCATGCACTGTTACAACTACCACCAAAATTACACTTTTACCCTCCTCTACGTTGACACCTGTCGGTGACCCCTTTGAGCTATAAAAGGAGGCCCATGCACAACGTAGAGGGGGTTCGAGACCTAGACAACTCTCTCACTCGGTGTAGCTAGTACGATAGCTCTTCAAGCTCCCGAGCTCAAGAACTCAATACAACCAAAGCATGAGTAGGGTTTTACGCGTCCACGCGGCCCGAACCTGGGTAAACTGCCCGCGTGCGCTCCTCGATCTGCTCTCCGTGCTCCCTCCGCTCCCTTACCACAACGTAGAAGGGGCTCCGGTCCCATAGGTGCTCATGGGAGGACAGTTTCCCCCGACAGGCGGTGATGATTTCCCCCTCCCGGAGGGAAGTATGCCCAGCAGAACAGCTCTGCCGAAGCCCTAGATTGGTTTCCGCCTCGAGACGGCGGCGTCTAGTCTCGAAAGCCTCCTCCTGATTTTTTCCAAGTCAAAACACCTCATATAGGAGAAGATCGGCATCGGGGGGGTCTTCGGGGGGCCCACAAGATAGGGGGCGCACCATGGGAAGGGGGGCGCACACCCCACCCTCGTGGATAGCCGGTGGCCCCCCTCATGAACTTCTTTCGCCAGATATTTTTTACATTTTCTGAAACGGAGTACTGTTGTGTTTCTGGGCTTTTGGAGTTGTGCAGAATAGGTTTCCAGAGCTTGCTCCTTTTCCATCCCAGAATTCCAGCTGCCGGCATTCTCCCTCTTTATGTAAACCTTGTAAAATAAGAGAGAAAAGGCATAAGTATTGTGACAAAACAAGTAATAACCTCCCATAATGCAATAAATATCGACATAGAAGCATGATGCAAAATGAACGTATCAGTAATGTCAACATTAATAGATCATGATAGCTTACATCCAATTGGCCCAATATATGTCAGGATCTTTCCAACACAATCCGCTTGCCAAAGGATAAAATGTAAATAGAAAAGGTGGAAATCACGTTGACTCTTATAAGGTAAGAACAAAAGATAGGCCCTTCGCAGAGGGAAGCAGAGGTTGTCATGTGCTTTTATGGTTGGATGTACAAAATCTTAGCGCAAAAGAACGTCACTTTATATTGCCACTTGTGATAGGGACCTTCATTATGCAGTCCATCGCTTTTATTACTTCCATATCACAAGATCGTATAATGCTTATTTTCTCCACACTAACAGATCATACATATTTTAGAGAGTTGCATCAATGACAACTTACTTGAAGGATCTTACTCAATCCATAGGTAGGTATGGGGGACTCTCATGGCAAAATTGGGTTAGAGGATGTATGGGAGCACAAGTAGTATATCTACTTGGTGCAAGGAGTTTTGGCTAGCATGAGGGTGTAACATCCCAAATTTTCAATTTTTAATGCTATACATAGATCATATTGCATATCATTGTTTTATTGCATTCGTGTGCTGCGATCCTCGAAATTCTAAGCAACTCAAGGACCCACGGAGAGAGTTGGGGATTCTACCGTTTTCGTATTTGAGTTTTCTCAAATACCGGTACGAGGATCACTTTGGTTTTAATTATTTTCCTCCCTGAAAAATATTTCTTTATAAAATATATGAGCGGAGATAATATGGCTTTTCCAAAATAAAGAAATATTGGAGGAAAAATATTATAAATCAACTTTTGGTATTTTATTTGGATTTATTTGCAATTTTATTTGCATAGGAAAAATGCGCGTTTTTTTCAAAATTGCATTTAGGTCCGGGAAAAATATTCACTTTGTCCTAAATATTATTAGAGGACGGTGAAAATTTATTTCGGAATTTTTCGAGTATGTTTAGTATTATTTTTCGCCCGTTTTGCCGCGTGAGGACTATTTAGAAAAAAAAGTCAACCGACCTAGTCGGGCCGTAACCGACTAGGACTCCACCCGGCCGGCCCCTTTAAAGGCCGAGGCCCGAGCCGCCTGTAGCCCACCCCGCCGCCAAACCCTAGCCGCCACACCGCCGCCGCTGCTGTCCGCCTCCGTCGCGAGCGCCGCCGCCCGTCGCCGCGCCGTCAGCCCGCCACCCCATCGCCGGTTGTCGCCGCCGCCGCCGGAGGTAGCCGCCGCCCCGTCGGAGCTGCCCACTGCCGTCGGAGTCCACCGCCGTTGAGGTAGCCGTCGCCGCCAAACTCGCTATCGCCGCCGTCGGTTTTCCTCAAAAAATCGATCGGTTTTTTTAACCCTAGATCTGTTTTTTATTAGATCGGTTCGGTTTTCCGTAGGTTTAGATAAATAGTGGACGTTCGTCCGTCGTTCGTTTTAACGAATGCTTTTCGTCTTTTAATAACAGACAGCTAACGTTCGTTCGTTGGCCTGTTCGTCCGTTTTCCCTTTTCAGGGTTTTTTCGCGATGATTTTCGATCACGATTTCTACCCTGATCTTCGTTTTAGTTTATCATTTCGCTCGTAAGTCGGAATCAGGCGATTCAAGCACCTAGATCTTCGTCTCGAAGCCCTCTTTCCGTTTAACCAACTTGAACAAGGTTTTGGTACTGTAAAATTTGACTTTAGTTCAATCTAGTAAACAGATCTTGTTTCCTTCGTAGTTTGAGTTTCGTTGCTCCGTTTGATTTTATTCTTTTTGCAAACCGGAGTTCTTAAATTGGACTTTTTGGTTAGATCTTCTTATTTGGAGTTTTACCTATGCATCTTTGCTTGGTTGCTTATGTATGCTATTGTTTGCTTGCGATAGAATTCCCGGAGTGCGAAGGGTGCTACTACGAGTCCCTAGGTTTTGCGAATCATCAGCAACGCAAGTAACACTTTGATCATACCCGTTATTTACCCAGTTTTTATGCATTAGATCAAACCCTCACACATTGCATGAGTAGGATCTCTTAACTGGTGGGTCTGGGTAGTAGATTGAGGTAGAACCTATTACCTGCATTATTTTTCAAACCCTTGGGAGTTACTTCTACGCATTGCTTAGGTTGCTATGCTATGCTCGTAGACGTGGTTTGGGTTTGAGAGTATCCATGACAGATGTGAGATGTTAATTAATGGTCAACTGAAGGTGGCTACTTTAATACAAATCTGGGTGGATTGGTTGTGGCACCCTGGGGTTACCAGTGGTTTGCCAGGGCACCTGGGGATACCAGTGTTGTCCGAGGAAATCCCGGGGTTACCATGTGATTATCCTATGGAATGCCACCCAGGCTCAAAGGGATCATGAAACTATTCATGCTAGAAACTTCCGTGTGCAACCACAATGCCATTATGGGCTCTGCAATAGTTTGAGTAAGTTGTGTGAGCTCTTCCGTGGTGGACTAGCAGATGTAGGGGAAAGTAGGTGTACCGGTCCACCTGGGGTAAATAGTAAATGCTTCTGAAAGACTATGTCTCGGTCATCCGTTTCTCAAACACCATGGAGTGCGAGAAATCCAACGAAGGAGATCGAGTCTTGTGGGGAAAAGTGCGCAAACCTCTGTAGAGTGTACAAACTAATCATGATTAGCTGTGTCCCGGTTATGGACATCTTGAGTATCTGGTACTTGAATTATTGGTTGATCTCATCACTCTAAAACTAATTTTCTGGGTTAATGATGACTACTTTAATTGGGATTGAGTTGTAGGTACCTTCTCAATAATGTTTCAACTACCATGATAGTTAAATTGAAAGTTATTCCTTTGTTGTAGGGAAAAATTGGCTTTATGCAAAAACTTTAACCTGAGAGCCTCCACCAGCCAAATATGCATATAGTGTTAGCCTTTATTCTGTTACTTGCCCTACTGTGTTATCTTGCCAGCATATTCCATGTGCTGACCCATTTCGGGCTGCAACATGTTACGTTGCAGACTTTTCAGAAGAAGAGTAAGGTGCGCTAGGTCGTTTGTCATGCACTCAGCTATGCCGTTGGAGTTGATGGACTCACTTATCTTCCAAGCCTTCCGTTGTTATTGTGTTAGATGGCCTTATGCCATATACTTTGGTAATAAGTTCTCTTTTGAGACATTTGATGTAATAAGTGTGTGATTGCCACTCTGTTATAAATCCATCAAGTACTGTGTGTGTCCGCATTATCGATCAAGGGATGACACAGAACACAGAGACTTTGCCCATTCGGATCGTGGTCGCTACAAGATGGTATCAAAGCACACGCTGAATGTAGGACACTGATGGGCCTCGAACCCCTCGTTGGTTACCCCAAGTGGAAGGTGTAAGATGCAGTATGTAGAAGTGTTTTCCCTTAGCAAAGATGCCAAGGATCGAATCCCCATAGACTCCTAGGTTCAACAAGTAGGTGTCAACTGCTACGGCGCCAGATTAGTAGCAATCAACGTGGACCTGCACACAGATACAAATAACTTTGCTCCAAACGAGTACAGAGATGTTGTCAATCCCTCCGGCCTTGTAGTTCACAAAGGGTTAAAAGCAATGATAGTAGTGATAGATAGTTTTTGCAATAGTAAGTAAATAGCGAAAAGTAAATAGCGGATGTGATCAATGATGGTAATATGGACTGGAGTCTCATGATGTTCACTAGTGATGTCTCTCTCCCAAAAGACGATAAAACAGCTATGTGAGGTAAACAAATTACAGTTGGGCAATTGACAGGACCACGAACGCAAACCAATGCTGACTACATTGCAAGAAAGGTTGAGGTTCAAAGCATGGGTGGTACGCCAAAGTAAGTAGACCGAAATCCATCAATATCTACTACTAATCATCCACCTTGAGATATCTATCCAGAACATCTCGCTGGTATTAAGTTGCGAGTCCCACCCATAGTGTAAACTCAATGCAACAGACAACTGCATTAAAAGAACTTTGCGTAAAGTAAACAATCCTTGCACCCGCGGGCACAAGCACCATTGTTTTCCCCCTTGTGGCAACAGCACATCCCCTAGACTCATGTTTCTGTCACTCAAGCTAGTCATCGAGGGGCATGAACCCACAATCGAGCATAACGTTCCCTCTTGGAGTCACTACGTATTACTTGGCCAAAGCAATAAATAACAACGGAGAACATGCAAGAATTACTTATGAACAAAAATATAAAAGAGGTGAATCAAATATATTACTCAAGATCAATCTGAACATAATCTCATAATCCATCGGATCCCAGCAAACTCAACATAGCAACAGCATAAGGATTACATAGGTGCCTCGATCATGTAGGGCAGCTCACGAGGACTAATTAGTGAAGCACAAGAACGGAGGAGAACATCACATAGCTACTGGTCATGGACTCATGGTCCAAGGGAGACTACTCACGAGTCATCCGGGAGGCGTCCATGGTGGTGGAGAAGCTCCCGGTGGTGATCCTCCCCTCCGGCAGGGTGCCGGGAGGAGTTCTCCTGGTGCTCCCGATCTTGGAAGCGGCGGCGGCGGCGGAACAGAGATGGGATCGCGAAAAGAGTTCCTGTTCTGAGGGTTTCGGAGGACCCTTTAAATATATGCCAAAGGAGGGCATCGGGGGAGCTTCGGGGGGCCCAGGCGCCCCCCGGCGCGGCCCAGGGGGGCGCGCCGCCAGGGCGCCTGGAGCCCTGGTGCCCCCCCCAGGCTGCCCTTCGGACGCAAGGTTGTTTCCGAAACGCTGATTTTTTATATAATTTTTCTGGATTTTTCTGGGCAGTTCTCGTAACGTGAAAACCTGAAATACAAAAACAGCCGAAAACAGAAACTGGCACTGGGGTGCACTGGATTAGTAAGTTAGTCCAAATATGATCAAAAGTGTATGGAAGTGTATGAATATCATAGCAATATCACCCAAAAGTGGCATGGAGCAAGCAGAAATTATAGATACGTTTTGGACGTATCAGACACGACCACTAAGATAAACCCTAGGTCACTCTTCTCTACTCATTTTTGACTCCTCTCCATTTTATACTCTTTAGGATGGTGGACCTAAGGAACAAGTTCACTCAACCGGATGAAGACACACCTTTTGGATGACACTTGTAGGAAGTCACTAGGTACCTGAACATCGGAATACCAAGCTTCATCGAGACCTACACCGCCACTCTACCAGAAGAGGAGCGATGGAATATTCAAGTTCAAATTCCCAGGAGGACATTCGCACCATCCACTGAGCCCATAGAGTTTTCCTTTGATGCACCAACCTGGAGCCTAGGCAAGAGTATGGTAGCCCACATTACCATGGGACGTATTGGAGAAGTCTACAAGCAGGAGCTGAAGGACACTGTCTACCAGATATGTGGACGCCGAGATGAGCAACGGGACATGATCAGCACCCGGAAGGACAGGTCCATTGCAGCGTTCATCCATGAGTTAAACCAGCACATTCATCGACAGGAGCACCAGATGTGCGCAGGCATGATAGATTTGAAGAAGGCGTTAACCAAGAACTTGGAGCTAGAAGAGGAACTCAAGTATACACGTGACGGATACGAGGAGGAGATGACAATACTTGTGGAGAAGAATGATGACTTAACAAGGAAGCTAGGAGTATTCATGCGAGATCCAGCGCCAGGAGGAGAAGAAGAAGAAGAAGAACCCCAGGAGATTCGTTCTGAGGACTACATCATCATCGACGACACGGACTCAGACCCTGATGATAGTGATGATGACTATGAAGATGAAGCGGGAGCAGATATCATAGAATCTTCCGCCGATCAAAATTTCTAGATGACCACCCTATGACTAGTAGTTTTCCCCCACAAAGTAGAATTTAGAGCACTTTTGTAACGTTGGTTAGAATCTTTGTATGCCCTTTCTTGAAATTGATTGGTGTGATATGTTTGTGTTTGTCTCATGTGCATATGGGTAGTGAATTTTCCCCTAGACCTCATTTCTATTCCAATCTCTTCCCTCTATACCCATCAGATGCCTCCGAGACGTGAGCCTGGATTTCAGTTTCCCCCTGAGCTCACTTAGTTGATCCAGCAGCAGAACACTTTGATGCAACTTCTTGTCCAGAACAATCGGAACAATCAGAACAACAACAACAACCCTCCACCACCACCACCCGTGGACAACCTGACCCGTTTCCTAAGGTCGCAACCACCGGTGTTTTCTAGTAGCGTTGAGCCAATAGTTGCTGATGACTGGTTGCGCAAGATTGTAAGGGAGTTGACCACCGCGAATTGCACGGATGTTGAGAAGGTGCGTTTTGCCGCACATCAATTGGCTGGACCAGCAGCAGCATGGTGGGAGAATTACCCAGCCACTTTCCCCGGAGCCAATGTCACTTGGGATCAGTTTTAGCAAGCTTTTCGCACTGCCCATGTCTCAATTGGAGCCATGAGCATGAAGAAGCGAGAGTTTTGCAACCTGCGCCAAGGAAATCATACTTTGGCTCAGTACATAGATGAGTTTAGTACTCTATCTCGTTATGCCCCTGATGATGTGGCCACAGATGCCGTGAAGTAGGAGAAGTTTATGGAAGGGCTGAATGATGAGATGAGCATACAGTTGATGGTGGCAACCTTCAACAACTACCAGGAGTTGGTAGATAAGGCTCTTATGATTGAGGGGAAGCAGCAGTAGATTGAGAGCCGCAAGAGGAAGTATGGACAAGGCAAGAATAATTCTGGAGCCCAGCAGAAGCCCCGTTTCACCCCGAACTCGGGAGGATACACCCATAACCATGGAAGCCACACCCATAATGGAGGGAGTTCTCACAACCACAATGGCTCCAAGAACTGGAATGGGAATGGAGCAAACAATAATCAGAACTGCCCTACTCCATCCACCCCCGCCAAGAGGGATTTAAGTCACATTACCTGTTTCAAGTGCGGGAAGAATGGACACTATGCCGGAGAGTGCCCTGAAGCAAAGAATGGGAACGGCAATGGAAGCGCTGGGAAGAAGCCCAACCCTTTCAACAAAGGACAAGTGAACCACGTGACCGTGGAGGAGGTTGAAGAGCATCCTGATGGAGTTGTCTGTAAGTTTTTGGTTAAGTCATTTACTGCAGTAGTTCTTTTCGATACTGGTGCATCGCATTATTACATTTCAAGGGGATTCATGAATAGATATAAGTTGCCCACCCAAGTCCTTAAGACCCCCATGTTAGTAAGTTCCCCAGGAGCAGAGTATATGGCAAGTCAAGGATGTTTTCAAGTTCCATTGACCATTAGACGCCATGTTTTCCCCTCAGACCTGATAGTTTTGGAGTCGCAAGGATTGGATGTGATACTGGGTATGGATTGGCTATCAATGTATGGAGGGGACATCGATTGTGCTAGTAAGTCGATTTTACTTACCACCCCCGAGGGAAAAAGGATCAAGTATGTATCTAGTCATTCACCTAGGAGGACACAAGTAAATTCTCTCTCGGGAGTTGTTCAGGAGGAAGTGCCTATAGTAAAGGATTATCCGGATGTATTTCCAGAGGAGCTACTAGGCATGCCGCCGAATAGAGACATTGAGTTTTTAATAGAGCTATTGCTAGGCACCGGACCAATATCTAAGAGACCATATCAGATGACAGCGAATGATCTGGAGGAGATCAAGAAGTAGATTAAGGAGTTATTGGAGAAAGGGTTTATTTGACGAAGTTCATCACCTTGGGGAGCCCCAGTGCTCTTGGTCGAGAAGAAGGATGGATCATTAAGGATGGTCGTTGATTATCGGGCACTTAACGAAGTGACGATTAAGAATAAGTACCCACTGCCGGTGATCAATGATTTGTTCGACCAACTACAAGGAGCTAAATTATTCTCCAAGATCGATCTACGATCAGGATACCACCAGTTGAAGATACGAGAGAAGGATATACCTAAGAACCTTCACCACAAGGTATGGGCTATATGAGTATACGGTTATGTCATTTGGATTGACTAACGCCCCTGCCTATTTCATGAGTATGATGAATAAGGTATTCATGGAGTTCTTGGATAAGTTTGTCGTGGTATTCATTGACGATATTTCGGTATACTCGAAGAACAAAGAGGAACACTCGGAGCATTTGCATTTGGTTCTGGAGAAGCTTAGAGAACATTAGTTGTATGGCAAGTTCAGCAAATGTGAGTTTTGGTTGAAGGAAGTTGGATTCTTAGGACATGTTATATCAGGAGAAGGTATAGCAGTGGATCTTGTCAAGGTGCAGGCAGTCACTGAGTGGTTGGCACCCACCTCAGTTGGAGAAATCCGCAGTTTTCTTGGACTCGCGGGATATTACCGGAGTTCATAGAAAATTTCTCCGAGATTGCAAAGCCTATGACGACATTGTTGAAGAAGGACACCAAGTTTTATTGGACTGAAGAGTGCGAAGAAAGTTTCCAGGAGTTGAAGAAACATTTGACGACAGCCTCGGTGCTGATCTTGCCAGATATACGCAAGGATTTCCAAGTGTATGTCGACGCTTCACGCTTAGGACTTGGAGGAGTACTCATGCAGGACGGGAGAGTTGTTTTTTATGCATCTCGTGAACTTCGACTACACGAGTTGAATTATGCTACGCATGATTTGGAGCTAGCAGTACTAGTGCATGCGCTCAAAACCTAGAGACATTTCCTTATTGGGAATCGTTGTGATGTGTACACGGATCACAAGAGTTTAAAGTACATTTTCACTCAGAAGGAGCTGAACCTCAGACAGAGGAGATGGTTGGAGCTCATAAAGGATTATGATATGAAGCTGCACTATCATCCAGGCAAGGCCAATGTCGTTGCAGATGCTTTGAGCCTGAAGAGTTATGCCAATACCCTAGTAAAGGGAGGATTGCCGAAGGAGTTAGCAGAAGACCTCAGGGAGCTTCGTTTGGAGATAGTTCCTAGAAGATTTGTTGCAGCTTTGGAGGTTCAGTCGACATTATTGGGAAAGATATGAGAAGCCCAGAAAGATGACAAAGAGATTGCCGAAATCAAGGAGAAGATGAGTGAAGGAAAAGCCAAGGGTTTTCATGAGGACAAACACGACACCTTGTGGTTTGAGGACCGAATCTATGTGCCCAACAATGCCGAGATCAGGAAATTGATACTACACGAAGCACATGATTCGCCATACTCGATACACCCCGGAAACACTAAGATGTATTTGGATTTGAAGGAACGTTTCTGATGGACGGGAATGAAGAAGGACATTGCCGAGTATGTAGCCGTACGCGATGTATGCCAAAGAGTGAAGGCAGAACATCAGAAGCCAGCAGGATTACTGCAGCCTATGCCGATACCCGAATGGAAGTAGGATAAGCTTGGCATGGATTTTATCACCGGATTACCTAGGACCCGATCGTGATATGACTCAATCTGGGTAGTAGTGGATCGCTTGACCAAAGTAGCCCACTTTATCCCCGTGAAAACCATGTATACCAGTGCGAAGTTGGCCAAGATATACATGACCAGGATCGTATGTCTGCACGGAGTTCCGAGGACCATCGTATCAGATAGAGGAACACAATTCGCATCAGCTACACCAGACTTTGGGAACCAGGCTAGAGTTCAGTACAACCTTTCACCCGCAGACCGATGGACATACCGAGAGAGTCAATCAGATTCTGGAGGACATGTTGAGAGCTTGCGCGCTAGATTATGGATCTAGTTGGGAAGCCAACTTGCCCTATGCGGAGTTCTCGTACAACAACAGTTACCAGGCCAGTTTGAAGATGGCACCATTCGAAGCTTTGTATGGAAGGAGATGTCAAACGCCATTGCTGTGGGATGAAGTCGGAGACCATCAGTTATTCGGAACCGATCTGATCAAAGAGTCAGAAGAGAAGGTTGAGCTGATTCGATATAGACTAAAGGTAGCTCAGTCCAGGCAGAAGAGTTATGCAGACTCGAAGCGCAAGGAAGTAGTCTATGAAATCGGAGACATATCATACCACAGTGTCGCCTCTGCGAGGAGTTAAACGATTTGGAGTTAAAGGAAAGTTAGCCCCAAGATTTGTGGGACCATACTGTGTTTTGGAACGCATGGGAGAGGTGGCCTACAAATTAGAGTTACTCGTAGGATTGTCAGGAGTTCATGATGTGTTTCACGTTTCCTAACTTAAGAAGTGCCATGCTGAGATGGCTGATATTCCTTTAAGAGACACAGTGCCCTTGGAAGCAATTCAGTTGGATAGTGATCTAACTTAGGAGGAGAAACCGGTCAAGATCCTCGAGCATGCAAGCCGAGTCAACCGCAGCCAGGTTATCAAGTTTTGCAAAGTTCGGTGGAGTCACCACACCGAAGATGAAGCCACATGGGAATGAGAGGATGATCTACGCAAGGACCACCCACACCTATTCTCTAGCCAACCCGAATCTCGAGGGCGAGATTCATCCTAAGAGGGTAGGTTTGTAACATCCCAAATTTTCAATTTGGAATGTTATACATAGATCATATGCCATATAATTGTTTTATTGCATTCGTGTGTTGCGATCCTAGAAATTCTAAGCAACTCAAGGACCCACGGAGAGAGTTGGGGATTCTACCATTTTCATATTTGAGTTTTCTCAAATACAGGTACGAGGATCACTTTGGTTTTAATTATTTTCCTCCCCGAAAAATATTTCTTAATAAAATATATGAGCAGAGATAATATGACTTCTCCAAAATAAAGAAATATTGGAGGAAAAATATTATAAATCAATGTTTGGTATTTTATTTGGATTTATTTGTAATTTTATTTGCATAGAAAAAATACGCGTTTTTCAAAATTGCATTTCGGTCCGAGAAAAATGTTCACTTTGTCCTAAATATTATTAGAGGGCGGTGAAAATTTATTTCGGAATTTTTCGAGTCCGTTTAGTTTTTTTTTCGCTCTTTTGCCGCGTGAGAACTATTTACAAAAAAAGTCAACCGACCTAGTCGGGCCGTAACCGACTAGGACTACGCCCGGCCGACCCCTTTAAAGGCCGAAGCCCGAGCCGTCCGCAGCCCACCCCTCCGCCAAACCATAGCCGCCGCCTCGTCCCGAGCCGTGCCGCCGCCGCTGCTGTCCGCCGCCGCCGCGAGAGTCGCCGCCCGCCGCCTCGCCGCCAGCCCGCCATCCCGCCGCCGGAGGTAGCCGCCGCCCCGCCGAAGCCGCCCGCCACCGCCGGAGTCCACCGCCGCCGCCGAACTTGCCGCTGCCGCTGTCGGTTTTCCTCAAAAAACCGATCTTTTTTGAAACCCTAGATCCGTTTTTTATTAGATCGGTTCGGTTTTTCCGTCGGTTTAGTTAAATAGCGGACGTTCGCCCGTTCATTTGTTTTAATGAACGCTTTTTGTATTTTAGTAACAGACAGCGAACGTTCGTTCGTTAGCTTGTTCGTCCGTTTTCCTTTTTCAGGGTCTTTCCGCGATTATTTTCGATCGCGATTTTTGCCCCGATCTTCGTTTTAGTTTATCTTTTCGCTCTTAAGTCGAAATCAGGCAATTCAAGCACCTCAAACTTTGTCTCGAAGCCCTCTTTCCGTTTAACCAACTTGAACAAGGTTTTGGTACTGTAAAATTTGACTTTAGTTCAATCTAGTAAACGGATCTTGTTTCCTTCGTAGTTTGAGTTTCATTGCTCTGTTTGATTTGATTCTTTTTGCAAACCGGAGTTCTTAAGTTGAACTTTCTGGTTAGATCTTCTTATTTGGAGATTTACCTGTGCATCTTTGCTTGGTTGCTTATGTATGCTATTGTTTGCTTGCGATAGAATTCCCGGAGTGCGAAGCGTGCTACTACGAGTCCCTAGGTTTTGCGAATCATCAGCAAGGCAAGTAACACTTTGATCATACCCTTTATTTACCCAGTTTTTATGCATTAGATCAAACCCTCACACATTGCATGAGTAGGATCTCTTAACTGGTGGGCCTGGGAAGTAGATTGAGGTAGAACCTATTACCTGCATTATTTTTCAAACCCTTGGGAGTTACTTCTACGTATTGCTTAGGTTGATACGCTATGCTCGTAGACGTGGTTTGGGTTTGAGAGTATCCATGACAGATGTGAGATGTTAATTAATGGTCAACTGAAGGTGGCTACTTTAATACAAATCTGGGTGGATTGGTTGTGGCACCCTGGGGTTACCAGTGGTTTGCCAGGGCACCTGGGGATACCAGTGTTGTCCGAGGAAATCCCGGGGTTACCGTGTGATTATCCTATGGAATGCCACCCAGGCTCAAAGGGATCATAAAACTATTCATGCTAGAAACTTCCGTGTGCAGCCACAATGCCATTATGGGCTCTGGCATAGTTTGAGTAAGTTGTGTGAGCTCTTCCGTGGTGGACTAGCAGATGTAGGGGAAAGTAGGTGTACAGGTCCACTGATGGCTTCTCGCCCCTCGTTGGTTACCCCAAGTGGAAGGTTGAGATGTAGCGTAGTGGCAAATTTCCCTTGGCAAAGATACCAAGGATCGAATCCCGTGAGACTCCGAGGGTCGACACGTAGGTGTTAACGGCGCCAGAAACTTAGCGGTTGACAGGACCTGCACACAGATACAAATAACTTTGCTCCCAACGAGTACAGAGAGGTTGTCAATCCCTCCGGCCTTGTTGTTTACAAAGGATCAAACACAAGAGATAATAATGATAACTATGACTGCAACTAGGAAATAGAAACAGGAAGTAAATAGAAGGTGTGATCAGTGGTGGTAATATGGACCGCGGTCCCATGATGTTCACTAGTGATGTCTCTCTCCCAAAAGACGATAAAACAACAAAACGAGGTAAACAAATTACAGCTAGGCAATTGACAGGATTATGTGCGCAAACCAATGCTAACTATGCTGCAAAGAAAGGTAGAGGCTCAAAAGCATGGGCGGTACACCAAGGCAAGTAGACCGAAATCCATCTGCATCTACTACTAATCATCCACCTTGAGATATCTATCCAGAACATCTCGCTGGTATTAAGTTGCGAATCCCACCCAAAGTGTAAACTCAAAGCAAAAGACAACTGCATTAAAAGAACTTTGCGTAAAGTAAACAATCCTTGCACCCGCAAGTACAAGCACCGTTGTTTTCCCCCTTGTGGCAATAGCACATCCCCTAGACTCATGTTTCTGTCACTCAAGCTAGTCATCAGGGGGCATGAACCCACAATCAAGCATAACGCTCCATCTTGGAGTTACTACCTACTACTTGGCCAAAGCAATAAACAACAACGGAGAACATGCTAGAATTACTCAAGAACAAAGATATAAAAGAGGTTAATCAAATATATTACTCAAACACAATCTGAACATAGTCTCATAATCCATCAGATCCCAGCAAACTCAGCAAAGCAACAGCAGAAAGATTACATATGTGCCTCGATCATGTAGGGCAGCTCACGAGGTCTAAACCATGAAGAGCAAAGAGGGGAGGAGAACATCACATAGTTACTGATCATGGACCCATGGTCCAAGGGGGACTACTCACGACTCATCCGGGAAGCGTCCATGGTGGTGGAGAAGCTCCCGGTGGTGATTCTCCCCTCCGGCAGGGTGCTGGGAAGAGTTCTCCTGATGCTCCCGATCTTGGAAGCGTTGCGGCGGCAGAACAGAGGCGAGATCGCGAAAAAGGGTTCCGTCCTCGAGGGTTTCGGGACGAGAGGAATATATATGCGAAGGGGGGCAGCCAAAGGCGGAGCAGGGGCCCCAGGCGCCCCCCTGGCGCGGCCAGGGGTGGGGCCGCGCCGGGTGGCCGCCTGGGCCACTCCTGGCTCCCCTCTGGCCCCGCTTTGGTTCTTCTCGAAGCTTCCTGTACGCTGATTTTTCCTGTATTTTTCCCGGAATTTTTGGAGCACTTTTAATATGGGGGAAACCTGAAATAGAAAAACAGCAGAAAACAGGAACTGGCACTGTGGTGCACTAAGTTAATGGGTTAGTCCAAATATGATCAAAAGTGTATGGAAGTGCATAAATATCATAGCAATATCACACAAAAGAAGCATGGAGCAAGCAGAAATTATAGATACGTTTTGGACGTATCATCCACCTGGGGTAAAGAGTAAATGCTTCTGAAAGACTGTGTCTCGGTCATCCGTTTCTCAAACACCATGCAATGCGAGAAATCCAACGGAGGAGATCGAGTCTTTTGGGGAAAAGTGTGCAAACCTCTGTAGAGTGTACAAACTAATCATGATTAGCTGTGTCCCGGTTATGGACATCTTGAGTATCTGGTACTTGAATTATTGGTTGATCTCATCACTCTAAAACTAATTTTATGGGTTAATGATGACTACTTTAATTGGGATTGAGTTGGAGGTACCTTCTCAATGATGTTTCAACTACCATGATAGTTAAATTGAAAGTTATTCCTTTGTTGTAGGGAAAAATTGGCTTTATGCAAAAACTTCAACCTGAGAGCCTCCACCAGCCAAATATGCATATAGTGTTAGCCTTTATTCTGTTACTTGCTCTATTGTGTTATCTTGCCAGCATAATCCATGTGCTGACCCATTTCGGGCTGCAACATGTTACGTTGCAGACTTTTCAGAAGAAGAGTAAGGTGCGCTAGGTCGTTTGTCATGCACTCAGCTATGCCATTGGTGTTGATGGACTCACTTATCTTCCAAGCCTTCCGGTGTTATTGTGTTAGATGGCCTTATGCCATATACTTTTGTAACAAGTTCTTATTGACCCACAAGTGTAGGGGATCTATCTTAGTCCTTTCGATAAGCAAGAGTGTCGAACCCAACGAGGAGCAGCAGGAAATGATAGGAAGTTTTCAGTAAGGTATTTTCTGCAAGCACTGAAATTATAGGTAACAAATAGTTTTGTGATAAGGTAATTGGTAGCAAGTGACAAAAGGTAAAAGTAAATAAGGTGCAGCAAGGTGGCCCAATCCATTTTGTAGCAAAGGACAAGCCTGGACAAACTCTTATATAAAGGAAAGCGCTCCCGAGGACACATGGGAATTATCGTCAAGCTAGTTTTCATATGCATATCATTTTCATGGTCTAGCAAGTATTGTTCTAAAGGATCATTAGGAGGCACAACAATAGAAGCAAGACCAATAATTTCATCCTTACTAGGTAGTTCTTTTTCAAGGGGTTGTCTATGGAATTTAGCAAAATTAAAATCATGAGACATATCCCCTAATCCAACAGTAACAACATCTTTCACACAGTCTATCTTGGCATTAACAGTATTCAAGAAGGGTCTACCGAATATAATGGGACAAAATTCATCTTGTGGGGAACTAAGAATAAGAAAATCAGCAGGGTATTTAACCTTCCCACACAAGACTTCAACATCTCTAACAATCCCAACTGGTGAAATATTGTCTCTATTAGCTAGCTTAATAGTAACATCAATCCCTTCTAACTCAACAAGTGCAATATCATGCATAATTTCTTGTTATAAATCAAGAGGGATAATACTCACACTAGCACCTACGTCACATAAACCATGATAGCAATGATCTCCTATCTTAACAGAGATAACAGGCAAGCCTACAACAGGTCTATGTTTATTCCTAGTATTGGGTTTGGCTATTCTAGCAGACTCTTCTTGGAGGTAAATAACATGTCCATCTAAATCTTCTACCAAGAGATCTTTAACCATAGCAACACTAGCTTCAACTTTAATTTGCTCAGAGGGTGTAGGTGTTCTAGTATTACTCTTACGAACTACAGTTGAAGCTTGAGCATGATCCTTTATCCTAACAGGGAAAGGTGGTTTCTCAATATAAGCAGTAGGAATAATAGGATCAACATTATAAGTGATAGTCTTTTCTTCAACTTTAATAGGTACAACTACTTTTACTTCAATAGGGGGATGGTATTTAAACCACTTCTCCTTCGGGAGATCAACATGAGTAGCAAAAGATTCACAAAAAGAAGCTACTATCTCAGAGTCAAGTCCATATTTAGTGCTAAACTCACGGAAAACATCAGTATCCATAAACGCTTTAACACAATCAAACTTAGGTGTCATACCTGACTCCTTAGCTTCGTCGAGGTCCCAATCTTCAGAGTTGCATTTAATTCTTTCCAATAAATTCCATTTGAATTCAACAGTCTTCATCATAAAAGAGCCAGAACAAGAATTATCGAGCATGGTGCGATTATTGAGAGAATGCCGAGCATAAAAATTTTGAATGATCATTTTTCTTGAAAGCTCATGATTGGGGCATGAATATAACATTGACTTAAGCCTCCCCCAAGCTTGAGCGATGCTTTCTCCTTCGCAAGGCTAGAAATTATAAATATAATTACGATCACGATGAACCTGGTGCATAGGGTAGAACTTCTGATGAAATTCCAACTTCAGACGATTATAGTTCCATGATCCAATATCATCACATAGCCTAAACCATGTCAATGCATCTCCCTTAAAAGATAAAGGAAAAACCTTCTTCTTGATAACATCCTTGAGCATATCTGCAAGCTTAAATAATCCACAAACTTCATCCACATAGATTAGATGTAAATCGGGATGCAGTGTTCCGTCTCCTGTAAAAGGATTTTCAAGCAGTTTCTCTATCATACCCGAAGGAATTTCAAAGCAAACATTTTAAGTAGGTGCAGTAGGTTGAGGAGCAACTCTTTGCTCTTCTGATCAGGGTGAAGATACCCCGAACAAGCCCCTCAAAGGATTTTGAGCCATAGTAACAAGTGACAATAAATTTCAGCACACTATATAATTTTTTCCTTACCAAATTCCACTTACCAAAGGCGCTTCACTCCCCGTCAACGGCGCCAGAAAAGAGTCTTGATGACCCACAAGTGTAGGGGATCTATTGTAGTCCTTTCGATAAGTAAGAGTGTCGAATCCAACGAGGAGCAGAAGGAAATGATAGGCAGTTTTCAGTAACGTATTTTATGCAAGCACTGAAATTATATGTAACAGATAGTTTTGTGATAAGGTAATTGGTAGCAAGTGACAAAAGGTAAAAGTAAATAAGGTGCAGCAAGGTGGCCCAATCCTTTTTGTAGCAAAGGACAAGCCTGGACAAACTCTTATATAAAGGAAAGCGCTCCCGAGGACACATGGGAATTATCGTCAAGCTAGTTTTCATCACGATCATCAGATTCACGTTCGGTACTTTGATAATTTGGTATGAGGGTGGACCGGTGCTTGGGTGCTGTACTTACTTGGACAAGCCTCCCACTTATGATTAACCTCTAATGCAAGCATCTGCAACTACAAAATAAGTATTAAGGTAAACCTAACCATAGCCTAAAACATATGGATCCAAATTAGCCCCTTACGAAGCAACGCATAAACTAGGGTTTAAGCTTCAGTCACTCTAGCAACCCATCATCTACTTATTACTTCCCCATGCCTTCCTCTAGGCCCGAATAATGGTGAAGTGTCATGTAGTCGACGTTCACATGACACCACTAGAGGAGAGACAACATACATCTCATCAAAATGTCGAATGAAGACCAAATTCACATGACTACTAATAGCAAGACTTCTCCCATGTCCTCAGGAACAAAAGTAACTACTCATAAGACATAATATGGTTCATGACCAGAGGGGTATTAATATGTATAAGGGATCTAAACATATGATCTTCCACCAAATAAACCAACTAGCATCAACTATAAGGAGTAATCAACACTACTAGCAACCCACAGGTACCAATCTGAGGTTTGGGTACAAAGATTGGATACAAGAGATGAACTAGGGTTTGAGAGGAGATGGTGCTGGTGAAGATGTTGATGAAGATAGCCCTCCCCAAGATGGGAGAGTTGTTGGTGATTACGGCGGTGACGATTTCCCCCTCCCGGAGGGAAGTATGCCCGGCAGAACACCTCCGCCGGAGCCCTAGATTGGTTTCCGCCTCGAGACGGCGGCGTCTGGTCCCGAAAGCCTCCTTATGATTTTTTTTCCAGGTGAAAACACCTCATATAGGAGAAGATGGACATCGAGGGGCCCACGAGACAGTGGGGCGCGCCCTGAGAGGGGGGCGCGCCCCCCCACCCTCGTGGACAGCTGGTGGCCCCCCTCATGAACTTGTTTCGCCAGAATTTTTTTGTATTTTCTGAAACGGAGTTCTGTGGAGTTTCGGGGCTTTTGGAGTTGTGCCAAATAGGTTTCCAGAGTTTGCTCCTTTTCTAGCCTAGAATTCCAGCTGCCGGCATTCTCCCTCTTCTTGTAAACCCTGTAAAATAAGAGAGAAAAGGCATAAGTATTGTGACAAAACAAGTAATAACAACCCATAATGCAATAAATATAAACATATAAGCATGATGCAAAATGGATGTATCAACTCCCCCAAGCTTAGACCTCGCTTGTCCTCAAGCGAAAGCCGATATCGAAAAATATGTCCACATGTTTAAAGATAGAGGTGTCGATAAAAACAAAATACGGACATGAGGGCATCATGATCATTCTCATAATAGTAACAATTCATCCACAATATCAAGCATGAGTCATAAACTTCATTGGAAACTAACGAACTTTGATCTCGGTCACTGAGGCAATTGCTATTTATTGTAACATCGGAAAGGGTCAATGTAAGAGCTTTTCAACAAGCCTACATACTCAACTATCATATAGTCTTTCACAATTGCTCACACTCACGCAATACTTATGTTTATGGAGTTTTAATCAGACATAGAGAAAGATAGGGGCTTATGGTGTTGCCTCCCAACCTTTTACCTCAAGGGTAATGTCAACAGTAATAGATCATGAAAACTTACATCCAAGTGGTTATATATGTCAGGATCTTTCCAACACAATGTGCTTGCCAATGGATAAAATGTAAAAAGGAAAGGTGAATTTCACCTTGACACTTATAAGGCAAGAATAATGGATAGGCCCTTCGCAGAGGGAAGCAGAGGTTGTCATGTGTTTTTATGGTTGGATGCACAAAGTCTTAGCATAGAAGAACTTCACTTTATATTGCCACTTGTGATAAGGACCTTTATTATGCAGTCCGTCGCGTTTATTATTTCCATATCACAAGATCGTATAAAGCTAATTTCTTCCACACTAATAAATCATACATATTTTAGCGAGTTTGCAGCATGACAACTTACTTGGAAGGATCTTTCTCAATCTTACTCACTTTCGCTTTTCTTTTTGAAAAAGTTTTAGGTTCCCCTCTTTATTTTTTTTTGTTTTTAAACTTTATAAAAGCACACAACAGAAATAAATGACTCCCTAAAAAATTCCGAGCTGTCTCCCTGGCAGCGCTTTCTTTAAAGCCATTAAGCTAGGCATATAGTGCTCAAGTAATGGATCCACCCGGATCCCAAGGTATATCAAAGCCAATTTTAATTAACAATGATTTGGCATTTAGTAGTGAGCACAAAGTAACATATATCATGCAAAAACAAAGTCTAACTCTCTTCCTATGCATCGGCATGTCATACAAGAACAATTCATGCACATCAAGTAAAGGCCAATGCATAGTACAAGCAGTTTCTTGCAATTTTATCGTGTTGGAGACATAGAGAGGCGGAGATGTGGTTCCTCTCTCATAATAATTGCAAGTAGGAGCAGCAAGAACATGCATATTATACTCATCAAAATCATCATGTGTAATGGAAAAAGGCAACCCATCAATATAATCCTTAATAAGTGCAAACTTCTCCGATATAGTGTAGTTTGGAGAATTCAAAAAGATAATAGGACTATCATGCATGGGTGCAATAGCAACTATCTCATGTTTATCATAAGGAACTATAGCAAGTTCGTCTCCATCGGCATAATTCATATTGGCATCTTGGCCACAAGCATAGAAAGCATCAATTTCATCAAAAAGGGATATTTCAAACGAATCAAAGGGATCATAGCAATCATCCTTCAGTAAGCACGAAGGGAAATTAAACAATGTATGAGTTGAAGAGTTACTCTCATTAGAAGGTGGGCACGGGTAGCTAATCCGCTCTTCCTCCTTTTGTTCTTCGCTCTCCTCGTCATCTTTTTCATCCAATGAGCTCATAGTGTCATTAATTTCTTCTTCCATAGATTCCTGCAAAATATTAGTCTCTTCTTGGACAGCGGAGTAGGCCTCAATATATGGTTTAACATAGGCATTAGAAGCATAATTATCATAACAATATTTAAATATGGCAAAATTTTCAGATTTGTAAAGAGTAGCATCATACTTTTCAATCAAAGAAGCAATTTCATAAGCACCCTTAAAAGCAACAAATTCTTCAATTTGTTGAACATCATAGTAACTATAAACATCCTTAGCATATGAAGATACGATTCCGTTATCACTAAACTCACATTGGTAGGGAAGGTGTTTCGTAGGGTCTTCAGAACAACAAGTAAAATCATATATTTCACATAAATTCCAAGCATAGCATGCAAACGATGAATTTGATCCCATAAAAGTTTCCCTTTTTCAGATATGAGGTGTCGCACATAACAAGCATGCTCATCTAAAGAGTTTCCCTCAACTAAGCTAGTTGGGGTTTCAGCCCGAGCACATAGGGATCGAAGCTGATCCAAGTAATAAGCTTCAGTAGTGTGATAGATTTTGAGTGGTTCTTCAACCATTGGTTCAGTAGGTACCACTATTTTTTTTTGGTATTTTGCGTTTCCTACCCATAACTAAAGATAGAAAACAACTTAGAACAACAAATAAAATCTACTTAGTGATAAAGCAAACAAGCACACACGAGAATATTCACCCCACGCTATTTCTCCCCGGCAACGGCGCCAGAAAAAGGTCTTGATAACCCACAAGTGTAGGGGATCAGTTGTAGCCTCTTTTGATAAGTAAGAGTGTCAAACCCAACGAGGAGCTAAAGTCAGAACAAATATTCCCTCAAGTTCTATCGACCACCGATACAACTCTATGCACGCTTGACGTTTACTTTACCTAGAACAAGTATGAAACTAGAAGTACTTTGTAGTTTTTGTGGGATAGGTTTGCAAGAATATAAAGAACACATAAATATAAACTAGGGGCTGTTAAGATAAAGAAGCAATAAAGTTAATATAGCGAGTGTGGAAAAGTGGTGGTAGGAGTTGCGAAATTGCCCCTAAGCAACTGACTACGTTACTAGACCGATATCAAGTTTTATGTGGGAGAGGCCACTGCTAGCATGTCATCCCTTACTTGGAATTCTATGCACTTATGATTGGAACTATTAGCAAGCATCCGCAACTGCTAACGTTCATTAAGGTAAAACCCAACCATAGCATTAAGATATATTGGCCCCCCTTCAATCCCGTATGCATCAATTTCTACGCTAGGTTGAAGCTTCTGTCACTCTTGCCCTCCAATACGTAGTCCTATCAACATACAACTAACCCTATGGTGTGATCCACGCGCGCGCCCATATGATGGGAACCAAAGTACAACAACATAACCACAAGAAATTTAAGCCAATCATAGCAATTCACCAATCACCGATAGGACAACGAAAATCTACTCAGACATCATAGGATGGCAACACATCATTGGATAATAATATGAAGCATAAATCACCATGTTCAAGTAGAGGGTATAGCGGGTTGCGGGAGAGTGGACCACTATAGATAGATAGGGGAAGGTGATGGAGATGTTGGTGAAGATGACAGAGGTGTTGGTGTAGATCGCCGTCACACGATGATGGCCCCGGTGGCACTCCGGCACCACTGGAAGCGAGGGGGAGAGAGCCCCCTTCCTTCTTCGTCCTTGACCTTCTCCCTAGATGGGAGAAGGGTTTCCCCTATGGTCCATGGCCTCCATGGCGGCGGAGGGGCGAGAGCCCCTCCGAGATTGGATCTGTCTCTCTGTCTATCTCTGTTTCTGCGTTCCCAGATTCTGGCCCTTCACCGTTTCTTATATTCCCAGAGATCCATAACTCCGATTGGGCTGATATTTTGACACGATTTTTATCCGGATATTAGCTTTGTTGCGGCGAAAGAAGGCATCAACCGCCTTACGTTGTGGCCACGAGGGCCTAGGGCGCGCCTGCCCCCTGCCTCGTGGCCCACTCGAGCATCATCTCATGTTGGTTCCGCTTCCCAAAATTCACATATATTCCAAAAAAAATCCCCGTCCATTTTTATTCCGTTTGAAAGAACATGCGGCGCCCCCATGTTTGGTTTTGGTAATTGATGACAATCTCTATGGAATAATGGTTGCCTTGAGTTATATTTGAAGGGTTTGTCTATAGGCTTTTCGTGGAGTCCATGTGTTGGTTTCAAGGAGAGTTTGTGATGACCAATGTGCTATTAAGGAATTATCCAAAGATTGGTCTTGCGAGTGTTGAGCTTATGGCAAGCATGTCTTGAAGAAGAAGAGTGTGTTATCATTCATGTTTACCTTCAAGACATCATCCAAATGAAGAGAGTTGGAAAGATTCAAGGTTGATCAAGACTAAGTCAAAGTGTGAATCGAGTTTATTAACACACAAAGCATATAAGATGTACCGAGAGGGATCAAGTGATCCCATGGTATGGTAAGCATTGTCAATTACGCTTTGTGTACTAACACATGGTCTTCGTGAGAGTTCTTTGTGGGGTTAGGTTGCGGTGTGCAAGTTCAAGTGATGCATCACGAGGAGATCAAGTGCTTGAAGCTTGCCGTCCATTGTGGTGACAATGGACTTGTGAAGATATGCCGAAGAGTGGCTCACCCATAGTGGAGTATGGGGGAGCAATCTACTAGTCTTCACCGAGCCAACACAATCAACAAAGGTGGTCCAACTTGAGGAAGTCAAGATCGTCTACATCTAGCTCAAGTGGACTTTGTGTAAGGCAAAGGTTTGCCCTTGATAGGTTCTCTATTTTACCGCTCTCATTGTGGTAGTTGGGAGACCGGGTTATAGGATCGATTGTCGTACCATCAAGTGGGGCTCTCAATGAGTAGCTTGATCGTATCGTTCGTAGAGAGCTCAAACCATTGCATGCTTGTATCATCTTTATTGGTTCTTGTTTGGTTCTTATCCTTGTGAGATTTGGAGCTTATGGTCATTTTCATGAGAAACTTGAGTTCATCGAAAACGGAGTCCACATGCTTCTTCTATTGCGTTTTCGGTGTTGGAGGTTTTACCGGTCTCTTTCGAGGAAGGCTTCTCACCATTTTCTTATGGGCCTTTTCTCATTTGATTCTTATTGTTATTTCTATCAAGATTGTGTTAGGCCATGTCACTAGCTTTCCAACAAACTTGGTTTCGTTGAATTCGGAGTCTGTATGCAAAAGTTATGTCAGTTTTGGTGTCCCCGGAAGGGCTGCAGCGGTACTACCGCAAATTGGAGGGGTACTACCGCTTGGAGGGGATGTAATTTTTTACTTCCGTGCCTACTTCCCTTCCGGACCAAAAACTCGTCACAATTCCAGCAGTAGTAGGCACGGATGTAATTTTTTAGTACCGCTCTCAAGCAGTAGTACCGCTACCCCTAGCGGTAGTACCGTGAGGTCAAGCGGTACTACCGCTCCGACGGTTCTTCTGGCCTTTTTGCCTCCTCGCTGTTGTGTTTCAAAGGGCTACTACCGCCCTAGCGGTAGTACCGCTCCTTGGAGCGGTAATACCGCTCGGTGCGGGCTGTGAGCATAACGGTTGGATTTTTCCCCACCTATAAAAGGGGGTCTTCTTCCCCCATGAACCTAATTCTTTTAGCTCGTGTTCTTCCCCCATTGTTGACCTTCTTCGAGCTTGCTATCTCTCAATCCCTCCATGGATTCTTGCTAGTTTTTGGGGGAAAAGGGAGAGGAGATCTAGATCCACATTTCCACCAATCACTTTCTCCTCTAGGTGAGGGGAACCCCTTGGATCTAGATCTTGGAGTTCTTGGTGTTATCTTTCTTGTTCTTCCTTTCATTTCCCTCCCTAGCATTAGTTGCTTCGGTGGGATTTGGGAGAGAAGGACTTGGGCACTCCGTGTGCCCTTGCCATTGCATTTGGTGCATCGGTTTGAGTTCTCCACGGTGATACGTGGAAGTTACAAGTTGAGAAGCTTATTACTCTTAGGTGCTTGGTACCCTAGAGCTTGTTCCTCTTGGGTGCTTGGGCGCCCTAGATGGTTGTGGTCACCTCGGAGCCATATTCCATTGTGGTGAAGCTTCGTGGTGTCGTTGGGAAGATAGCCCCAACCTTGGTGTTCGGAGCTCAATCATTGTGGTGTAAGCTTCGGGCAAGCGTCGGGGTCTCCAATTAGGTTGTGGAGATTACCCCGAGCAATTTGTACGGGTTCGGTGACCGCCCCCAAGGGTTGCCATTTGTACGGGTTCCGTGACCGCCCTCAAGGGTCCCTTAGTGGAATCACGGCATCTTGCATTGTGCGAGGGCGTGAGGAGATTACGGTGGCCCTAGTGGCTTCTTGGGGAGGATTGTGCCTCCACACCGCTCCAAACGGAGATTAGCATCCGCAAGGGTGTTCGGGATACATCGTCGTCTCCGTGTGCCTCGGTTATCTCTTACCCGAGCCCTTTACTTATGCACTATACTTTGTGATAGCCATATTGTTTCTTGTCATATATCTTGCTATCACCTAGTTGTTTATCTTGCTTAGCATAAGTTGTTGGTGCACATAGGTGAGCCTAGTTGTTGTAGGTTTTGTGCTTGACAAATTAACCGCTAGGTTTATTCCGCATTTGTTCAAGCCTAAACCATAATTATTTTAAAGCACCTATTCACCCCCCTCTAGGCGACATCCACGATCTTTCACCGTTTGATATGGATATTCTGTGAAACCAAAAACATGCAACAAACAGGAACTGGCACTGGGCACTAGATCAATATGTTAGTCCCGAAAATTAGTATAAAAAGTTGCCAAAAGTATATGAAAGTTGTAGAATATTGGCATGGAACAATAAAAAATTATAGATACGACAGAGACGTATCAAGGATCTGTTCCTGTTCATGCTCGTGTACACAACGTCTAATAATACCATCTACTCCTTCTTTATAAAGGTGTGGGTCATCCCAGAAGTAATGTATTAAATCACAGAAGACCTTTTTCTTTTGATGGTATGTGAAACTAGGTGGTATAAACTTAGCAACAATATAATTAGCATAATCAACATACCATGGAGCAGTACGAGAAGCATTTATGACAGTTAATTGTTCATCAGGAAAGCTATCATCAATAGGTAGTGGGTCATCAAGCATATTCTCTAACCTAGACAAGTTGTCTGCATCAGGATTCTCAGCTCCCTTTCTATCAGTAATATGCAAATCAAATTCTTGCAACAGGAGAACCCACCTAATAAGTCTAGGTTTAGCATCTTTCTTTTCCATAAGGTATTTGATAGCAGCATGATCACTGTGAATAGTTACATTAGAATCAACAATATAAGGTCTAAACTTATCCCAAGCAAATACGACTGCTAAAAACTCCTTCTCAGTAGTAGCATAATTTCTCTGGGCACTGTCTAGAGTTTTACTAGCATATTGGATAACATTCAATTTTTATCAACTCTTTGTCCTAGAACAGCACCTACATCATAATCACTAGCATCGCACATAATCTCAAAGGGTAAATTCCAGTCAGGAGGCTGGACAATAGGTGCAGAGATCAATGCTTTCTTAAGTATTTCAAATGCTTCTACACAATCATCATCAAAGACAAAAGGAACATCTTTTTGTAAGATAGTAGTCAGAGGCCTAGAGATTTTTGAGAAGTCCTTAATGAACCTCCTATAAAACCCGACATGACCAAGGAAACTTCTTATACCTTTGATGTCCTTGGGACACGACATCTTTTCAATAGCGTCAACTTTAGCTTTATCAACTTCAATACCTCTTTCAGAAATTTTATGACCCAAGACAATGCCTTCATTAACCATAAAGTGGCACTTTTCCCAATTCAAGACAAGATTAGTTTCTTCACATCTCTGCAAAACTCGATCAAGGTTGCTCAAGCAATCATCAAAACAAGTTCCGTAAACGGAAAAGTCATCCATGAAAACCTCAACAATCTTTTCACAAAAATCAGAGAATATAGCCATCATGCATCTTTGAAAGGTAGCAGGTGCATTACATAAACCAAAAGGCATACGTCTATAAGCAAAGGTACCGAAGGGACAAGTAAAAGTGGTCTTTTCTTGATCCCCTTTTGACAAAGGTATTTGAGAGAAACCAGAATAGCCATCTAGAAAGCAAAAATGGGTATGTTTGGATAACCTTTCTAGCATTTGATCAATAAAAGGCAAAGGGTAATGATCTTTCTTAGTGGCTTTATTTAATTTGAGGCAATCAATTACCATCCTATAACCTGTAGCAATTCTTTGCGGGATCAATTCATCTTTATCATTAGGAACAACAGTCATACCTCCCTTCTTAGGGACACAATGGACATGACTTCCCCACTGGATATCAGTAACCGGATAAATTATACCTGCCTCTAGAAGCTTTAGTATTTCCTTCCTTACCACTTCTTTCATCTTAGGATATAACCGTCGTTGATGATCGATAATCGGTTTTGCATTCTCTTCCAACTTTATCTTGTGTTGGCATAGAGTGGGACTAATGCCCTTAAGATCATCCAGAGTATATTCGATAGTAGCACGGTGCTTCTTCAGAGTTTTCAATAATTTTTCTTCTTCCTGCTCTTAAAGGTTAGCACTAATAATAACAGGATATATCTTATTTTCATCGAGATAAACATACTTAAGAGTATCATGTAAAGGTTTAAGTTCAAACATGGGATCACCCTTGGGTGGAGGGGGATCCCCTAGAATTTCAACATGCAAGTTGTTTATCAATTAGGGTCCCTGTTTAAAGAATATTTCATCTATTTCCCTTCTCTCATTCATATACATATCATTTTCATGGTCTAGCAGATATTGTTCTAAGTGATCGTTAGGAGGCACAACAATAGAAGCAAGACCAATACTTTCATCCTTACTAGGCAATTCTTTATCATGGGGTTGTCTACGAAATTTAGCAAAGTTAAAATCATGAAACATATCCCCTAATCCAACAGTAACAATATCCTTTTCGTAGTCTATCTTAGCATTGATAGTGTTCAAGAAGGGTCTACCAAATATAATGGGGCAAAAATCATCTTGTGGGGAACCAAGAACAAGAAAATCAGTAGGGTATTTAACCTTCCCACACAAGACTTCAACATCTCTAACAATCCCAACTGGTGAGATAGTGTCTCGATTAGCAAGCTTAATAGTAACATCAATACCTTCTAACTCAGCAGGTGCAATATCGTGCATAATTTCTTTATATAAGGAATGGGGTATTGCACTAACACTAGCACCCATGTCACATAAGCCATGATAGCAATGATCTCCTATTTGAACAGAAATAACAGGCATGCCTACAACAGGTCTATGTTTATTCTTAGTATCGGGTCTAGCAATTCTAGTAGCTTCGTCATAGAGGTAAATAACATGTCCATCTATATCATCGACCAAGAGATCCTTAACCATAGAAACACTAGGTTCAACTTTAATTTGCTCAGAGGGTGTAGGTGTTCTAGTGCTACTCTTACTAACCACAGTTGAAGCTTTAGCATGATCCTTTATTCTAACAGGGAATGGTGGTTTCTCAATATAAGCAGTAGGAACAATAGGATCAACATTAGAAGTGATAGTCTTTTGTACAATTTTAACAGGTTCAACTATTTTTACTTCAATGGGAGGATGGTATTTAAACCACTTCTCCCTAGCGAGATCAACGTGAGTAGCAAATGATTCACAGAAAGAATCTACTATCTCAGAGTCAAGTCCATATTTAGTGCTAAATTCACGGAAAACATCGGTATCCACAAAAGATTTAACACAATCAAACTTAGGGGTTATACCTGACTCCTTACCTTCGTCGAGAACCCAATCTTCAGAGTTGCGTTTAATTCTTTCCAATAAATCACATTTGAATTCAATAGTCTTCATCATAAAAGAACCAATACAAGAAGTATCGAGCATGGAGCGATTATTGAGAGAAAGTCGAGCATAAAATTTTTGAGTGATCATTTCTCTTGAGAGCTCATGATTGGGGCATGAATATAACATCAACTTAAGCCTCCCCCAAGCTTGAGCGATACTTTCTCCTTCGCGAGGCCAAAAATTTTATATATATATATATATATATATATATATATATATATATATAAAATTACGATCACGATGAACCTGATGTATAGGATAGAACTTCTGATGAAATTCCAACTTCAATCGATTGTAGTTCCATGATCCAATATAATCGCATAGCCTAAGCCATGTCAATGCATCTCCCTTCAAAGATAAAGGGAAGACCTTCTTCTTGATAACATCCTCGGGCATACCTGCAAGCTTAAATAATCCACAAACTTCATCCACATAGATTAGGTGCAAATCGGGATGCAGTGTTCCATCTCCTGTAAAGGGATTAGCTAGCAGTTTCTCTATCATACCCGAAGGAATTTCAAAGCAAACATTTTCAGTAGGTTCAGTAGGTTGAGGAGCAACTCTTTGCCCTACTGGTCGGGGTGAAGATACCCCGAACAAGCCAGTCAAGGATTATGAGCCATAGTAACAAGTGACAGTAAATTTCAGCACACTATATAAAGTTTTCCTTACCAAAGGCGTTGCACTCCCTGGCAACGGTGCCCTAAAAGAGTCTTGATGACCCACAAGTGTAGGGTATCTGTCGTAGTGCTTTTGATAAGTAAGAGTGTCAAACCCAACGAGGAGCAGAAGGAAATGATAGGCAATTTTCAGTAAGGTATTTGCTGCAAAAACTGAAATTATCGGCAACAAATAGTTTTGTGATAAGGTAATTGGTAACAACTGACAAAATTTAAAAGAAAATAGGGTGTAGCAAGATGGCCCAATCCTTTTTGTAGCAAAGGACAAGCCTGGACAAACTCTTATATGAAGGAAAGCGCTCCCGAGGACACATGGGAATTATCATCAAGCTAGTTTTCATCACGTTCATATGATTTGCGTTCGTTACTTTGATAATTTGGTATGTGGGTGGACCGGTGCTTGGGTGCTTCCCTTATGTGGACAAGCATCCCACTTATGATTAACCTCTATTGCAAGCATCCGCAGCTACAAAAGAAGTTTTAAGGTAAACCTAACCATAGCATGAAACATATGGATCCAAATCAGCCCCTTACAAAGCAACGCATAAACTAGGGTTTAAGCTTATGTCACTCTAGCAACCCATCATCTACTTAGTACTTCCCAATGCCTTCCTCTAGGCCCAAACAATGGTGAAGTGTCATGTAGTCGACGTTCACATGACACCACTAGAGGAAAGACAACATACATCTCATCAAAATATCGAATGAATACCAAATTCACATGACTACTTATAGCAAGACTTCTCCCATGTTCTCACGAACAAACGTAACTACTCACAAAGCATATTCATGTTCATAATCAGAGGGATATTAATATGCATAATGGATCTGAACATAAGATCTTCCACCAAGTAAACCAACTAGCATCAACTACGAGGAGTAATCAACACTACTAGCAACCTACGGGTACCAATCTGAGGTTTTGGTACAAAGATTGGATACAAGAGTTGAACTAGGATTTGAGAGGAGGTGGTGTTGGTGAAGATGTTGAATAATATAACCATCCCCAAGATGGGAGTTGTTGGTGATGACGGCGGTGACGATTTCCCCCTCCCGGAGGGAAGTATCCCCGGCAGAACAGCTCCGCCGGAGCCCTAGATTGGTTCCGCCAAGGTTCCACCTCGAGACGGCGGCGTTTTGTCCCGAAAGCCTCCTCTTGATTTTTTTCCAGGTCAAAACACCTCATATAGGAGAAGATGGGCATCAGGGAGTCACCAAGTGGCCCACGAGGCAGGGGGCGCGCCATGAGGGGGGCTGCCCCCCACCCTCGTGGACAGGTGGTCGCCCCCCTGACGTATCTCTTTCGCCAGATATTTTTTATATTTTCTGAAACGGTGTTTCGTGGAGTTTCGGGGCTTCTTGAGTTGTGCGGAATAGGTCTCCAATGTTTGCTCCTTTTCCAGCCCGGAATTCCAGCTGCCCGCATTCTCCCTCTTCATGCAAACCTTGTAAAATAAGAGAGAAAAGGCATAATTATTGTGACATTACGTGTAATAACAGCCCATAGTGCAATAAATATCAACATAAAAGCATGATGCAAAATGGATGTATCAATACTCTAGATGCATGCTGGATAGCGGTCGATGTGTGGAGTAATAGTAGTAGATGCAGAATTGTTTCGGTCTACTTGTCACGGACGTGATGCCTACATACATGATCATGCCTAGATATTCTCATAACAATGCGCTTTTATATCAATTGCTCGACAGTAATTTGTTCACCCATCGTAAGATTTGCTATCTTGAGAGAAGCCACTAGTGAAACCTAGGGCCCCGGGTCTATTTTCCATCATATTAATCTTTCGTCAACTAGCTATCTTTATTGTTCTTTTATTTTGCAATCTTTACTTTTCAATCTATACAACAAAAATACCAAAATTATTTATCTTATTATCTCTATCAGATCCCACTTTTGCAAGTGGCCGTGAAGGGATTGACAACCCCTTTACCGCGTTGGTTGCAAGGTTCTTAATTGTTTGTGCAGGTACTAGGGATTTGCGTGTAGTCTCCTACTGGGTTGATACCTTGGTTCTCAAAAACTGAGGGAAATACTTACGCTACTTTGCTACATCACCCTTTCCTCTTCAAGGGAAAACCCATGCATGCTCAAGAGGTAGCAAGAAGGATTTATGGCGCCGTTGCTGGGGAGATCTACGCACAAGTCAAGACGTACCAAGTACCCATCACAAACTTTTATCCCTCGCATTACATTATTTGCCATTTGCCTCTCATTTTCCTCTCCCCCACTTCACCTTTGCCGTTTTATTCACCCTTTTTCCGTTTGTTTGCTTCTTGCGTGTCCGTGTGTTAGATCGTTTGTTTCGCCATCATGGCCAACCCTTCTATCATTGTTAGTACTCCCGACAATGAAGTTCTTAATTTTAAACAAAGGGATGGAGAAAATCTAAAAGATGCTTGATATAGAATTTGCAATGCTCATAATAGATCCACCAGGAAGAAATCTACTTCCGTTCTCCTTCACAATTTTTATGTAGGTATCAATCCTTCAAATAGATATATTCTTGATACCATTACTGGTGGTAATTTCTTGCGTAGCCATACTTTTGATTCTTATAATGCTATGATAGATTTGTTTGGCCCACCACCTCTTTGGTTAATGGAACTATTTTAACTTTGGCACACGTAATGCAAAGGCTTGAAATTATTGAAAATAAAGTTGCCACTGTGGAGTTGATTGAGAGTTTGGATAAAAAGATCCATAACTTAATTACCCAATATGAATCTAAGGCATGAGTCACTCTGATTTTTTTTAAGAAAAAGAACCCATAGTTAATGAAAAGATAGATCAAGATCACTAGAATTGATAAAATTGAGGATATTATTACCAATGTAGGGTCTGCTTTTTCTGCTATGAGAAATACTTCAAACCCTTCTACTACCAAAGTTGCCAAATTTATGTATGTTTCTAAAAATAAGGGTGAATCTTCTAGTAAGGAAAATGCGGATCTCAAATCAATAAGTGTTCACCCCAACTTTTTCGCTATCATCAAGGAACCTTTTGCTGCAAATGAATTTCTAGATTTCTTACCTAGGAGTTTGATCATCAATAAAAAGAAAGAAATTCATAAAGGTTATAAGTGTTCAATTGAAGAATTTCCCACCAAAGATGGCAATACCTAGATCTATTCTTGTTTTATGCCTAGCAAGGGGTGCTAAACGATAGCGCTTGTTGGGAGGCAACCCAATTTTATTTTCTGTGCTTTTACTTCTGTTTAGTAATAAATAATTCATCTAGCTTCTGTTTAGATGTGGTTCTGTGTTTTAATTAGTGTTTGTGCCAAGTAGAACCTTTGGGAAGACTTGGGTAAAAAAACAGAAACTTTTGCGCTCACGAGATTAGCTGCAATTTTTTACTGGAGAGTGCTTTTAGGTTGATTCTTTTTGCAGATGATTAATAGACAAATTCCTCAAGTCCAACACTTTATTTCAGAATTTTTAGAGTTACAGAAGTATTCTAAAGTTACAGATTGCTACAGACTATTCTGTTTTTGACAGATTCTGTTTTTCATGTGTTGTTTGCTTATTTTGATGAATCTATGGCTAGTATCGGGGGGTATGAACCATAGAGAAGTTGGAATACAGTAGGTTTAACACCAATATAAATGAAGAATGATTTCATTACAGTACCTTAAAGTGGTGGTTTGTTTTCTTATACTAACGGAGTGTCGGGGGAAACTGTCCGCCACGAACACCTATGGGACCGGAGCCCCTTTGTCTGTGCGGTACGAGGGCGGAGGGAGCACGAAGAGCAGATCGTAGCGAGCACGCGGGCAGTTTTACCCAGGTTCGGGCCGCGGTAGACGCGTAAAACCCTACTCCTGCTTAGTTGTGTATTGAGTTGGAGTGCTCGGGAGCTTGAAGAAGCAGCTACACCGAGCGTATGAGTGATCTAGGTTCCGAACCCCCTCCACGTCGTGCATGGGCCTCCTTTTATAGTACAAGGGGTCACCGACAGGTGTCAACGTAGGAGAAAGGGGTAAAAACGTAAAAGAGGTGGTAGTTGTAACAGTGCGGGAATAGTGGAGCTACAGTGCGCGAACAGTGGTCGCTACCTACTTTGACAGTGGGGGACAAGGGCATTTAATGCCCGTCGCCGTCGACCCCAAAAGCTCCCGCCCTTGCGTCTCCGTCTGCCACGGCGATGCATCCACCACCGCGGAGTGCCACCGTGTCCCCCAGGCTGCACAGCCATCCGCCACGCGTCCCTGGATAGGCCCCAGGGCGACGCGTGGGCCGATGATCTGGAGCGCGGGCACACAGCGCAACTCTCCCGGCAAGCACCTTGCCGGGGCCTTGATCTTGCCGGGCCCGGGAGCTTGCCGGGCTCTGATGCTTGTCGCTTCCCGGGCCCTCGCCGGGTCTTCTATGAGGGAATCTTCTAGTCTTCCTGGCAAGCTCCTCTCGCCAGGGCCTTGTGCTAGTGAGGTAATCTTGAGCCTGGTACGGCCTTCCCGGCAAGCTCCACTTGCCGGGGTCTCGATCTTCTTTCTTGCATACTTTGTTTTTGAATGGTTTGATAGGGAGCAGGAAGGTCTCCGGCGAGCGCGTGGTAAACCCTGCCGCGGGAAGCTGCAACTGCCCGTGCACAAGTTGGGGTACTGAGGTACCCCTACCTTAGTACACCGACAGGAGCCCCCGGGCCTGGGCCACACACGGTGCCGAGCGCTGTTGGGCCAGGCCCAAAACAGTGCACGGGCACGCGCGGCCCGCGGCGCGCCGAATCCACTTCCGTATCCGCCGCATCCCCCCGTAACGGCACGCGTCGATTGCGGCGTCGTGGGATGGGACGTGCCCACGTTCCATCAATGAAAAGGGCGAAACGTCCCCCCACTTCCCCATAAAAGCAGAGGAAGCAGGAGCGGTTCCCCTCCTTGCGTTTTCATTGCATCTTCTTCTTCCTCCAGAAGCCCTCTTTGCGCTCCGCCTCCACACCTCCGCCGCCGCCGTCTGCATCTCCGGCGTCGCCAGGCTCCTCGTTCCCCCTTCCCCCGCCGCCCCCGCCATGGCCCCGAAGACCGAGAAGGCGAAGGCGGAGAAGGCCAAGAGGGAGAAGTCGGAGCAAGCGGCGAAGCTTACCGCATATCGGAAGCGGAACCTCGTCTTCCCGCCGAAGCTCGGCGCGCGGGAGCTCTGGAACAAGTACTTCTTGTTCTGGGCCAAGGAAACCAAGGCGCACCCCCGCACCCGAGCTTATCCGGCCGCCGCCAAGGACAACTACCCCGGCGGGTACTACTTCTTCGCAGCCTTCTTTCACTGCGGTCTTTGCCCTCCTTTCTCTGATTTCTTTTGCGACGTCATGCACACCTATGGCCTCCACCTTCTTGACTTCACCCCCAACGCCATCCTCACAATGGCGGTTTTCGCACACATGTGCGAAAACTTCATAGGAATACACCCAAATGTAGCGCTGTTTAGGCACTTCTTCACTCCTAGAGCAGAGGCCGGCGCCCCCCTCTCCGGGGGAATTTCTTGGGTATTTCGTCTGAACAAGAAGGAGTCGTACTTGCCGGGGGAGCTCCGCGGCAAGTGGGAGGAGTGGCGAGCAGATTGGTGCTGGATCGTTGAGGACGAGCCGCAGCCCTTCACCGCGCCGCGCACAATGCCCATCGCGCGCGGCAGGGATTGGAGCGAGCTGGACTCGGACGACATCAAGCTCGACGTCGCCCTCGTCCGGATTCTTCGTCTTCGGGTAGCTAGGCTGTCCGTTGCAGAGGTGGGCGCAGACTTCCTCCGCCGCCGCATCGCCCCTCTCCAAGACAGGAAAAGGCCGGCCTGGGAGTACGGCAACCCAGCGGATATAATGAGGCTGCGCCCCGGGCTGAACTTCAACTTCACGACGCTGGAGCTGAAGGGGATGGTCCGGGAACTCTTCAAGTATGACCCGGCACACCCCGAGTGGTTCAGACCTCCCCGGGGAGTGGTGCCCCTCTGCAACACCACAGTCCGGGACCGTCTCTGCGCCATGATGCCCGCGTGTGATTCGCACGGCGTGGACCGCACGTGGATTCTGCCCAAGCCAATAGACGTCCTCAGCTTCTTCGACAACCTCGTGGAGGTGGCGAAGAACAAGAACGACATCAAGGAGCACACGCGGGACACCACCGAACAGGAGCTTGCATACATAGCTTCTCGGGCTGAAGAGGCCGCTGCAGCCGCAGCGGCAGGAGATTTGTGGTACACGCCTGAAGAGGCGGAGGCTGCGGATGCGTCCAGCCAGGCGGAGGAGGCAGAGATCCGCAGACTGCTGCAACTTCCTCCTGACGCGCTCGCCGGGGTTCCCTCTCTGAGGCACTCCGGGATCCACGGGATCGTGGCCGAGGCCGCGGCAAGGGAGGGCGCTGCCGGAGGGAACAGAGGCGCCGCGGGGAGCGGAGGCGCCAAAGGAAAAGAGGCCGCAGCGCAGGGCGCTGGGCCCAGCGAGCCAGCCGGGGAGGAGGAGGAGGAGGAGGCCGAGGACTCCGGCGGATCTACGGAGCTCTACGCCGACGACCTCTCCTCGTCGGAGGCCTCCCCGCCCCCGGCAAGCCCAAGGCGGTCTCCACCGAAGCGTCTCCGCAAGGCGGCGACGGGAGCGAGGGCGCAAGCGCCCCGGCAACAACCAGCTCGTCGGGCAGCTCAAGCTTCACGGGGAAGCCAAGCTGCGCCGGGGGCGACCGGCGCACCAGCCACGGCGGAGGCGGCCCGCGCGCAGGCCACGGCAGAGGCGCCCCGCAGGTCGGCGCCAAGCAGGCAGGAATCTTCTCGGAGCGGAGCAGCGGCTCCGCCCGCTCCCCGGGCTCCGGCTACCACAGGGGCTGGGTCTTCGCAGCCCCCAGCCCCCGGGACCGCCAAGTGCCCGAGGGAATCTTCATCTTCCGCTCCTCGTGCAGACGCGCCCCAGGTGGAGTATGACTTCTCCGCCTTGAGCGAGGACGATGAGGAGGATCAGGAGTAAGAATCAGAGATCTTACACCTTCTCAGGTTTCGTCTTGATTATTGTTGATACTAATTTTGTTTGTTGCTTTGATTTCAGGACCTTGGTTCAGCGCGTGGCGAAGAAAGCCAAGGCGCCTGTGGTCGACGTCGCGGAAGACTCGGCCACCGCGGCAACAGGGGACGTGCCGGAGCTAAGCCTGCCGGACCCGAGCGCTGCTCCGAGGAGCAGCCCCCAGCGCAGCCCCCAGCGTAAGTCTGGGTTCCATCCTTCCGCTCGTCGGGGTGCGCTTGAGGATTTTGTCTGGTTTCAATATCTTGATGTCTTTGTCTTGACTTGTGCAGAGGTGGAGCCACAACGGCAGGAGCGTCCGGAGACCATCCTCGAGGAGCCGCAGGCCCCGCCGTCCCCGCCAAGGCCGAACTCTCCGGCAAGGGAGAGTGCTCCGCCAAGGGCGGGTACTCCGCCAAGGGCGAGCACCCCGCCAAGGGCGAGCAGCCCGGCGAGGGCGGCCACTCCGCCAAGGCAGAGCTCCCCGGCGAGGGAGCCCGCCGCTGACGACGTCCGCCAAGGTATGTCTTGTAATTTTGTCTTCTTGGCGTTGTCTCTTTTTGGATTTTTGCTTGAACTTCTTTTTCTTCTTCTTCTAGATCCTCCTCCCCCCGAGCCGATGGAGACGGAAGTCATCAACCTCGAGGAGGAGGGCGCGCCGGGCGGCGGCGGCGACGTCCCTGTCGCCGAGGACACGGCGAGAGCCGCCGAGCTGGCCGCGCAGGAGACCGCTCCGGCTGCGGACGCAGCGGCCGGGGAGGGGGACGGCGACCGCACCGCCGACCCGGAGGCGGCGGGAGCATCAAGTGCTGCGCCGGCCGCCGACCCCTCCGCCGGCAAGGAGCAGGGCTACTATCTTGAAGCCCCCAACGGCGTCTTCATCCAGGTGCCGTGGGGTTCTTCGTCGCGAGCTCCCGCGGAGGGCGAGGCATTTGACGGGGAGGTCCTCGCCTCCGCGGGTCTGAAGATCGTCGAAGCGCCCGGCGAGAGTGAAGGGCCCGAGGAGGAGAAGCTGCTTCACCAGCTCCTGGCCCTTTACCGGGCCAGGCAGGCGAAGCTTGCTTCCCGGGAAGCCCTTGCCGCCAAGGCCGCCGCGGAGATGGAAAAGCGCGCGGCGGAGCTCAGCGCCGCCAACCAGGCGGCCCTCCGCGAGGTGGCGGAGGAGCGCGAGCGACTCGCCGGCGAATACCAGGAGTGGGTGCTGGAGAAGGCTGAGGCCGAAGAGCAGCAGCGGCTCGCCGGGGTGGAGCTGTCCCGGTGAGAAGGAGAACTCGCCCAGCGGAAGGTCCAACTCGACTCCCATGAGGAGGACCTTGCCGCTCGGGAGGAGGCCCTTGGCGGGGAACTGAAGGAGGCGAAAGCCGCCGCGGTTGCCGCGGAGACCGCCAAGAAGGAGCTCGCCGCCAAGGTCGTGCAGCTGGAGAAGTCGCTGAAGGTGAGCACGGAGAAGGTCGCCGCGCTCATCACGGAGCGCGAGAAGGACGCCCACACCAATTCAGAACTCCAGGTGCGTCTTTCTGAGAGGGGCGACGAGTTGAAGGCCGCCAAGGACTCCATCGAGGACTTGGAGTTGAAGGTCTCTACACTGAAGGATTCACTCGACGCTGCCCGGGCCCGGGAGACCAAGTTGAAGGAGGAGCTCCGCAAGGAGCGGACCCTAGTGGACAGCGCCAACAAAGCGGCTGAGCTCTTCCGCAAAACCGTTGAGGTATGGACCGAGGACTTAGTGTCTTGTGCGTCCAACATCGACCAGGAGCTGCTGGCGTTGAAGCTGGAGCACCTCATCTACTCCCCGGATCCAAACCTCCCTCACAGCGCCAAGCTCAGCCTCTTCTTCAGGGGAATCGCGCCGGCCCTTGCAGATCTGCGGAAGAAGATCCTCGCGCAACTGGCCGAGGAGACGCGTGTACTCTGCACGGGAACTCTGGAGCGCGTGCTGACGAAGATCGTATACCGCAACCCGGGCATAAACCTCACCAACGTTCTTCGCAGCTTGCCGGCTGACGCGGACATGGAGGCCCTAAAGGAGCAGGTTGTTGGAAATATGCCCTAGAGGCAATAATAAATTGGTTATTATTATATTTCCTTGTTCACGATAATCGTTTATTATCCATGCTAGAATTGTATTGATAGGAAACTCAGATACATGTATGGATACATAGACAAACACCATGTCCCTAGTGAGCCTCTAGACGACTAGCTCGTTGATCAATAGATGGTTACGGTTTCCTAACCATGGACATTGGATGTCGTTGATAACGGGATCACATCATTAGGAGAATGATGTGATGGACAAGACCCAATCCTAAGCCTAGCACAGATCGTGTAGTTCGTATGCTAAAGCTTTTCTATATGTCAAGTATCTTTTCCTTAGACCATGAGATTGTGCAACTCCCAGATACCGTAGGAATGCTTTGGGTGTACCAAACGTCACAACGTAACTGGGTGGCTATAAAGGTGCACTACAAGTATCTCCGAAAGTGTCTGTTGGGTTGGCACGAATCGAGACTGGGATTTGTCACTCTGTATGACGGAGAGGTATCTCTGGGCCCACTCGGTAGGACATCATCATAATGTGCACAATATGTGATCAAGGAGTTGATCACGGGATGATGTGTTACGGAACGAGTAAAGAGACTTGCCGGTAACGAGATTGAGCAAGGTATCGGTATACCGACGATCGAATCTCGGGCAAGTGCTATACCGATAGACAAAGGGAATCGTATACGGGATTGATTGAATCCTTGACATCGTGGTTCATCCGATGAGATCATCGTGGAACATGTGGGAGCCAACATGGGTATCCAGATCCCGCTGTTGGTTATTGGCCGGAGAGGTGTCTCGGTCATGTCTACATGGTTCCCGAGCCCGTAGGGTCTACACACTTAAGGTTCGATGACGCTAGGGTTATAGGGAAAGTATGTACGCGGTTACCGAATGTTGTTCGGAGTCCCGGATGAGATCCCGGACGTCACGAGGAGTTCCGGAATGGTCCGGAGGTAAAGATTCATATATGGGAAGTCCTGTTTTGGTCACCGGAAAAGTTTCGGGCGATATCGGTAATGTACCGGGACCACCGGGAGGGTCCCGGGGGTCCACCAGGTGGGGCCACCAACCCCAGGTGGCTGCGTGGGCTAAGTGTGGGAGGGGACCAGCCCCAAGGGGGCTGGTGCGCCCCCCCACCAAGTCCCTAGGCGCATGGAGAGGGGAGGGGGGCAAACCCTAGGTCCAGATGGGCCTTAAGGCCCACCCTAGGGCGCCCCCTCTCTCTCCCCCCCTTGGCCGCACCCTAGATGGGTTCTAGGGGGGCTGCCGCCACCCCTAGGGAGGAAACCCTAGATGGGGGCGCAGCCCCTACCTCCCCCCTATATATATGTGAAGTTTAGGGCTGCCCAGAACAAGTTTTGACCTCGGTCGATTGGCGCAGCCCTACCTCTCTCCCTCCTCGTCTCCCGCAGCGCTTGGCGAAGCCCTGCTGGAGTCCCGCGCTCCTCCACCACCACCACGCCGTCGTGCTGCTGTTGGATGGAGTCTTCCCCAACCTCTCCCTCTCTCCTTGCTGGATCAAGGCGTGGGAGACGTCACCGGGCTGCACGTGTGTTGAACGCGGAGGCACCGTTGCTTCGGTGCTAGGATCTTCGGCGATCTGAATCGCGGCGAGTACGACTCCATCAACCGCGTTCTTGAACGCTTCCGCTTAGCGATCTACAAGGGTATGTGGATCCAACTCTCCTCTCGTAGATGCATCTCCTAGATTGATCTTGGTGAGCGTAGGAAAATTTTGTTTCCCATGCAACGTTCCCCAACAGTGGCATCATGAGCTAGGTTCTTGCGTAGATGCTTTCTCGAGTAGAACACAAAAGGGTTTGTGGCGTTGATGTTTAAATTGCTGCCCTCCTTAGTCTTTCTTGATTCAGCGGTATTATGGGATGAAGCGGCCCGGACCAACTTTACATGTCCACGTACATGAGACCGGTTCCATCGACAGACATGTGACTTTTGTTGCATAAGATGGCTGGCGGGTGTCTGTCTCTCCTATCTTAGTTGAATCGGAATAGAACAAGGCGGTCCTTGTAGAAGGTTAAATAGCAACTTGAATATCACCATTGTGGTTTTGCGTAGGTAAGAAGCGTTCTTGCTAGATACCCATAGCAGCCACGTAAAACATGCAACAACAAATTAGAGGACGTCTAACTTGTTTTTGCAGGGTATGTATGTGATATGATATGGCCAATGACATGATGAGATATATTTGATGTATGAGATGATCATGTTGTAATAGTTAATATCGACTTGCATGTCGATGCATACGGCAACCGGCAGGAGCCATAGGGTTGTCTTTAATTTTTGTATGACCTGCGTGTCAATCATTAAGCGCTTTGTAATGCTTTACTTTATCGCTAAACGGTAGCAATAGTAGTAAGAGCATGGTGAGCGCGCGACAACCCCGATGGCGACACGATGATGGAGATCATGATGATGGAGATCATGGTGTGGCGCCGGTGACGATGGAGATCATGCCGGTGCTTTGGAGATGGAGATCAAAAGCACGAGTTGATGGCCATATCATGTCACTTATGATTTGCATGTGATGTTAATCCTTTTATGCATCTTATTTTGCTTAGGACGGCGGTAGCATTATAAGATGATCCCTCACTAAAATTTCAAGATGAAATTGTGTTCCCCCCGAGTGTGCGCCGTTGCGAAGGTTCGTCGTTTCGAAGCACCACGTGATGATCGGGTGTGATAGACTCTACGTTCGCATACAACGGGTGCAAGCCAGTTTTGCACATGCAGAACACTCGGGTTAGACTTGACGAGCCTAGCATGTACAGACATGGCCTCGGAACACGGAGGACCGAAAGGTCGAGCATGAGTCATATAGTAGATATGATCAACATGTTGATGTTCACCATTGACACCACCTCATCTCACGTGATGATCGGACTTGGGTTGGTGAATTTGGATCATGTCACGCTCGGATGACCGGAGGGATGTCAATTTGAGTGGGAGTTATAAGTAATTTGATTAGTTAACTCACTTATCATGAACAATAGTCTAAGTTGCCTTTGCAAATTATGTTGTAGATCAATAGCTTGCGTTGTAGCTCCCTGTTTAATACGATCCTAGAGAAAGACTAAGTTGAAAGATATTGTAAGCAAGGATGCGGACTGGGTCCGTAGTCCGAGGAGTGTCCTCACTGCTGCACAGAAAGCTTACGTCTTTGATGCACCGCTCAATGTGCAAACCCCTACAACGTTGTCTGTGGATGTTGTGAACACCTGAGAGACACGTCCTGATGACTACTTGATAGTTTAGTGCACCATACTTTACGGCTTAGAATCGGGATTCCAATGACGTTTTGAACGCCATGGAACATATGAGATGTTCTAAGAGCTGAAATTGGGATTTCAGGCTCATGCCCGTGTTGAGAGGTATGAGACCTCTGACAAGTTCCTTTGCCAAAAGGATGGAGGAGAATAGCTCAACTTGTGAGCATGTGCTCAGAATGTCTGGGTGCTAAAATCACTTGAACCAAGTGGGAGTTAATCTTCCAGGTGAGATAGTGGTTGACGAAATTCTCCAGACACTATCACCAAGCTGCTAGAACTTCGTGATGAACTATGACATGCAAAGGATGAAGATGATCCCGAAGCTATTAGCGGTTCTTAAGACCGCAAAAGTAGAAATCAAGAAGGAGCATCAAGTGTTGATGGTTTAACAAAGACCACTGGTTTCAAAAGGGCAAGGGCTGGAAGGGAAACTTCATGGATGGCAAACCAGTTGTCGCTCTGATGAAGGAACCCATGGTTAAACCCAAACCTCGAGACTAAGTGCTTCTATTGTACGGGGAACGGTCACATGATAGCGGAACTACCCCAAATACATGGTAGATATGATAGCTGGAAACTTCAACAAAGTATATTGTTATTGATGTGTACTTTACTAGTACTCCTTGTAGCACCTGGTTATTGGATACCGGTTCAGTTGCTATTATTAGTGACTTGAAGCAAAAGCTACGGACTGAACGGAGACTAGCTAAGGGCGAGGTGACGATGTGTATTGGAAGTGTTTCCAAGGTTGATAAGATCACCATCGCACACTCCCTCTATTTTCGAGATTAGTGTTGAACTTAGATAAATGTTATCGGGTGTCTACGTTGAGCATGAATATGATTAGATCATGTTCATTGCAATACGGTTATTCATTTAAGTCAGAGAATAATGGTTATTCTGTTTACATGAATAATACCTTTATGGTCATGCACCCAATGGTTTGTTGAATCTCGATCATAGTAATACACATGATGATAATATTAATGCCAAAAGATATAGAGTTAATAATGATAGTACCACTTTCTTGTGGCACTGCCGCTTAGGTCATTTTGGCATAAAATGCATGAAGAAACTCCATGCTGATGGATGTTTTGAGTCACTTGATTTTGAATCGCTTGACACATGCGAGCCATGCCTCATGGGCAGGATGACTGAGATCCCGTTTTCAGGTACAATGAAACGGGCAAGTGACTTGTTGGAAATCATACATGCTGATGTATGTGATCCAATGAGAATTAAGGCGTGTGGTGGATATCGTTATTTTCTCATCTTCACTGACGATTTGAGTAGATATGGTATATTTACTTAATGAAGCAAAAGTCTGAAACGTTTGAAAGGTTCAAAAATTTCAGAGTGAAGATTAAGAATCATCATAACAAGAAGATCATGTTCCTATGATCTGATCAAGGGGATATTATCTGAATTATGAGTTTGGCAATCACTTAAGACATTGTGGAATTGTTTCGCAGTTGAAGCCCCTGGAACACCACAGCGTAATGGTGTGTCCGGACATCGTAATCGAACCTTATGAGATATGGCGCGATCTATGATGTATCTTGCCGATCTACCGCTGTTATTTTGAGGTTATACATTAGAGACAGCTGCATTCACTTTATATAGGGCACCATCTAAGTCCGTTGAGACAACGTCGTATGGTTTGGCAAGAAACCAAAGTTGTCGTTTTCTTAAATGTTTGGGGCTGCGATGCTTATGGCTTCAGCCAGGAAAAGCTCGAACCCAAAGCGGACAAATACATCTTCATAGGATACCCAAAGGTAACAGTTGGGTATACCTTCTATCTCAGATCCAAGGACAAAAATGTTTGTCGCTGAGAACGGGTCCTTTCTCGAGAAGGAGTTTCTCTCGAAAGAATTGAGTGGGAGGAAGATAGAACTTGATGAGGTTGTCGAACCCTCACTTCAACCGGAGAGTAGTGCAACACAGAAAGATGTTTCTGTAGAACCTACGACAGTTGAAGAGGATACTAATGATAGTGATCATGAAGCTCCAGATCAAGTTGCTATCGAACCTCGTAGGTTGACAAGGATATGTACTACTCCTGAGTGGTACGTTGATCCTGTCTTAGAGGTCATGTTGTTGGACAACGATGAACCTACGAACTATGGAGAAGCGATGGTGGGCCCATATTCCGACAAATGGTTAGAAGCCGATAAATCCGAGATAGGATCCATGTATCAAAACAAAGTATGGACTTTGGTGGACTTGCCCTGTGATCGGCAAGCCATTGAGACAAATGGATCTTTAAGACTAAGACGGACGTGGACGGTAATGTCACCGTCTATGAAGCTCGACTTGTGGCGAAGAGTTTTCCACAAGTTCAAGGAGTTGATAACGATGAGATTTTCTCACCCGTAGCGATGCTTAAGTCCGTCGGAATCATGTTAGCATTAGCTGCATTTATGAAATCTGGCAGATGGATGACAAAACAAGTTTCCTTACCAGTTTTCATAAGGAAAGGTTGTATGTGATACAATCAGAAAGGTTTTGTCGATCCTAAGGATGCTAAAAGATATGCTAGCTCCAGCGATCCTTCCATGGACTAGAGCAAGCATCTCGGAGTCGGAATATACACTTTGATGGAGTGATCAAAGTTTTTGGGTATACAAAGTTTGGTGGAAACTTGTATTTGCAATAAAGTGAGTGGGAGCACTACAACATTTCTGATAAGTATATGTGAATGACATATTGTTGATCCGAAATGATGTAGAATTTCTGAAAAGCATAAAGGGTTGTTTGAGATGAGTTTTTCAAAGGAAGACCTGGATAAAGCTGCTTACATATTGGGCATCAAGATCTATACAGATAGATCAAGACGCCTGATGATACTTTCAAAAGAACACACACCTTTGACATGATTTTGAAGGAGTTCAAAATAGATCAGTCAAAGAAGGAGTTCTTACCTGAATTGTAAGGTGTGAAGTTGAGTAAGACTCAAAACTTGACCACGGCAAAAGGAAGAGGAAGGACGAAGGTCGTCCCCTATGCTTTTGTCATAGGCTCTGTACGGTATGCCATGCTAAGTACCGCACCTGATGTGTGCCTTGCCACATGTCTGGCAAGAGGGTACAAAGGTGATCCAGGAGTGGATTACTAGATAGTGGTCAAAATTATTCTTAGAGGAATAAGGAAATGTTTCTCGGTCATGGAGGTGATAAAGAGTTCGACGTAAAGAGTTACGTCGATGCAAGCTTAACACCTATCCGGATAACTCTAAGTGGAGATACCAGATACGTATAATGGAGCAACAGTTTGGAATAGCTCCAAGTGGAACGTGGTAGCAGCATCTACGATATGACATAAAGTTTTGCGAAGTACATAGGGATCTGAATGTTGCAGACCCGTTGACTACAACCTCTCTCACAAGCATAACATGATCAAACACAGAACTCATTGAGTGTTAATCACATATTGATGTGAACTAGATTACTGACTCTAGTGAACTCTTTGGATGTTGGTCACATGGCGATGTAACCTGTGAGTGTTAATCACATGGCGATGTGAACTAGATTATTGACTCTAGTACAAGTGGGAGACTGTTGGAAATATGCCCTAGAGGCAATAATAAATTGGTTATTATTATATTTCCTTGTTCACGATAATCGTTTATTATCCATGCTAGAATTGTATTGATAGGAAACTCAGATACATGTATGGATACATAGACAAACACCATGTCCCTAGTGAGCCTCTAGACGACTAGCTCGTTGATCAATAGATGGTTACGGTTTCCTAACCATGGACATTGGATGTCGTTGATAACGGGATCACATCATTAGGAGAATGATGTGATGGACAAGACCCAATCCTAAGCCTAGCACAGATCGTGTAGTTCGTATGCTAAAGCTTTTCTATATGTCAATTATCTTTTCCTTAGACCATGAGATTGTGCAACTCCCAGATACCGTAGGAATGCTTTGGGTGTACCAAACGTCACAACGTAACTGGGTGGCTATAAAGGTGCACAACAGGTATCTCCGAAAGTGTCTGTTGGGTTGGCACGAATCGAGACTGGGATTTGTCACTCCGTATGACGGAGAGGTATCTCTGGGCCCACTCGGTAGGACATCATCATAATGTGCACAATATGTGATCAAGGAGTTGATCACGGGATGATGTGTTACGGAACGAGTAAAGAGACTTGCCGGTAACGAGATTGAGCAAGGTATCGGTATACCGACGATCGAATCTCGGGCAAGTGCTATACCGATAGACAAAGGGAATCGTATACGGGATTGATTGAATCCTTGACATCGTGGTTCATCCGATGAGATCATCGTGGAACATGTGGGAGCCAACATGGGTATCCAGATCCCGCTGTTGGTTATTGGCCGGAGAGTTGTCTCGGTCATGTCTACATTGTTCCCGAGCCCGTAGGGTCTACACACTTAAGGTTCGATGACGCTAGGGTTATAGGGAAAGTATGTACGCGGTTACCGAATGTTGTTCGGAGTCCCGGATGAGATCCCGGACGTCACGAGGAGTTCCGGAATGGTCCGGAGGTAAAGATTCATATATGGGAAGTCCTGTTTTGGTCACCGGAAAAGTTTCGGGCGATATCGGTAATGTACCGGGACCACCGGGAGGGTCCCGGGGGTCCACCAGGTGGGGCCACCAGCCCCAGAAGGCTACGTGGACTAAGTGTGGGAGGGGACCAGCCCCAAGGGGGCTGGTGCGCCCCCCCACCAAGTCTCTAGGCGCATGGAGAGGGGAAGGGGGCAAACCCTAGGTCCAGATGGGCCTTAAGGCCCACCCTAGGGCGCCCCCTCTCTCTCCCCCCCTTGGCCGCACCCTAGATGGGTTCTGGGGGGCTGCCGCCACCCCTAGGGAGGAAACCCTAGATGGGGGCGCAGCCCCTACCTCCCCCCTATATATATGTGAAGTTTAGGGCTGCCCAGAACAAGTTTTGACCTCGGTCGATTGGCGCAGCCCTACCTCTCTCCCTCCTCGTCTCCCGCAGCGCTTGGCGAAGCCCTGCTGGAGTCCCGCGCTCCTCCACCACCACCACGCCGTCGTGCTGCTGTTGGATGGAGTCTTCCCCAACCTCTCCCTCTCTCCTTGCTGGATCAAGGCGTGGGAGACGTCACCGGGCTGCACGTGTGTTGAACGCGGAGGCACCGTTGCTTCGGTGCTAGGATCTTCGGCGATCTGAATCGCGGCGAGTACGACTCCATCAACCGCGTTCTTGAACGCTTCCGCTTAGCGATCTACAAGGGTATGTGGATCCAACTCTCCTCTCGTAGATGCATCTCCTAGATTGATCTTGGTGAGCGTAGGAAAATTTTTGTTTCCCATGCAACGTTCCCCAACACAGGTCGCCCACATCATTGCCAAGGTGGCCAAGATCTCCAGGATTGAGGGCGACCGCGTAGATTAGGCCTCCATTATCTTTATCTCTTTTTGTTGCTGCATAGGGTGTTATGAACTCATTAATCATTGCGACAAGTTATCTTTTGTAAGATATTTATCTTATTTTGATCAATCAGTGCAATGTTATCTTCCTTGTCTTAATCCTTGACTTTGTATGTTTTTCACCCTACGCTCCCGGGGAGCTTGCCGGCAAGGGACCCTTGCCGCGAGCACTGAGTGCTGGACTCTGAGCAGCCTGCTGGCCAAGGTCTCACCGGCAAGCAACCTCGCCACGGCTAGTCGCAACGCACTTAACTTGCTGAGCGTACTCGGAAACGAAGAAAGGGCGCGACACTTGTCGCAGCTCACTTAAATCGTTGAGCGAACTCGGAAACAAGATAAGGGTGCGGCAAGCTACGGGTAGGTTCCTCCGCGCACAGGTTTTCCATACAAAGTGTGATTGTTCAAGGAAGACAACTAAAATTTTAAAATTTGAACTTGTCAAATTCTAATAACTTAGCTTTCATATATTGCTTGCTTCTCGGTAAGGCTTCTCTTTCTTGAACAGCACTTGGTTCCACCTCCACCTCCTTCCCCCCCGGCAAACTTGTGCGCGAGGAACGTTTCTTCTGCTTAAGAGGCAAGGAAAAAGAAGAGGGAAACGAGTATATGGCCTTTCGGCATGCTAATGCTTACCGGATACTTGAGTGTTGCACCAAATGCCAAACAACAGATGCAAATACCAAAGAAAAGCATGCAAAAAGGCAATCGGTGCGAAAAACACAAAAACTTTACTGATGCACGGGGTCTGCGCCCGGCTTTGTACAAAGGGTTACATGCAACAGCGGCAAAGCTTGTACAAAAGGTGGTTGCCGGAGCGGATCACGGCAACCGCGCCTTACGGGTGAAACTTGCGAAGATGCTCTATGTTCCAGGAGTTGCTCACCGGTAAGCCTTCTTCGGTCTCGAGGCGGACAGCGCCGGGCCTCGTAACTTGTCTCACCCGATAAGGGCCTTCCCACTTCGGCGTCAACTTGTTGGAATTCTTGGCGGACTGAACACGCCGAAGAACAAGGTCGCCTTCCTCGAGACTCCTGGCCTTGACCTTGCGGCTATGGTAGCGACGCAAGGCTTGCTGGTATCGAGCAGCTCGTACAGCAGCCTGGAGACGTCCCTCCTCGAGGAGCAATGCATCATCTTGCCGCAGTTGCTCTTGCTCGAGCTCGTCATAAGCGAGCACTCGAGGAGATCCGTATACGAGTTCCGTGGGGAGAACTGCCTCTGCTCCATAGACTAGAGCAAAGGGTGTCTGCCCGGTGGCTCGACTTGGTGTCGTTCTGATTGACCAAAGAGCCGCCGGCAGCTCCTCTATCCAATTTCTTCCGCACTTGCGCAGCCTGTCAAAGGTCCTTGTCTTGAGTCCGCGCAGCACTTCAGCATTGGCCCTCTCCGCTTGACCGTTGCTCCTCGGGTGAGCAACAGAAGCGAAACAGACCTTGGCGCCAAGGTCTTGGACGTACTGCATGAAGGTGCGACTAGTGAATTGTGTACCGTTGTCGGTGATGATCCTGTTAGGGATCCCGAAACGACAAACAATCGACCTGAAGAACCTGACTGCTGACTGTGCTGTCACCTTTCTCACTGGCTCCACTTCTGGCCACTTTGTGAACTTGTCGATTGCAACGTACAAGTACTCAAAGCCCCCGACAGCACGAGGGAAAGGGCCGAGGATATCGAGCCCCCAGACCGAGAAGGGCCAGGACAAAGGGATTGTTTGGAGAGCTTGAGCTGGTTGATGAATCTGCTTTGCATGGAACTGGCACGCTTCACACTTGGTTACTAGTGCAGTTGCATCTTGGAGGGCTTCTTGCCAAAAGAACCCTTGCCGGAAAGCTTTCCCGGCAAGCGCCCTTGCGCCAATGTGGTGGCCGCATATGCCTCCGTGTATTTCTGCCAACAGCTTCTGTCCATCTTCCCTGGAGATGCACTTCAGTCTGACACCATTAAGCCTTTTTCTGTACAGCTCGTTATCCACGAACTGGTACATACTTGACTGCCTGGTTATCTTCTCTATTTCTTCTGGGTCGTCGGGAAGTTCTCCAGTTTGAAGGAAACGGACGATCTGCTGCGCCCATGCCGGAGCCTGAGGCTCGACGGCAAGGACTAAAGGCTCGAGGGCCGCTGCGGGAACCTCAGCCTCTACGGCAAGGACCTCTGGTTCCGCCGGAGCTGAAGGTCCCCCGGCAAGCTCGCCGGGGCGAGGCTTGTCGGGAACGCTTGCTTCAACTGTACAGACCCGAGGATCTGCAGGAGCAAACTGTTCCTCAGCGTTGTGGTTGTTGATCTTGGGGACCTTGGCGGCGGTTTCAGGAAGATCCGCCGGCAAGTAGTCGCCGGAGACTAACTTTCTCTTCTTGGACTGCACAATTGATGGTGTAACGGATGGTTGAGTCAGCTTGAGCAAGAAGGTCCCTGGTTCCACAGGTAACTTCATCGAAGCACACTTTGAAAGGCCATCTGCAATTTCATTCTGAGCTCTCGGGACGTGCTCCATCTGCAGACCTTCAAAGTGTTCTTCAAGCTTCCTCACTTCATCGACATAAGCTTCCATCAAAGGGCTCTGATAGCTCTTGTTAACTTGCCGGACCACCAACTGAGAATCTCCCCGCACAATCAGCTTCCTGATCCCAAGTTCGGCCGCAATCCTGAGGCCGGCAAGCAAACCTTCATATTCTGCAGTGTTGTTCGTCGCTTGCTCCCTGGGAAAGTGCATCTGGATAACATATTTGAGGTGCTCTCCGGTGGGCGCGATGAGTACCACGCCAGCACCGGCGCCTTGCAGCGAGAAGGCACCGTCAAAATACATTACCCATTCACTTGTCGCTTCTTGTACGGGTGCACTCGTTTCTTGGACTTCTTCATCGGGCGTTGGGGTCCACTCAGCTATGAATTCTGCCAAAGCTCGGCTCTGTATGGTTGAAGTACTTTCAAACTTGAGTCCAAAGCTTGACAGCTCCAGTGCCCACTCAACGATCCTGCCTGTTGCTTCTGGGTTGTGCAATATCCTCTTCAGCGGAAAGCGAGTGACCACTGTTATCTCATGTGCTTGGAAGTAATGGCGCAGCTTTCTCGAGGCCATGAGGAGGCCGAAAAGCAACTTTTGCACCCCAGAGTATCTTGATCTAGCCCCCTGCAAGAGGGAACTTACAAAATACACCGGGCGCTGCACCATCCTTCTTCGCACTCCTTCTTGTTCCTGCGCAGAGTTGTCCTTGTCGGGGCTAGAGCTTGCCGGAGCAGCCCCCTGCTTGTCGCTGGATTCGCTTGCTGGTGGTGCTGACTCCTCGTCGGACTCCCTCTCCGCTACTAACGCAGCACTAACCACCTGGTTGGTTGCCGCTAGGTATAGCAACAACTTTTCCTGTGGTCTAGGTGCGACAAGTATTGGACTGGAGGACAGGTACCGTTTCAAATCCTGCAGCGCTGCCTCCGCTTCCGGAGTCCACTTCATGGGACCTGCCTTCTTCAAGATTTTGAAGAAAGGTAGGGCGCGTTCTGCAGACTTTGAAATGAACCTACTGAGGGCAGCCACACAACCTGCAAGCCTTCTGACATCCTTGACGCGCTTTGGGGCCTCTATCTGCTCGATGGCTTTAATCTTGTCGGGGTTGGCTTCAATCCCCCTCTGTGACACAAAGAATCCGAGAAGCTTGCCGGAGGGAACTCCAAAGACGCACTTCTCGGGGTTCAACTTAAGCTGTATTCTGCGCAGGTTCTGAAATGTTTCTTCCAAATCTTGGATCAGGGTATCCTTGCTCTTGCTCTTCACCACGATGTCATCCATGTAAGCCTCTACATTTCTGTGGATCTGTGGCTCGAAAGCAGTGTATACTACCCTTGCAAACGTTGATCCTGCATTCTTCAGTCCAAATGGCATGCGTATAAAGCAATAAGTGCCACATGGAGTGATAAATGCAGTCTTCTCTTCATCCTCTTTGGCCATGAAAATCTGATGATAGCCTGAGTATGCATCAAGAAAACAGAGTAGCTCACATCCGGCAGTGGAGTCAACGATCTGGTCAATGCGCGGCAAGGGGAATGGATCCTTGGGACATGCTTTATTCACATCGGTGAAGTCTATACACAGTCTCCATTTCCCGTTGGCTTTGCGCACGACAACTGGATTTGCCAACCACGTCGGATGGATCACACCTCTAACTAGGCCTGCTGCCTCTAGCTTCTTGATTTCTTCGTTGATGAATTCTTGGCGCTCCACGGCTTGCTTCCTCACTTTCTGCTTGATGGGCCGCGCATGAGGACAAACAGCAAGCTTGTGCTCAATTACCTTCCTGGGAACACCGGGGATGTCAGATGGTTGCCAGGCAAACACATCGACATTCGCCCGCGGGAAGGCAACGAGCGCGCTTTCCTATTTGCTGTCAAGCGTGGCACTGATGGTGAAAGTACCACCAGTGCCGTCCTCCTTGGCGGACACTTTCTTGGTTGCCGGAGGAGCGGCCATCCCTTTCTTACTCTTGCCGGTGGAGCTCGATGGGACGTCCTCGACGGCAGCGCAGCACTCCGAAGAGGTGCGGTTGCCGGAGTGGGCCCCAGAGCAGTTGCCGGACTTGGTCTTCGTCTTCTTCCCCCCGGGAGCTTCAGCGGCAAGTGTATCCTTCTCGGCCGCAGCTGCCGCATCCCGGTAGATCTTGTCGGCGCAGACAAGCGCATCCTTCTTGTCGCCGTGGACAGTGATGACGCTTATCGGCCCCGGCATCTTGAGTACGTTGTAAGCATAATGGGAAGCTGCCATGAACTTGGCGAGGGCGGGACGGCCAAGTATTCCATTGTAGGGCAACGGAATATCGGCGACGTCAAAAGTGATGCGCTCAGTTCTGAAATTGAGCTCCCCGCCAAAGGTCACCGGCAGAGTGATCTTTCCCTTGGGCTTGCTCCTTCCCGGGTTGCTTCCTTGGAAAGAACCGGTTTCTTCGAGCTCGCCGTCTGGAATTTGGAGTTTCTTGATCACAGCAGAGGAGATCAAGTTCAGCCCGGCCCCGCCGTCAACCAACATTTTGGTGACCTTGAGGTTGCGGATGGTGGAAGAAACCAGCATCGGCAAGCACCCGACCGCAGTGGTGCGGTCAGGGTGATCCTCAAGATCAAAAACGATGGGCGTGCTGGACCATTTGAGGAGCCTGCGCGACTCCACGGGCGGCTCTGCTGCATTCACCTCACGCACCCACTGCTTGAGTTGGCGGTGGGAGGTGTGCAGAGAGGCGCCGCCGTCGACGCACAGGACCTCCGTGGCCTTCTGGAACTCCTGCTCGCTGTTATCCTCGTCCTCCATGTCTTCATCGTCGTCCTCTTCGTCCTTGTCGCGGCCCCGGGGAGGTCGATCTCCTTGCCGCTGCTTGGCCTTGCCGCGGCGTCCTCCCCGGCCGTTGAACGGCCGCTTCTTGTTTGGCTCTTCCCCGCCACCTTGGGCCTTCTCCTTGTCGCGCCTCTCGTACTCAGCCTTCTGCTGCTCGACGAGATACTCGACGCGCTTGCAGTTGGAGAGATCGTGACCCTTCGTGCGGTGGATTTTACGGTATTGCTTGTCGGAGCTGCCCGGCTTGTCGGCTGCCGCCACAGGGGCAGGCTCCTTGCCGGAGCCGCCAGCCTGCGTTTGCTTGGCGGGAGCCTCCTTGCCGGACTTCTCGACGGCAAGCACCTCTTTCTTGCCCTTCCTTCTGTTATTCCGCCGCCGGCTCTTCTTTGCCGGGGCGGCGTCGTCGCTGTCGCTTCCTCCTGCGCCAGCATCCTCCCCGGGGAGTCTCCTCCCCTCTTCTGCGCGTGTGCACTTGTCAGCCAGAGCATAGAGCTCGCTGACATCCCGAATCTTGGTCATCGCCATTTCTTCACGCATGCGGCGGTTACGCACGTTCTGGTGGAACGCGCTGATAACCGCGGCAGGGTGGACATCAGGGATGTTGTGCTGCACACGGCTGAAGCGTTGGATGTACTTGCGCAGGGGCTCTCCTTCCTTCTGGGCCAAAATGTGGAGATCGCTCTCCTGGCCGTGGGGTTTGTGGCCGCCGGTGAAGGCGCCAACAAACTGGTGGCAAAGGTCGGCCCAAGAAGAGATGGAACCTTCCGGCAAGTGCATAAGCCAAGAACGGACGTTCGGCTTAAGCACAAGCGGGAAGTAATTTGCCAAGATCTTCTTGTCGCGCCCCCCAGCAGCTTGCACTGCGATGGTGTAGACGCTGAGGAATTCCGAGGGGTGCGTCTTGCCGTCGTACTTCTCCGGTACGTCGGGCTTGAAATTCTTCATGCTGGGCCACTGGACGCGCCGCAGCTCGCGAGTGAACGCAGGGCAGCCTGCCGCGTACGGCAAGTCGCCTGGTTCACCGGGCGCGCGCGCGTCGACAGTGTTCCCAGCCCTGTTATCTGATTGTCGCCGAGCTTCTCGGCGGCGCTCGATTGTGGTGCGAGCGTCTTCTTGTCGCCGGTCGTCGAGGACCTGGCGCTGGTCCCGACAGGCCCGCGGGTCCGACGACGCTGTGGAGCCGTCGTCGGCGTTGTTCCGGCGGGGTGGCGTCTTCTGCTTCCGCGGCGGGGAGTGCACGCTTGTCGCACCCCCGGCGGTCTTGTCGCCATCGACCTTCGTCTTCTCAGCTTGCCGCGGCCGCGAGGCCGCCGGCTGCTGTGGAGAATCGTTGTTGGCGAAGGCTATCAGGCTCTGGATGGTGGCCCTCCAGTCCTCGGCCTTGTCTGCCGCTGGAGGGAAGTCGAGGAGCTGTTGCGCCCTTGCGAGCGCTTCTGCTGGAGTGGAGGGGAACGGGGGCGAACGGTGCGAGGAGCGGGATATGCTCGGACTCCTAACAACGTTAGAAGGAGCAGGGTCCCGCGCCGGCGACTTCGCTTTGCTCGTGCCCGGACGGTGGTCCGGGGCGTCCCGTGAGCCTCCGGTTTGCCCTTGCCCCAGCAAGCGGATACCACCTCCTATGGTATGGCGCGGCTGGGTTGTCGTGTGCTGAGAAGGACGCGGCGCGTCCACGGAGACCGAGGCTCGGTCGTCCGTCCTATCCTTGGATTTGGTGGCGCCGCGAGTGTCCTCGCCGGCGGCCACCCTTCCGACGGCGTCTCCCCCGCCCACCGTTGGCTCTGGTGGCGGCGGGTGAGACGCAGACGGGCCTCCGACCTCCGAAGCCTTCTTCTTCGGGGCCATGGAGCTGCTGCTGGTGAAGTTGCTGGATGAACTGGAGAGGTTGATGAAGAATGCGCCCGCGCGAACGCCGGATCAGGTTCGCACAACCTCGACGCCCCCTACCTGGCGCGCCAAAGATGTCGGGGGAAACTGTCCGCCACGAACACCTATGGGACCGGAGCCCCTTTGTCTGTGCGGTACGAGGGCGGAGGGAGCACGAAGAGCAGATCGTAGCGAGCACGCGGGCAGTTTTACCCAGGTTCGGGCCGCGGTAGACGCGTAAAACCCTACTCCTGCTTAGTTGTGTATTGAGTTGGAGTGCTCGGGAGCTTGAAGAAGCAGCTACACCGAGCGTATGAGTGATCTAGGTTCCGAACCCCCTCCACGTCGTGCATGGGCCTCCTTTTATAGTACAAGGGGTCACCGACAGGTGTCAACGTAGGAGAAAGGGGTAAAAACGTAAAAGAGGTGGTAGTTGTAACAGTGCGGGAATAGTGGAGCTACAGTGCGCGAACAGTGGTCGCTACCTACTTTGACAGTGGGGGACAAGGGCATTTAATGCCCGTCGCCGTCGACCCCAAAAGCTCCCGCCCTTGCGTCTCCGTCTGCCACGGCGATGGATCCACCACCGTGGAGTGCCACCGTGTCCCCCAGGCTGCACAGCCATCCGCCACGCGTCCCTGGATAGGCCCCAGGGCGACGTGTGGGCCGATGAGCTGGAGCGCGGGCACACAGCGCAACTCTCCCGGCAAGCACCTTGCCGGGCCCGGGAGCTTGCCGGGCTCTGATGCTTGTCGCTTCCCGGGCCCTCGCCGGGTCTTCTATGAGGGAATCTTCTAGTCTTCCTGGCAAGCTCCTCTCGCCAGGGCCTTGTGCTAGTGAGGTAATCTTGAGCCTGGTACGGCCTTCCCGGCAAGCTCCACTTGCCGGGGTCTCGATCTTCTTTCTTGCATACTTTGTTTTTGAATGGTTTGATAGGGAGCAGGAAGGTCTCCGGCGAGCGCGTGGTAAACCCTGCCGCAGGAAGCTGCAACTGCCCGTGCACAAGTTGGGGTACTGAGGTACCCCTACCTTAGTACACCGACACGGAGCTCATGAGATTTTCTGTTGAGTTTTGTGTTGTGAAGTTTTCAAGTTTTTGGGTAAGGATTTGATGGACTATGGAATAAAGAGTGGAAAGAGCCTAAGCTTGGGGATGCCCAAGGCACCCCAAGGTAAAATTAAAAGGACAACCAAAATCCTAAGCTTGGGGATGCCCCGGGAAGGCATCCCCTCTTTCGTCTTTGTCTATCGATAACTTTACTTGAGACTATATTTTTATTCACCACATGATATGTGTTTTGCTTGGAGCGTCTTGTATGATTTGAGTCTTTGCTTTTTAGTTTTCCACAATCATCCTTGCTGTACACACCTTTTTGGAGAGACACACATGAATCGAAATTTATTAGAATACTCTATGTGCTTCACTTATATCTTTTGAGCTGGATAATTTTGCTCTAGTGCTTCACTTATATCTTTTTAGAGCACAATGGTGGTTTTATTTTATAGAAATTATTGATCTCTCATGCTTCACTTATATTATTTTGAGAATCCTTTAGAACAACATGGTAATTTTCTTTGGCTATAAAATTAGTCCTAATATGATAGGCATCCAAGATGAGTATAACAAAAACTTTCATATAAAGTGCATTGAATACTATGAGAAGTTTGATGTTTGATGATTGTTTTGAGATATGAGGATGGTGAAATTAGATTCATGCTAGTAGATTAGTTGTGAATTTGAGAAATACTTGTGTTGAGGTTTGAAGTCCCGTAGCATGCACGTATGGTAACCGTTGTGTGACAAATTTGAAGCATGAGGTATTTCTTTGATTGTCATCCTTTGTGTGGAGGTCGGGATTGCGCGATGGTTAACTCCTACCAACCCTTCCCCTAGGAGCATGCGTGTAGTACTTTGTTTTGATGACTTATAGATTTTTGCAATAAGTATGTGAGTTCTTTATGACTAATGTTGAGTCCATGGATTATACGCACTCTCACCCTTCCGCCATTGCTAGCCTCTCTTGTACCGCACAACTTTCGCCGGTACCATACACCCACCATATACCTTCCTCAAAACAGCCACCATACCTACCTACTATGGCATTTCCATAGCCATTCCGAGATATATTGCCATGCAACTTTCCACCATTCCGTATATTATGACATGTTTCATCATTGTCATATTTCCATGCATGATCATGTAGTTGACATCGTATTTGTGGCAAGGCCACCATGCATAATTTTTCATACATGTCACTCTTGATTCATTGCACATTCCGGTACACCGTCGGAGGCATCCATATAGAGTCATATTTTGTTCTGGTATCGAGTTGTAATCTTTGTGTTGTAATTAAATAGAAGTGTGACGATCATCATTATTAGAGTATTTTCCCGAAAAAAGGCCAAAAAAAGAGAGGAGAATGGCCAAATGAAAAAAAAGGAGAAGAAAAAAAAAGAAAAAGGGACAATGCTACTATCTTTTTTCCACACTTGTGCTTCAAAGTAGCACCATGATCTTCATGATAGATAGTCTCTTGTTTTGTCACTTTCATATACTAGTGGGAATTTTCATTATAGAACTTGGCTTGTATATTCCAACGATGGGCTTCCTCAAATGCCCTAGGTTTTCGTGAGCAAGCAAGTTGGATGCACACCCACTTAGTTTTTTTGTTGAGCTTTCATACATTTATAGCTCTAGTGCATCCGTTTCATGGCAATCCCTACTCACTCACATTGATACCTATTGATGGGCATCTCCATAGCCCATTGATACACCTAGTTGATGTGAGACCATCTTCATCTTTTTGTCTTCTCCACAACCACCACTCTATTCAACCTATAGTGTTATATCCATGGCTCATGCTCATGTATTGCGTGAAAGTTGAAAAAGTTTGAAAAATTCAAAGTATGAAACAATTGCTTGGCTGAAACCGGTGTGCATGATTTGGGTATTTTGTGTGACGAAGATGGAGCATAGCCAAACTATATGATTTTGTAGGGATGAACTCTCTTTGGCCATGTTATTTTGAGAAGACATAATTGCTTTTTTAGTATGCTTGAACTATTATTATTCTTATGTTAATATTAAACTTTTGTCTTGAATCTTTCGGATCTGAACATTCATGCCACAATAAAGAGAATTACATTGAGAATTATGTTAGGTAGCATTCCACATAAAAAATTCCATTTTTATCATTTACCTACTCGAGGACGAGCAGGAATTAAGCTTGGGGATGCTTGACACGTCTCCAACGTATCTATAATTTTTTATTGTTCCATGCTATTATATTATATGTTTCGGATGTTTAATGGGCTTTAATATGCACTTTTATATTATTTTTGGGACTAACCTACTAACCAAAGGTCCAATGAAAATTGCTGTTTTTTGCCTATTTCAGTGTTTCGCAGAAAAGAAATATCAAATGGAGTCCAAACGGAATGAAACCTTCGCGAAGATCATTTTTGGAACAAACGCAATCCAGAAGACTTGGAGTACATGTATGGGAAGCCACGAGGCGGCCACGAGGCAGGAGGGCGCACCTAGTGGGGTAGGCGCGCCCCCCACCCTCGTGGGCCCCTCATAGCTCCACCGACGTACCTCTTCCTCCTATATATACTCATATACCCTGAAAACATCTGAGAGCACCACGAAACCCTATTTCCACCGCCGCAAGATTCTGTACCCGTGAGATCCCATCTTGGGGCCTTTTCCGGAGCTCCGCCGGAGGGGAAATCGATCACGGAGGGCTTCTACATCAACACCATAGCCTCTCCGATGATGTGTGAGTAGTTTACCACAGACCTTCGGGTCCATAGTTATTAGCTAGATGGCTTCTTCTCTCTCTTTGGATCTCAATACAAAGTTCTCCTTGATCTTCTTGGAGATCTATTCGATGTAATTCTTTTTGCGGTGTGTTTGTCGAGGTCCGAGGAATTGTGGGTTTATGATCAAGATTATCTATGAACAATATTTGATTCTTCTCTCATTTCTTATATGCATGATTTAATATCTTTGCAAGTCTCTTCGAATTATCAGTTTGGTTTGGCCTACTAGATTGATCTTTCTTGCAATGGGAGAAGTGCTTAACTTTGGGTTCAATCTTGCGGTGTCCTTTCCCAGTGACAGCATGGGAAGCAAGGCACGTATTGTATTGTTGCCATCGAGGATTAAAAGATGAGGTTTATGTCATATTGCATGAGTTTATCCCTCTACATCATGCTATCTTGCTTAAAGCGTTACTATGTTCTTATGAACTTAATACTCTAGATGCATGCTGGATAGCGGTCGATGTGTGGAGTAATAGTAGTAGATGCAGAATCGTTTCGGTCTACTTGTCACGGACGTGATGCCTATATACATAATCATGCCTAGATATTCTCATAACAATCTGCTTTTCTATCAATTGCTCGACAGTAATTTGTTCACCCACCGTAAGATTTGCTATCTTGAGAGAAGCCACTAGTGAAACCTATGGCCCCCGGGTCTATTTTCCATCATATTAATCTTCCGTCAACTAGCTATCTTTATTGTTCTTTTATTTTGCAATCTTTACTTTTCAATCTATACAACAAAAATACCAAAAATATTTATGTTATTATCTCTATCAGATCTCACTTTTGCAAGTGGCTGTGAAGGGATTGACAACCCCTTTATCGTGTTGGTTGCAAGGTTCTTAATTGTTTATGCAGGTACTAGGGATTTGCGTGTAGTCTCCTACTGCATTGATACCTTGGTTCTCAAAAACTGAGGGAAATATTTACGCTACTTTGCTGCATCACCCTTTGCTCTTCAAGGGGAAACCAATGCATGCTCAAGAGGTAGAATTGCAATCCCTAAAATTATGTTTGAACGAATGATGTAACCTACAATACATTCATCCTTGGATAGATAGCTCGACATGGTGACCAAGAATTCTAATATAATTATTTCTTAACAACAAATCAAAGATTTGATCACACATATTTGAAGTAAAGGTATACCTTTTATCTTCTAGCCGATCTTGCTGTGAGCACGGCTTTGGAAGTAAGCAAACGAATGGTTCAGATTTGGCATCCTCCCATTCGGCCATGCATAGTGTTTTACACTCAATCTCCGATGTCTGTAAATATGAAACTGTACTAGCATCGGTTTTCTCAAAAGATGTTAACATTGGCTTTAAATATCTGGAACGAAAATAGTTAGAACACACATGTCTCAACTAAGAACAAGTGTAAGCCAAGTATGAAACAAGCAAAGCTACCCAATTAGATATGAACTTTAAATAAAATAATGGCAAAAGCTTTGGTTGTAATAAGTCACTGTCGATCTTTATGAATGGTACAATGTGTTGACCGATTTGCTTTGTAATGGTTTTATCGCTAACAAATAAAGGACCCTTCTTCATTGGTATTTCAAAACTACTTATGAAAGTTGTTCTAATAGAAGCATCAACAATATAGTTCTGACCAAATCGGAAAATAGGTAAATTACTTGCTACACATACCTCTTCATACACATTGGGAGAGCATGATGGTTATATCACTTGAATAATACTTTGCTCGATTTTCGAATGACTCTCCGATGCCTTGGCGTCTTCTTTTTATTGAACAGATTCGGCACACATACTATTTGATTCAGCTTTTTGAATAACCAAATGTTCTTTGTTGCCTGAATCAATACTTTTCTCTTTTTGGATTTGCAAGGCTTCTTGTTCTTGTCTAATTTTAGCCCACATCTCAGCTTGGCGAGCTTTAAACTTTTTCATCTCAATTTCCATCCACTCCTCATGGGATTGCCCCCCCAATGCTTTGAGATCCTTTCGGCAATGTGTTGTCAAAACTATGCAATTGTTTAGGGGGTACATCGGATACTATAGTACTAGGTGAATGCATCATTTGCACAACTCTAGCTCTTACAACAGCAAAGTCATGAGGCTTCCCACCTTCTATTAGTTCTTGACAAATAGCGTTGCACAAATTCCAAGAGAATGTAAGATTTTTCTCAATTACCCAGTCTAGATATGGTTGCCCCCGATGCTTTTAGACTCTTTAGGCAACGAGATGTTGCCAAAATTCCATAATTGTGTATGGGGAACATGATATGCCACAGTAGTAGGTGAAGGCATTTGTCCTCCTGCAGAAGTTTCACTTATTCGGCCATGACCGTGAAGGTGCGGAGCCGTATTATGGACATAAACAATCGTGTATGGTGCAAAAAAACTAGTAGCATGAGGTGTAGCATATGATGTTTGAGGTTAATTAGCCGGATAATTAGTAGTAGCATGGCCGATTCCCCTATCCACCAACATGTTTTGATTAAGATGTCGCAAGTTACTTACCAATGAATAAAAAGGTGAAACACTTTTTTGCATGCTTTGAAAGTTCCTACATAGGGTGTTTCAACTTGATTAATCAAACTCATCATGTTGTTCATCGGCATATGGATTTGTGGGGTTGCCGATGCATGGGCGTTGGAATACATATGTTGCATGTTGCTAAAATTATATGAGCTAGAAGCATGGAGATTTTGTTGCATCGGCTCTTGCACATAATTAGATGTATGATTGATAAAGCTAGGGCTAGACGATACATTATACTCATTAAACGATCTAGCAACAACATATGCATTATTTACATCTATATAAGTGAATTGGGTATTCATGTTACCTTTGTAGACTGCAAACCCTAGATAACAATCTCTACGTAGCAAGAACAAACCGGAGACCGTTCAAAGCTTCGTCCCTGGCGGAGTCGCCAAAAAGTGTGTTCGCACACGAACACGTCACCATGTACCCTCGACGCTGGGGGTGATGCACCGCAGCTCACGTCGAAGGAGACCCATCCGGAAGCACGGTACGCAAAAAATCTGGCGAGCGCTTTTGTAGACCTGAAGCCCCGCTTCCCTGGGAGGGACCCCGTCAGGGCTCATGGCAGCTATGGGCTGCCCTAGGTTGACCTAATCACCCCTAGGGCCTCGTGGACCGCCACACTGCAACAAGAAGAACGAACGAAGAACAAGGAAGAAGAAGAACTAAGGTTAAGGAGAAAAGATAAAAGATAAAAAGTGGTATATGATTTGTTTGATTGTGTGTTGTTCAATCGGCTGTCACCCCTTAGGTATATAAGAGGCAGATGGACTTCCCGCACAAGGCAAGATTAGAAGTCATGTTCAAAACCCTAGTTTGGGTCCAACTCGGAATCCAAACTTTCCACAACTGTTCGGTTTACAACCTGGCTGCACCTTGCGGGCCACGTCTGGGGCAGTAAACGACCTCAGATGGAAATGATCCCAAAAGAATTCTTGACCGTTTCAACGAGACGAACAACTTTCATGTTGAAACTTTTTCCATCTGAGGCCATATTAATGGGGTTTCAAGCAATTCTTTAATCTGGTGTCATCATGAGCATCTTTGAACTTGTGATAACTTTTGCATCTGAGCTCCGTTTTAGACCATCTTCATATCCACCTTGATCCTCTCAAAGAGATCCATCCCATGGTGACTTCCAATAATAAGTTTGAATTAATCTTGATGTAGCTTTAAACTACTCTTTATAATCATGCCACTTTTGAGCGTCAACACGTACGTTGTGTAACGCGACCATGACAGAGGGGAAATGAGAGAAGTTAAAGTTTATTTGCTAATTAATATCATTGCATGCAATGAACTAAGCATTGCATTATGTGCTAGATATTCTCAAGTCATTAAAAACATAGATGCTATCTCTTGAGCTTGCGTTGTATTCCCTCGAAGAGGAAAGGGAGATGCAGCACAGTAGCGTAAGTATTTCCCTCAGTTTTTGAGAACCAAGGTATCAATCTAGTAGGAGACCACGCGCCAATCCCTCGCACCTGCACAAACAAATAAGAACTTCGCAGCCAACGCGATAAGGGGTTGTCAATCCCTTTACGGTCACTTATGATAGTGAGATCTGATAGAGATGATAATTATATTTTTGGTATTTTTGGTATAGAAACAGAAAGTAAAGAAAGCAAATAAACAACGGCAACAGAAATTGACGGGAAAGTAATATGATAAAGATAGACCCGGGGGCCATAGTTTTCTCTAGTGGCTTCTCTCATGATAGCGGTATTCTACGGCAGGTAAACAAATTACTGTCGAGCAATTGATAGAAAAGCGAATAATTATGAGACTATCTAGGTATGATCATTGTATATAGGCATCACATCCAAGACAAGTAGACCGACTCCTGCCTGCATCTACTACTATTACTCCACACATCGACCGCTATCCAGCATGCATCTATTGTATTGAGTTCATACGAATAGAGTAACGCCTTAAGCAAGATGACATGGTGTAGAGGGATAAACTCAAGCAATATGATGAAAACCCCATCTTTTTATCCTCGATGGCAACAATACAATACGTGCCTTGCTGCCCCTACTGTCACTGGGAAAGGACACCGCAAGATTGAACCCAAAGCCAAGCACTTCTCCCATTGCAAGAACTATAGATCTAGTAGGCCAAACCAAACCAATAATTCGAAGAGACTTGCAAGGATATTATGAGCACACATAAAAAGTTCATAGAAGAACCAAATATCTTTCATAGATAACCTTGATCATAAACTCACAATTCATCGGATCTCGACAAACACACCGCAAAAAGAGATTACATCGAATATATCTCCTCGAAGACCGAGGAGAACTTTGTATTGAGATCCAGAGAGAGAGAGAGAAGAAGCCATCTAGATACTAGCTATGGACCCAAAGGTCTGTGGTAAACTACTGACAACTCATGGTGAGGGCGATTATGATGATGATGAAGGCCTCCGTGATGGATCCCCCTCCCGGAACAGGCTCCAAGATGGGATCTCCACGGGAACAGAAGCTACGACGGTGGAATTAGGGTTTTCTCTCTGCGTATGGAGTTTCTGGGGTACGTAGGTATATATAGGAAGAAGGGGGCACCGGGGGCCACACGGGCTGCCCTCGAGGCAGGGGGCCACGCCCTGGGAAGGGGGCGCGCCCCCACCCTCGAGGGTGGCCCCTCTGTCCCCTGGCTTGGCCCTGAAGTCTTTCATGCGTGATTTCCTCCAAAAATATCACTCGCGAAGGTTTCATTCCGTTTGGACTCCGTTTGATATTCCTTTTCTGCAAAACCTTGAAATAGGCAAAAAATAGCAATCTGGACTGGGCCTTTGGGTTAGTAGGTTAGTCCCAAAAATGATATAAAAGTGAATGATAAAGCCCATTAAACATCCAAGACTTCATAAATAATAGCATGGAACAATCAAAATTTATAGATACGTTGGAGCCGTATCAATAGACGCCCCACATCTCTTATTGGTTGATTCCTTTATGCATGTCAAGAAACAAGAAACGAGGTGGAAATTAATGCACTGTGCCTAATTGTTTTGGGATTATTTAGTTTTCGTAAGAGGACTTATGCATCGGTACGAAGGGAGTAAGCAAAAATAGGGACATGGCAAGTAACTAATGAGAAGAGAGATAAATAGAGTGACATAAATATGTTACCATTACACAACGCTTTCGAATGCAAAATGAGTCTACAAAGTAATAAATAAAGGTTTTTATGTTATCATCCTATGACACTATCCACTATGAATGTAGTGTGTTACTTCCCACTATTACTAGCCTCAGCTTTCGTTCATGTATGTTGCGTGCATCGGTTACTCACGGGTAAATTAGATGGCTATGTAAACTGTTAGTACATTCAATGACCAAATTCATATGGGTGACGTGGCTAAAGGAGAAGGCAGAGAATCCCTAGTAATGGAGGCTAGCTATTAGATTTTGGTACATAGCGAGTATGAATTACGGCTAGAGAGGTAGATGTTGGTCCCTATAGAGGCTACTATATGTGCATAGGTGATACAGGTTTCTCCATATCAGAACTCCTTCATTAATCTCACTTTTTTGTAGGGTTATTTTACTAATTTGACTATTGATGAAATAAAAATAAAAGAGCTCAAGTCCACGCCTATGAAATGAAGATATACACAATCCAAACACACACAACACCATAACATGTCCAAAATAAGTCTGTGTGTACTGAATTATAGGTTCGGCCTGTAGAATCGGCAAAACCAAGGCAGATCTCGTGTTTACAAACTGCCAATTAGCACACACAATTCGTTTGTTATTAATTAGATTAGGATCACTCTCGATGCTTAGCTCTTAGCATGATTTAATAGAAAAAAATCTGAGGTGTCACGGTAACTAAAAACGATGAAAGTTGTATGTTAGTGGAGATATGGTTCGGACTTAATTTCTTTATCTAGTAAAATTAGGTTCCAATTTGATGTGGTCTCTCTCTATTTTTCTTTCCTTCCTTTCTGTCCAGAAATAGGCAATAGTGTTGAGATGCAAACATAACCACATAACCAACTAAATATAAATATCACTATACAACACCTAAGAGAAAATGAATTGATGTGATTCTCCGTAAGAATTTTTCACCACATAGGATGATGTGTTAAGAGTCAGTGCATCGGAAGTGTCCTAAATTGCTCAATAATTGCAGTACACTTGATGCCTTTTCGATCCTCACACTAAAAATTAAACCAAAACATAATTCTTCTTTCCTAATGCTAACCATTCCCCTCGCATGCGAATGCTTGAATGTAGTATAGTGCGGAGATGGCGTTTGCATGTCCATGCATGCCGAATCACAAAGTGACAAAGACTAGTAAAACTAGTTAGACTGACAATCTCACTATTTAAGTTGGGGACCAAGAAGTTCTCTGATTGTGTTTAGGTGTTGACCATTGACCATAGTCTGGGGATCCACTAGATTGATACATTTGTTCTGAACTGAGTGAAATATGTGTTGCGTGTTGCAAACCTTGCTCTTCAGGGCCCAAAATCTCCTACAAAGGGAAGCAAAAGCATGAAGATTTCTGGTGCCATTGCGGGGGAGTTCTTGTTGCAGTCACAGGTTCTGCACTCAATTATTTACTTCCTTGGTAATCTTGCTTAGCTACATTTTATTTGTCTTTAGATTTATTTTCAACACTCTATTTTTTCAAAGAAACAAAAATATTTAAATTACAACAAGTAGTATCTTTACTTTTCTTAGTCATGATAGATTCTTAGCCTCACACTAAAATTGATTATCATGTCACGAGAGGGGAATTTAGAATTTTCATTTTCTCATGTCATTAAAATTTATTATCCTCTCTCAACTGTGCGCTCAGATATTTGAAATTTTGTTGGAGGGAAATACTCAAGTTATAGGGGATATGGAACATATCTTTACTTACCCTCACTCCCCCTCCTATATAAAATGCTTTTCAAATTAAAATAAATGAGTGAGGGAGAGAACAAAATATAAGTTTTAGTAACTCTGAAGATTGTGTTCCCCTCAATAGAGTAGCTCGGGAAATATTTTGGCATTATAAGGTCCCTCATGGAAACCATGCATTATTGATGAAACTTGAATATTTGTGTTAGGCTTGTTATGGTGAAATAAGCAAATAAGATTTTAATAGAACCCCAATTGATAGGGAAAAAGAAAAAAAAAAGGTATATTATTTTCTCTCTCGTAAGAGTGGTTGGGTAACCCTCAAATGTAAGTGTGAACTAACCTAGCAATATGTATCTCCCTCAGTAGAAAACCAGGGTTTATCGAATCAGAAAAGAGTTCTTCCAACAAACAAAGTCACTAGTACCTACACACAAGACACAAGACAAACTTGTCCCCAACACATCAAGTAGGTTGTCAAGCTTCTTATCTTGCTAGTTACAAGATTAAATTGCGTGGAATGGTAGGAATTGATAGATAGATAAAATAAAAGAAATTATACAGCAAGGAAATAATATTTTTTAGAAAAGTTTTTGGTATAAGAAGATAGACCCCCGAGGCCCTAAGTTCACTAGACGCATCTCTCCAAGCATACATGTCTAGTGTGTGAGCAAATTACAGTTGGGTAACGATTAAATTGCAATATTTATATTTATTACTATGGTCATTAATGGTATAATCTCATATAGGCATTACATCCGTGATATGTATACCGTTATTCAACTACATCTACAACTAATACCCCACCCTAAGACCGCTATCCAACATGCATCTCGAAATATCAAGTTCATAGAAAACAGAGCATTCCAATGATCATGATGACATAATATAGATAGTAAAACTATCATACAAGTGTGATAAAGGAACCATCATTTTATCCTTAGTGGCAACAATACAATACGTGTCTTGTCCATGTCTACCACTCGGATGTAGACCATCGCAAGATTAGAACTCACTACAATGGACAACTCCCTCTGAAGAACTAGCCATCAAACTTGGCCAAAGAAGAAAAATAAGTTATTCAATTATACAACAAAGAAACTTCAAAAGATTCAATTGATTTCAATGAATAGTCTGATCGCAAAGTGACAGTTCATAATATCCCAACAAACACACCACCGATTACATCATATGGATCCCGATCATGTGAGGCATCTCAAGGGAACCTTGTATTGAATCACAATGGAGAGAGGATGCCATCTAACTACTGCTATAGACCCTAAGGTCATAAAGGCACTCCTCACACATGGTCATGGAGGCAACAAGGTTGGTGAAGAAGCACCCGGTGATGGGTTTCCCCTCAGGCAGGGTGCTAGAACATGGCCTCCAGATTGGTTCTCCTTGGAACAGAACTTGCGAAGGTGGAAAAAATGGATAAAATTCCTCTGGAGGGTTTCATAAATACGAGATTTATAGGCGGAAGAATGGACGTAAGGCGGTGGCCGGGGGCCCACCTGGCCGCATGGGGTGGCCCCTCACAACTCTTGGTACTTTTTAGGACCATCTTGACTTGAAAAAAATCATATTAAATCCCCATGATATTTTGACCTCCGTAGATATAGATTTTTTGGAAAAAGAAAATCATGCAGAGAATGACAACTGGCTCTGGGCAGCACATTAGTAAGTTAGCCCAAAAAATAATATGAAATGCTATTGAAAGTATTTAAAAGTGATATTATAATAGCATGAAATAGATACATTTGAGAAGTATCATATATCCAAAGCCATAGAGGAAAGATGGGTGGTTGGGTTCCGGAAGAATATACAGTAAGGTGGAGTGCCTCTAGAAAATGGGAAACCAATGTGTCTACACATATGGGAACTTCTTTTTTGCTTCCTTTAGTGACAAAATTGTGTCCCAACTAAGGAACTTATACATTTGAAGAGAGATACGAGGGGAATGATTGACCCTTGTGTGGATACAAGGCTAAGAAACCCTGAAAATTATCCAAAAACACTATGCGTAGCTAAATGACATCAAAGAAAAGCGCTTATGGGAGACAACCCAAACTTGATATTTTTTGTGCAATTTTTTTTTACCTTTTGTAACAACATTTTTTATGGTTTTCGCTTAGTGAAGTGCCGAGAATTCCCTTTAGCATGTTAAGATTGTAGTGTATGTGTTGTTGCGCTAAAACAAATAGTTTTGTTGTAATTGTTTATTTTGATGTGAGTTAATAGGGCATGATAACATCATGATTCTTTTTACACAATTCACGTAGATAAGTTCTCTTTTATATGTTAATTTTTTGGAATTGTTTGTGTTACAAAAGTATGGATTGCATTTACATTTTACAGACTGCTCTCTTTTGGCAAATTATTATTATAATTGTCTTTAACTACTTATGTTGGCAATTTTATTGTTCTTATAAAGGTGTAAAAATTATGGAATATGTTATTATATAGTAGATAATTATGTATTATAATTTACAATTATGTTACAACAAGTCAAGATTAGGTTCAAGTGTCATAAATACTAATCTCCTCACGAGTTCTATAGTGGATGAAATTTTTATGACATAGGTGAGATAATGATATGAGAGGAATAAGGAGATGTAATCTCTCAAGCTTGGGATGACCAAGGTACCCCAAGAAATATTTAGAGTTTCAAGCGTCTAAGCATGGAGATGCCCAAGCCCCCCCCCCCCTCGTCATCAACAATTATGAGTTTGTCTCGGTTAGAACTTTGTTTTTCTTTTCCACATATTAGGTGTTGTTCTTGGAGCTTCCATTCATTTTTTATTGTGGATAATTACAATCACCATATATGAAAAAAAAAATACTTTGAAAGATCTTATGTATGGTCATTTATTTAAAAAATTGCTCTATTGCTTCACTTATATTTGTTAGATCACGTGGTACAAATAGAAACACAATAAACTCTCTTTTCTTCACTTATATTTATTTTATATAGTTGAATAACAATTGGTTGTTGGCATGACATTGCTTTGTTGGTACCAAAATTGATAGGCATGCATTGGTGGTATAATTACAAACTTGCATGAACAATATTTAGGACTTATAAACTTGAGAACTGGATTTTGAGCAATTGTTTGAGATAATTTGAGGGTAATTGATTAGTGTAAGGGTAAATAAGATAGTGTTTAATACTTAAAAGATGTTATTCGAGTTGATGGTACATGAGTCGTTCTTTAATTAATAAATTAAAAGTTGGGAACTTAAGCTAGTACTCGAATCGATTGAAGTGTTGAAGTGGTGTTGTAAGTAGGATCGAGACTTTGGTTTAGGCCGGGATGCATAACACATTTCTACTCACCGAAGTACCCCCTCGGAGTACTTGGCGCGAAAGGTTCTACGCTAATACCACAAGACACTTGTGCAATATCTTGATTTCTTTATGGTTAATAATGGCTTGAAAGCTTCATTCACTTCCACTTCCTCCATATTGCTTGCATCTTTGGTATCGAGCATTGTCAAATATCAACTTGAGACATGATACATATTTCACTAATACATCCAGATCCCGTGGGAGAACTCCGTTCTCCTACACATAAAACCATATATCTTCATCAAACACAAGCACCATACCTACCTATCATGACATTTTTGTAGTCATTCCGAGATATATTGACATGAAACTTCAATCATGATATTTATGTGGTGAGGCCACAATATTCATCTTCATATATGTTACACTAGATCATTCTACATTTTGGTACCTTGCCAGGGGCATTCATATAGATTTTTTACATCATGTTCATCATATTTGAGTTGACTTATGAGTAAATTCAAAAGTGTATTGTGCATCATTATAGAGCGTTGCTTCTACCCTTTGAGTGAAAACAGAGAAAAAATAAAGAAAGAAAAGAGAGAAATAAAAAGAAAAGAGAAGGAGCAACAATAATATTCCGCTTTAATGTACACTTGTACATCAAAGTAGCACCCGATCTTTGCAAATATCATAAAGTGCTTTAAAATAACACTACCGCGTTGTAATAGAGAGAAATAAAAAGAAAATAAAAGAGAGAAATAAGAAAGAAAAGATGGTTTTCATGTACTTCTTGTTTTGTACACTAGTGAAGACTTACAAATTATAGAACTTAATTTGTGTTTTCCAATGATGAGACTCCTTTGCTCTAGGTCTTCATGAGCAAGCAAATTGGATGCACACCCAACTAGTCTGTAGGATAACTTTTATACACTTAGCTCCAGTGCATCGGTTGCATGACAAAACCTACTCCTTGTATTACAATCAATTTGACTAATGATCAGTTGCATTGATGCAAGACTATATATCTTTTTGACTTCTCATAAACCCCATCATTACTCTCATTTTACCATAAGTGATAATGTATATACTTGTGCTTGAGTATTGCATGAGTTAAGTAGATAATAAAATAAGATCAAGTAGTTATTGTACTTGGTCGACCTTAGATTTTTTTATGATAAGATTGTCATTAGACATGATGACAAAGGTCTACACTGAGTTATAACATAATATTGACATTCTTTCTGAACCTTTGGCAAGGGGAAATTTGACTCAATGCAATGATTCGGGAAAGACAAGAGCAAGTTTGTTTGAGTGCTTAGTTATTACTTTTTGTTATTAATTATATAAAATTACTTTGCATTGCTTTCTTTTGAGTTAAACTTTTACGAGTCTCCATGTAGCATTAACAATAAAAAATAAGTTGTTTTATCATCTTCCCGCTCGATGAAGAGTAGGGATTAAGCTTGAGGATGTTGATACCTCTCGAGCGAATCTATCATGTTTGCTATGTTCATGCTACTTTTAATCCAATGCCTAGTGTTCTGCATGTTTTGGACTTTGCGGGATAAATACCATTTCATGGACAAAGCATTAAGTAAAGATATGTGACATTGTTTTGGATCAGGACAAAGCAAGCAACACCTAAGGAGGCCAGATGGGAGGCACTAGGCCTCCACGGGGTGTGAGCACGTGGCCTAGGCCTGGTCTACAAGGTGGGCGCGCGTGAAGCACCTAGCCCCCCTCTCTATCTTCTCTTAACGTTGTGCCAATATATTGCTCCGAAACCTCGGAAACATTTATTGAGATTTTTTTTCCTCTAGCACCACCACATATTCCAAGGTGATCCAATCTGGAGTTCATTTTCGGTACACTTCCGACAAGGGAAATCGCCGTTGTAGCTATCCTCATCAACCTCGCTGCCACCATGTCCATGTGTGAGTAGTCCTCTTTGTACTATGAGTCCATAACATTAGTTAGATGGCATCCTCTCCCTTTCATCTTAGTGCAAAGATCACATGAGTTTTCCTACATGATTGTGATCGATTTGATGTAATTCTTGGTATGTTTATTATGGTGTGATGAATTATCGAGCTTTTAGTTCTTAGCCACATGTTTTATAGGCACATATGCTCTTTGATTTGTTTGTCATTCACGGGCCATGTTTAACCGATGATCTCCAAGAGAGATTTATTTATGTTAGATGGGTTCAAACTTGCAAGTAATATATTCTAATGACAAAAAGGGAAACGGGCTTGTATTATGTTATTTCTACTAAGTATAAAAATATAGTTGTCTACTTGTCTCGGTGATGAACTGAGGTAAAGAGAATATATTATTTTGTGTCACTTTGCTTGAAGTAATGCTTGGGGCTCCACAAAAATTGATATATTGGTTCTCAGCTCAGGAAAATGCTTGTTGCGTGCTGCACACCCTTGCTCTTCAAGGCCTAAAAACTTTTACAGAGGGAAGCAGAAGCAGCTTCCCCCCACCAAAAAAAACATTTCTCCACTAGCCCAAATTTTCTCTAGGAGAGGACCGAACTGAACCAGCATTTGCAAGGAAAGCTTGTCATCGCCTTGTCGTCATAGCCAATGCCACTTGCGACTTGCTCTGTCGTGACGGCGCCAACCATCGGCCAAGGCGTTGGACAAGGCGCTGATGTCGGTGAAGAAGAAGAAGGCACCACCCTCTTTGATGTCTCCCCTTGGCCTACCTGCCCTTTCTCAACGTACTACAACTGAGTTGCTCCCCTTCACCTTTGCTGGCCAATGAGGAGCCCTCTTTCGAGGAGACAAGGAGCAAGGACGACATGCTCGACGAAATGCTTGCAAGATTTTTGTTTTGTTTTATAATGCCTGAGTTGAACGGTGAATGATGTGGTGATAATTTCTACGATGTTTATTGCTATTGTTCTGATAAAATTGAGCCGGATGAGATGTTTGAGTTCTTGACGCAATTGGACGAGAGGGCGATCGAGGGGCGTGCAATCATGTTCATGGATCCAACCAAGATGGGTGAGAGTGCGATACAATATTGGGAATTCACTTGTGGGAAGAACTTTGCTACGTCGTTTGGTGGTTGTGCCATCGGTGATGGCATGAGTGTGTGATTCGATTGTGATTGATATTCACTTCGGATCCACCATGTGCTTGCTGTTTTTTGGAATGAACTGCAGTATGTGCCCTTTGGCTCAAATGTGATTATGCTTAGTTGTTTGTTGGATTGAACGAAGTATGTCAATGTTTGTAGTTAAATTAGATGTGGTGCATTTGAATTGTTTAAGTTTGTGTTAAAATGTGGTGTATTTGTTTGGAATGTTTGCGGAAACGTTTGGAAGAATAGCAAAATAATTTTTGGGAGGATTAAGGTTTTGGAAAGGGCTAGGTGCACAAAAAAATAATCTCCTAAAATTTGGGTGTTTAAAGGATGGGGAAGGAATAGAGATCGTGGGACTCAATCATTGAGCCACCGTGTATTAAATCATTGCCTACTATCTACACACATGCAAATGCAGTTGAGTTAAAATTTTGTGGGATCTTGAATATGTTATCAGCCGTGATTTACATAGGTGTGTTTATTAAGAGGTATACACATGTCTATCAATTAGTCGTGAGTAACGTCTTCAATCTTCGGTTCTAGCTCCAGCTTGCCCTCGTCCCTCCATCCATGCATCCTTGCTACCTGCCTTCGATGTTCGTGATGGTCAGCTCGACATTGCCGGATGTGTCGTCCAGCACGTCGAGAAGGTCCACCGGAGTGCTCACTGGCATGCAGACCACCGGCCGAAGTGGCCGCCCCGGTGCCTGTTGCTGCGACAACATGGGGATTACAACAGCCATTTGCGGTCGTTGGCTTGGGCTCTCCTGAACGCATAGTAGCCCAACCTGGATGCACGTCACGGCCTGCTCTAGCTCCGCCAGGGAGCAGCCATCGCGCACGGCTGGGTCAAGGAGCTCCAGGCTCTTGTTCTCTTCAAATAGCTTCCATGCCTGCAAAAAAACATACTTTGTTTGTCAAGGTCGTTGTGGAATTCAGTGTGGTTCCATCAGGGTGAGTTTCTTGGTTCAAACAAACGGGGTTGGGACTTGGGCTGTGTAGGCACAAAAGTTTGAATTCAAATGAACTTACAAAAGTACGGTCTGTTCAAGGTACATCTAGATGTGCCCTTCTTATTGCACATCTAAATTATTCAATCAAACATACAGAGGGGAAAAAGGGGAAAAACATAAGAATCCCCGCATAAAATTAATGACATATGAGTTAGATGTGCAATAATTAAGGCACATTTAGATATGATTTAGTGAAACTGAAAAAATTACACGACAAAATTCATTTTGATTATTTTGTATTAGGCTGCAAGAGGTAATCGATTGCTTACATGAGCTATGAGGTTGAAACTTCGTTGGTTCCTCCTGCCGCTGACGATCTCCAACAACAACACACCAAGGCTGTAAACGTCCTGCATGAACGATACCAAGCCGTCCATGGCGTACTCCGGTGACATGTAGCCACTGCCAGCACGCCGTACGGAAAAACAACAATCAGAAAATCCGGCGAAGGTACACTCTTAAAGAAACAAAAAAAAACTACATTACTTGAACATTGTCATGTTACATGCGAAGTTGCAGTCCTTACTATGTTCCAACAATCCTTTCTGTGACGGTCGAATCCTGGTTGTCCCCCATGCTGCTGAACAGCTTGGCGATTCCGAAATCCGATATCTTGGCCACCATGTCCCGGTCAAGGAGAACGTTCGCCGCCTTGAGGTCTCGGTGGATCATCGTGTGCCTCGAGTCCTGGTGAAGGTAGAGCAGCCCTCTAGCAACGCCTAGGATGATGTCCATCCTTTTCTTCCAACTCAAGGTGGCGCGCCTCCTTGGATCTGTTCGCGAATTCGTAGAATTGAATTTCTCAGCGCCAGAAATGGTCGCAACTATTTTGCCACAGTTAGAGTGAGTGACACGTACTAACCGAAAATGAAGGTGTCCAGGCTCTTGTTGCTCATGTACTCGTAGACAAGTATCCTCTCGGAGCAGTGGATGCAGCAGCCGAGCAGGCGTACAAGGTTGCGGTGCTGCAGCTTGGCGATCAGGTCCACCTCGTTCTTGAACTCTTTCAGTCCTTGCACCCTGTTCTCCGCCGACAGCTTCTTCACCGCAACTTCCTGGCCGTCTGGCATTTCACCCTGGTAAATTCAGCTGGTCAGGTTTCGGTCCTGACTAACTGGCCATTACGAAATTTCTGTCCTGATTGGTACTACAGGGAAGACTAGTACTGCTACTATCCAGTTGTTGTTTATACGACCACAGGAAATTTCAGTCCTGATTTACATGGACTCTACGTAGTATTGCAATGTGTAAAGAAGTACTCCCTCGGTTCCATAATATAAAAACGTTTTTGACACTGAAGTATTACCTTGTAAACAATGCCGAAGCCACCACGGCCGATTTCGTTTTTGGGGCAGAACCCACTGGTGGCGGCTCTAATGACTTCGAGATGGTACGTCGGACATTCGCCTCTCAAGATGTCTTCAAACATGGTGGCTGCAAAACGGACAAGGCAGAAGGCCACCTGACATGAGCAATAGGATAGGGCCTCAAGCAAGTAGCGGTTTCAGATTCAGATTATCCTCTGAAAACGCATGCACCACCAAGGACTCTGACCTTCCTTGCTGCGCCTGATCCTTCTCCAGATCAGGAAGCCGATCAATAGCACAAGCAATGCAAACCCTGTTATCACCACGGCGACGACCGCGGCGAACTTCTTGGTCTTGGTTGTCTCTGAAGAATGTCAGCATCGGGTTAAATGCACGAAAACTGTACTAGCAAGGTGCATCGATCATAAATGGGTGAGCTTGACATGTTTGTCTTGGTAGGCGATTTGACAAGGTCCTTACATACAATACCATAGTTTGATACTCCAATTACAGCGACAACTAATATGGAACGGAAGGAGTATTGCACACCAGTGATTGGAAATACCATTCTCTGCATTGACAAAAAATCCGATTCACTGAATTCACCGAGAGTTTCTGACATGAATTAACTTATCCCTAATCGGTGGTTGAAGTCAAGCTAATGGAACAAGGGATTAGTTTCATACATGCAACGGGCTGATTTCAATAAGAGAGAATTACATATGTTCCTTCTCTTTGGATGTGCAGGTCCAATAAGAGAGATCAGGGGTCTGATCTTTTTAGGTGTGCCGGTCCAATGAGTCGTGGACCTGAAATTATTTAGGTCATTTTTATGTCTCCTTCTCCCTGGATCAAATGATTTTGTATTACAGAATATGGAGTGATGAAAATATCAAGCTCAAACTGCCTAGCATTTCCATGTTGGGAATGATTGACAGGGATGCATCGTAGTCAGAGTGGTACAAGTATTTTAGAGCATGGTTAATAGTAAAGCCAGCTGCTGGCTATATGATGTTGCCATGTTATTTTTAGTCAAACTTATAGCCGACAAGCTTATAGCCATAAAAAACAACAGTTAGATGTAAATAAGTACTAACCCCTCCGTTCCTAAATACAAGTTTTTCTAGATATTTCAATATAGACTATATACATAGCAAAATGAATGAATCTACACTTTAAATTATGTCGATATACATCCGTATGTAGTCCATATTGAAATTTTTAGAAATACTTATATTTAGGAACGGAGGGAGTACTTTATTGATACATGATCCACCCCTCTTACTCACAGTGAGCAGGTTTAGCCCGCTTCTCCTCTTTCTCTGGCAACTATATACTCCCTCCGTCCGAAAAAGCCTGGGCCTCCCTCCGTCCGAAAAAGCCTGGCCCAGGCTTTTTCGGACCAAGGGAGTATTATTTGAAGTCTTACAGCCCGCCTATATCATCTTATTGTACTTTGCTCTGAGAATGTTTAACTTTTGTAATTGCATAGGTTAATCTGACGCTACCTGTAGACAGAACATGGTTTATGTGACACTGATACAGTAACAAATCTTACTTGGTCAAAATTGGTTTGGTTCATTCGAACTGGAGTAGCAGAATTTGATGCATGAAAAGTACCGTGCGAGAACCAAGTTAACATGCTAAATGCTTAGTTGCTTACCAAGGTCAGACAATGCCAGCCTGACGAAGAGATCCTGCCCGCCGTCGACGAACCGCGTGTCCATCAGGTCGCCGAACCACTGTATGCACCCGGTGCCGGCCCCGCCTCCACGGATGTCCGACGCGGCGTACGCCGTGCAGGAGCAGTTGGACAGGCACCTCCGGCCGCACTCCTCGAGCGAGGCGCCGGCGTCCACGCTGCTGCCGTGCGTCTCCGGCAGCTTCACGCCGCGCAGGACGTAGAACCCGTCGCTGTCGCCGCCGCCGCACCGTAGCGGCGTTCTTCGGGCGCACCCGCCGGACGCGTCCCGCATGCGCCACTCCGCCGGCGACCTCGGCCGGAACCCGTGGACGCAGCTGCACGCGATGGCGTCCACCACGTTGCACACGCCGAACGCGCCGCACAGGCCGTAGCTGTCGCAATGGTCCCTCGGCCCAGACCAGAAGGTGTTCCACGCGCCCGTGGCGCCGTCCCAGACCATGCGCTGCATCACGCCGGACTCGTTCAGGACCACGCGGGACGGCGGCGAGCCGACGCGGTCGCGGTACCCGTAGGAGACCTCGCCGGCGGTGTCGGTGAACCGGAACTCGAACATGTCCTCGAAGGTGGTCATCTCCGGTATGCCGCTGAACCGCACGCCGTTCCAGGGCCCCGTCCGGTACGTCTTGCGCCCCTCCCTCCAGATGTGCAGCTCCGGCGAGCCGCTCGTGTCCATGTCGTAGCGGAAGTCGCCGGCGGACGGGTCGTCGGCGTCGCGCCACGACGAGAGGGACCACGCGGCGCCGGTCCTGAGGTCCCTCCCGGTCCGCATACCGGAGATGAACGTGTTGGTGGGGTGGTCGAAGCTCTGCCACACCACGGCGCCGGCCTCGCTCACGAGCACCAGGTTGCCGTTGTCGTGGAGCTGCGCGACCGCAGCCGGCGCCGCGGCTGAGGAGTTGGAGGACCAGACGGTCTCGTTATCCCTCGCGGTGTCGAGGAGCACGAGGTCTCCTCCGCCGCTGAGCGTGACTAGGCCGGAGGACAGGGCGTCGAGCGGGCGGTCGCGGTTCGCGACCCAGACGACGGCGGGCGGGGAGACGGTGAACCATATGCCGAGGAACCACTTGGTGCCGTTGGCGACGGGGAAGAGGCCGAGCTGGAAGACGCCGCCGGGCGAGACCAGCGTCTGTTCGCCGCCGATGGCCCCCTGCCGCGTCAACGAGCTGTCGGCGACCACGGCCGAGGCAGTGAGAAGCAGCACGACGGACAGCAATGGGAGGAAGAGTCGGTGGTGGCGGTGGCTCTGGCTCATGCTGATCTTGCGCCGGCTCAATATGGAAGTACGGGGAATGTAACCGTGGATCGTGGAGTCGGTGGTGGATTTCTTGCCAGGTTCTATATACCGATGGCTGGCAGATGTACAGCACGCATGTCACGGAATGTTGTGAGGAAATTGCGACTGCAAGAATGCGGCGACAGATTGATGGTAAGCGAGATCGCTGACTCGTCTAATTTGTTGGCATTTGCCAAGTTGTTTCGTCCGTTTCTGCAGATGCAGCAATCAAGAGTTCTTGGTCAGAATTCTTGCTCAACACTGAAGCTCGGAGGCACGTGATTTGACCATTTCAAACCAGTTCTGGTGTGAAATTATTGATTTCCATACGTCGCTACTTGCTAGTTGCCAGTGTCAGTGTCAGTGTGTGGCTTGGTTTGAACCCAACGTTAGTGCCAAAGCTTGATGATGTCAGTGAAGAAGAATGGTGAATCAGATTAATCATGGTTTAAGAGTTAAACATTAATTTTCTTATTAGTATTCATTGTCGAGGGTTTGGAATTTCTCCGTGATAGACTCGTTTTCACCAGAATTGGATTTTCCTTGTCACGTACTGAGTTTACTAAGTTGACTGTTACACTCTCGGCGACATGGTCTTCTCGACGAAACATGAAGGTGAACAACATAGTCCGCTGGCTACCCATATGTTCATTGGCAGATTTTTATCCGATCTCGAGTTATCACAGCCAGCCAAACATCAGGTTACTGCCGGGAGACATCAACCTGCTCATGTTTTTTTTCTTCGAAAAGAATGATAACCCACGACTTCTGCATCTGAAAGATGCATGCAATAATTTTGTTAATTATTTATAAAAACCTTACAAACTAATACTACTACTACATCATATAGTCTGAAGTCATCATCTTAGCAACATATGTCGCTGCTCCAATTCACTTGATGAATGAGTGCCGATAGTCCAAGCCTAATAGCAAACACACATCGCACAAATGTCTAATATCTAAAGCCGGAGGCGGGTGGTCGGTTCCGGCGCTGACTCGGCGCAGGCTCAGCGCTTTTCCCCTACAATGCTCTTCGACAGAGTCGGAGCTGCCTAGTAGCCGGCGCGTGCGGTTGACTGTTTGGCATTGGCCGGCGCAGGCCTCGGCGTTTGTCTGCGGTGAGGGCTACATCGGTGGTCGTCGATGGTGGAGTCGGAGTCGCCCTCGGGGAGGTGTGATGACGATGGCACCGGGTTGCAACCTCCACGGCGTTCTCTCCTCGACGACGTGTGTGCGTTCTTGTGTGGGTTGCCAGGTCGCCCTGTGTCCTGTGTGGGCATGTTGTAACGGTTTTCGTCCGGTTTTCCGTTAATTAACCGGACAATTCTCTTCTTCTTTATTAATGAGATGAGGCAAAACTTTTGCCTCCGTTTCGAAAAAAAAAAAAAAAGCCGGAGGCCCCAACCAAGCCACATATTGGGTTTGGGACGCAAACCGGAACGATGCACTCCCATAAGTCGTCGCCGCCGTCTTCCGCTGATCCATCTTCAGAGTAGATACTGACGCATCAACCTTGCCAGGCCTGCCATCGACGCCCCCACGACGCCAGACAACGCTTCCTCCCTACGTGCGTCCATCATCACACATCCGTCGCAGAGGCCCTGCCACGCCCCGCCGACGAGACTCCACGTCGTTTATGCGTCACATGGAATGCCACTCCACCGTTGGAATCGTCCACTCTTCCCTCAAGCCAATGCACACCTCCAAGAATGACGTCCCCAAGAAGGGAACGACACAAGTGCGCCGCCGTCATCCGATCAAGTGATCTTGGGTTTCCCTAGGAGGTAGCGGAAGGAGTTGGGAGCTTCACCTCCATGATGCCTTCAAGAAGGAAACGACGCCGAGGGCGTCACCATCACCGGCTCCGGCCACCATCCGGAGAGCAGGTTTTCACCCAGATCTATCCCATGAGCACCCAACCGACAACATGTGCACCGTCTAGACCGCCTTCAAAATCCCTAGATCTCAACACCCAGATCTAGCGACCATCCATAATAGAACTGCCACCGTAGGAGCCCTGGCGCACCGGCCACTACCTGCGTGTGCCACCACTGGAGCCTGGTGAAAGATCGTAGATGTCGCCTAGAGGGGGGAGGGGTGAATAGACGCTTTAAAATAATTACGGTTTAGGCTTGAACAAATGCGGAATAAACCTAACGGTTAATTTGTCAAGCACAAAACCTACAACAACTAGGCTCACCTATGTGCACCAACAACTTATGCTAAGCAAGATAAACAACTAGGTGATAGCAAGATATATGACAAGAAACAATATATTTATCACAAAGTATAGTGCATAAGTAAAGGGCTCGGGTAAGACATAACCGAGGCACGCGGAGACGACGATGTATCCCGAAGTTCACACCCTTGCGGATGCTAATCTCCGTTTGGAGCGGTGTGGAGGCACAATGCTCCCCAAGAAGACACTAGGGCCACCGTAATCTCCTCACGCCCACGCACAATGCAAGATGCCGTGATTCCGCTAAGGGACCCTTGAGGGCGGTCACCGAACCCGTACAAATGGCAACCCTTGGGGGCGGTCACCGAACCCGCACACTTTGGCAACCCTTGGGGGCGGTCACCGGAACCCGTCAAATTGCTCGGGGCGATCTCCACAACCTAATTGGAGACCCCGACGCTTGCCCGGAGCTTTACACCACAATGATTGAGCTCCGAACACCAAGGTTGGGGCTATCTCCCCAACGACACCACAAAGCTTCACCACAATGGAATATGGCTCCGAGGTGACCACAACCGTCTAGGGCGCCCAAGCACCCAAGAGGAACAAGCTCAAGGGTACCAAGCACCCAAGAGTAATAAGCTTCTCAACTTCACTTCCACGTATCACCGTGGAGAACTCAAACCGATGCACCAAATGCAATGGCAAGGGCACACGGAGTGCCCAAGTCCTTCTCTCCCAAATCCCACCAAAGCAACTAATGCTAGGGAAGGAAATGAGAGGAAGAACAAGAAGGAGAACACCAAGAACTCCAAGATCAAGATCCAAGGGGTTCCCCTCACCTAGAGGAGAAAGTGATTGGTGGAAATGTGGATCTAGATCTCCTCTCCCTTTTGGGAAAATTTTGTTTTTGCCACTCTAGTTTTTGCCCACTTCACTTATGCCACTCTAGAATTTGACATCTCACTTTTGCCACTCTTAGATTTTGACAATATATCATAAATACCATTCTGTTACACATCTGCTAGTTGACCGTTTATTCTAACCAGTTGACCACGAAAAAACCTGTCAGTATTTGCAAAAATGACATTAGTTGCCCCTACTGACTTGTGGGGCCATTTGTAAGTGACGCATACACAAAACTCTACAGACCTCAAGTAAAAGAAAAATGTACACACACGAGCAACCACACACCAGTCCCCATCCAAAGAATGACCTAGCCACATCCATCCATGCCGCCGCGTCCGCATGCCCCGGCGCGCCGCCACCGCATCCACACCCCCTCCAGCATCCCCACCGCGGCGCCCTGATCTTGCCTCGCTGACGCAACCTGCATCTCCGGTCTCCCCTCGGCGGCGCCCTGCTGTGGACTCGTCAATGCTTCACGCATCTGCAGCCTCCCCTCCGCGGCTCCCTTCATCGGCCTCCCTCCCCGATGCAGTCCACACCAGCAGCCTCCCTTCCTCCCCCCCTGAGCAGCTCACACGGGATGGAGGGAGTTGCGCCATCAGCCATGGAGGCAGGAGCGGCCCAGAAGAGCTCAAACCTGCGGGGTCCTCTCCCTGATGGGCAAGTGTTCAATTCCTAAAATACCTAGTTGGCTGGATCTGTAGTATTTTATATGTTAGAGTAAATTTCTTCTTATGCTCCTACTAGTTGGTTGGATCCAGTTTGACATGTTCATGGGGATGTTGTTTTGTCTAGTTGTACGCATGCTCTGAATCGTGGTGCATAACAAGAACAATTAGGAATTTGTGAGATTTGATAGTGAAGCAACTAGTTTAATAATTCAGAAGTCTCTCCAGAACGTGTACTTCTGATAGTGAAGCATAACAAGGAGAAATGGTTTTGCTTGATGTCTCTCCAGAACGTGTACTTCAGGAGTCTGAACATTACCCAGGCTGCTTACAATAGTAGTAAACATGGGATGTTATGGCTTCACACATTACTACAGTAAGTTCATTCAGTACTAGTTACATAAATGCAGTAATCTGCTATCTCATTTGTTTTTCTTGTAAAAAATCATGGTATTGGTACATATACATACATGCTGATTGCATACTGTAGCACTAGATCAGCAGTAATGTGGAATCCCTGGTAATGTAGAAACAAGATAATGGAAAAGTGCAGAAAAATATATTATTGTGATAATTATTTTCCATGTCATATATGTTGATGACTTAGCTAGCTAGCCTAATTCCAAACTCTTCTGATGTCCAATTTGTGTCAATGTAGGTCCGAGTTGCCACCTTATAAGCTGATTGTGACATACGGGGCGCGTTCTTACAAGGATTGCAAGGGCGACCAGTGCACGGTGTCTTCTTGGAGCTGGAACATTCGTGCAGAGAGGCAGACCAGTTATGATCAACTTATGGGGCTCGTGCAGAGTAAATATCCATGGGGAAATGATGAGGGTGTTGTGTTATCAACGTGGAATAGTAGCAACCAATATTTTGTGCTAGTTCGCAATGATGAAGATGTGGTGAGCATGTATGATGAGAATGAGGAAGACAAGATTATTAAGATACTTGTTCAGTTCTACAAGAATGGTGAGGAGGAGGAGTTTGCTCAGAGTTTGCTTCAACCAATCCCACCTTCTCCAGCAAAGGAAGTGCCCAAGCTCATAGTGGAAGATCTAACTCAGAAATCTCAATATGAGTATGAGGTACCTGAGGAGAACTTGGCAAGGCAAGAAAAATCCAAAGAGGGCTATGAAGGAGAGGATCATGTTGGAATAGATGAGGAGGACCAGTACCTTGATGGTGGAGAGCTGGAAAATGGAGGCGAGCAAGCCAAAGATGCTGACCATAAGGCAACTGAAGTTGTTTCCCAAGATGTTGAGGAGTATAGTGATGAGGAGTAAGAGGATAGTGATGATCATGAAGAGGATAGTGACGAAGGGGCTGTTAGTGATGAGGATAGTGATGGGGGCATAGTGCATGATATTCCAGCAATTAGTTATGATAAGGATGATCCACCAATGACAAAAGGGACATTATTTCCCTTCATTGAAGAGTTCAGAGTTGCACTTGCTACACATGCCATCGTCAATGAGTTTAGTTACAAAATTGATAAAAGTGATCAAAGGAGGTTGAGAGTTTCTTGTTCTTATGAACCACCAGAAGGGAAAACCCCATGCAAGTGGAGGGTGAACGGTTCTACCTTATTGATGGGCCTCAAACCCCTCGTTGGTTACCCCAAGTGGAAGGTGTAAGTTGCAGTATTGTAGAAGTGTTTTCCCTTAGCAAAGATGCCAAGGATCGAATCCCCAGAGACTCCTAGGTTCAACAAGTAGGTGTCAATTGCTACGGCGCCAGATTAGTAGCAATCAACATGGACCTGCACACAGATACAAATAACTTTGCTCCCAACGAGTTCAGAGAGGTTGTCAATCCCTCCGGCCTTGTAGTTCACAAAGGGTTAAAAGCAATATGATAGTAGTGATAGATAGTGTTTTGCAATAGTAAGTAAATAGCGAAAAAGTAAATAGCGGGTGTGATCAATGATGGTAATATGGACCGGAGTCTCATGATGTTCACTAGTGATGTCTCTCTCCCAAAAGATGATAAAACAGCTATGTGAGGTAAACGAATTACAGCTGGGCAATTGACAGGACCACGAACGCAAACCAATGCTGACTACATTGCAAGAAAGGTTGAGGTTCAAAGCATGGGCGGTACGCCAAAGTAAGTAGACCGAAATCCATCAATATCTACTACTAATCATCCACCTTGAGATATCTATCCAGAACATCTCGCTGGTATTAAGTTGCGAGTCCCACCCATAGTGTAAACTCAATGCAACAGACAACTGCATTAAAAGAACTTTGCGTAAAGTAAACAATCCTTGCACCCGCGGGCACAAGCACCGTTGTTTTCCCCCTTGTGGCAACAGCACATCCCCTAGACTCATGTTTCTATCACTCAAGCTAGTCATCGAGGGGCATGAACCCACAATCGAGCATAACGTTCCCTCTTGGAGTCACTACCTACTACTCGGCCAAAGCAATAAATAACAACGGAGAACATGCAAGAATTATTTATGAACTAAAATATAAAAGAGGTGAATCAAATATATTACTCAAGATCAATCTGAACATAATCTCATAATCCATCGGATCCCAGCAAACTCAACATAGCAACAGCATAAGGATTACATAGGTGCCTCGATCATGTAGGGCAGCTCACGAGGACTAATTAGTGAAGCACAAGAACGGGAGGAGAACATCACATAGCTACTGGTCATGGACTCATGGTCCAAGGGAGACTACTCACGAGTCATCCGGGAGGCGTCCATGGTGGTGGAGAAGCTCCCGGTGGTGATCCTCCCCTCCGGCAGGGTGCCGGGAAGAGTTCTCCTGGTGCTCCCGATCTTGGAAGCGGCGGCGGCGGCGGAACAGAGATGGGATCGCGAAAAAAGTTCTTGTTCTGAGGGTTACGGAGGACCCTTTAAATATATGCCAAAGTAGGGCACCGGGGGAGCTTCGGGGGGCCTAGGCGCCCCCCCGGCGCGGCCCAGGGGGGCGCCGCCAGGGCGCCTGGAGCCCTGGTGCCCCCCCCCCAGGCTGCCCTTCGGACGCAGTGTTGTTTCCGGAACGCTGATTTTTTATATAATTTTTCTGGATTTTTTTGGGCAGTTCTCGAAACGTGAAAACCTGAAATACAAAAACAGCCGAAAACAAAAACTGGCACTGGGGTGCACTGGATTAGTAAGTTAGTCCAAATATGATCAAAAGTGTATGGAAGTGTATGAATATCATAGCAATATCACCCAAAAGTGGCATGGAGCAAGCAGAAATTATAGATACGTTTTGGACGTATCAACATCCCCAAGCTTAATTCCTGCTCGTCCTCGAGTAGGTAAATGATAACAAGAATAATTTCTGTGGTGACATGCTATTAACCATATAGGACTTTTTCATAGTCATATGACAAAAGCTTACTGAGACAATGATTCTAATGTAATTAAGTTGCCTCAAGAGAAAATCACAAATGACTGAAAGTTCTACAACATGAAACTGAAACATCAAAAAGATTTGCAATGAACATGATGTGCAAATATGATAAAGTGATATCTAGCTTGCCCCCTTTAGTGATGCAAAACATAAATGCAGGGGCACCTTCAAGGTTTAAGTGATGACTAGATACAATCATTTCAGAATAAATGATATCACAATCATGCAAAAGACAATGCTACTTTGGGACAATGCACATTACACTCAGAATGACAATCATGCTCTCAGTAGTTGGTGCTTCAACATAAAGGTAAAAGAATGGTTATGTGCTAGAGCTTTTTATTTTGAAAACATGGAAGCAATTGTGTCAACGGTAGTAGTACTTCATATGTGTCATGCATAAAACATCCTATAAGTTGCAAGCCTCATGCATCGAATACCAATAGTGCTCGCACCTTGTCCTAATTAGCTTGGATTTCCATGGGTTATCATTGCATTACATATGTTTCAACCAAGTGTCACAATGGGGTACCTCTATGCCACCTGTACAAAGGTCCAAGGAGATAAATCGCATTTGATTTCTCGTTTTTGATAGATCTCAACTTGAGGACGTCCATACCGGGACAACATAGAAAATAGATGATGGACTCCTCTTTAATGCATAAGCATATTCTCATAAGAGATTGAGGATTAAGGTCCAAGCTAAAACTTCCACCATGATACATTGCTTTGGTTGGCGGCCCAATGTTCTTCTCTAACAATATGCATACTTATTCAACCCACGGCAAATCACCCTTACTTCAGACAAGACGAACATGCATAGCAACTCACATGATATTCAACAAAAGTGTTACAGTTGATGGCGTCCCCAAAAACATGGTTACCGCTCAGCGAGCAACTTATAAGAAATAAGATACATAAGCAACATATTCTTTACCACAATAGTTTTTAGGCTACTTTCCCATGAGCTATGTATTGCATGGTTAGTTTGCTTAGTACAGGTGGAGGTTAGCAAAAAGATTGGGAGCGACCAACTAAGAGAGCAATGATGGTCATAATCATGCAGAGCGACAAAGCAATATTGAATCAGGCATGGAAGTTATATCGCTACTCAGAAATAAAAGATCATCAAGGCTTGACAGACTTTCTTTACAGTCTTGAATATGCGTGAGCATACGCCAAGTCAATCAAAATAAATTCTCGAAGGAAGATATTACTAAACCATACCATATCATAGGCAAACAAACCAAGTTGGTACTCCAATAACACATTGGGGACCCCCCAGCTATTCGAGATTAACCATAAGAAAACCTGAACTACTAAGCATCATCATGCAAGTAGCATCTTTATCATAGACACATTAACCAATGCAACGGAAGCAAACTCTCTTAATGAGGTGAGCATGGTAATTAAAGAGAGTTCAAGCAACCAACTAGACAAAAGCTCTTTGAAAAGATAGGCATGAATACTAAGAGCGGAGTATGATAGTAGCTATTAAAAAGACAAAGAACACACACAGCATAGATAGACATGAAAATTCTATGTTATGTTCTAGGTAGAAGTGGAGCGTGTTTCTCTCCCACATAAAGGAATGCTGAGTTCCGACTCGTTATGAAAAACTAAAAAGAAAACTAAAAGCGAGACGCTCCAAGCATAGCACATAACACATGAAGTGATAAAAATATAGTGAAACGAAAGACGAACTGATAATGTTGATGGAGAAGGGGATGCACGGGGGCATCCCCAAGCTTAGACGCTTGAGTCTCCTTGAATATTTCTTGGGGGTGCACGGGGCATCCCCAAGCTTGAGCGCTTGACACTCCTGAATCTTTTTATCATCTTCCCTCGCACACTTGAAAACTCCCTTCATACATAACTCATCATAATCTGATTAGCGAGGTTAGTACCCTTAATAAAATAATTATACCTTGCTGGAAATAAGGATATTCTTGAAGTTCTACTGTTTCTCAAGATTGCCAAAAGGTTTTTGCAAAGAAAAAGCAAGCTCTTGATTTGCAAAGTGAGGGAAAGGCAAAACAGGACAGAATCTGTGAAAAACAGAAAAACAGAACAGCAGGCAGTGATTGATCTGTTCGGGATACTTCTGCAACTCAAATCAAAAAACTCAGAACAGACGCACGAAAGACAATTATATAGAGAACGCTGTCGAGAAAATTCAGACCAAAAAGATGATCTGGTGATTTTATACGAATTTTTCTATCCAAGGACAGAATCTGTTTCCTGGACAGCACCTCACAACTTTTGAACTTTCTAGCAATCGGAGGCTATACTTGGCACAAATATGAAAAGTAAAGATACAATGATGATGCTACAGCAGTAAACAACATCAAGACTCAACAAAAGCAAAAAAAATATTCATGTGGGCTGCCTCCCAAAAGCGCTTATTTTTATGCCTTTAAGCTAGGCATAATGCATAGATCAAGTTTTATCAAGAGTAAAAGAATAACTAGCCCGTACAACGGACTCAAAAGGTAACTTGATCTTCTTTCGAGGGAAGTGTTCCATCCCTTACTTGAGAGGAAACTGAAATTTTATATTACCCTCTTTCATGTCAATGACAGCACCAACGGTGCGCAAAAAGGGACGTCCCAAAATAATTGGACATGAAGGATCACATTCAATATCCATAATAGTGAAATCAGCGGGCACATAATTATCATTGACAACAATAAGAACATCGTCGATCCTCCCCAAAGGTTTCTTTATGAAAGAATCAATGAGACGAACACCAAAAGAACAAAAATCATAAGGTTTCAATTTAAGCATATCATATATCCTTTTGGGCATAATGGAAGTACTAGCTCCAACATCACATAATGCATAGCAAGAGAAGTCATTCAAATTAATTTTTATCATAGGATCCCAGCCATCTTCTAGCTTTCTAGGTATGGAGGCTTCTACTCTAAGTTTCTCCTCCCTAGCTTTGATGAGAGCATTAGTGATATGCTCTGTGAAGGCAAGGTTAAGCGTGCTAGTGCGGGGGTCTCTAGACATTTTGTGAAGGAAATCAATAACTTCGGTAAGAGTGCAATTATCAAAATCAAGGTCACGAGCATCAAGTAAAGTGGTAGTGGTGTCCTCTAGATTCACATGTTTGGTAGTTTCTATAGTCATAGCATCACCATTAATAGGTCCACTGGGACCAGGAGTGCATTGGGTGCTAAGAGTTTGAACATCCTCAATAACTTGGATAGTAGCAACAGTGTGGTGGGTAGGAAGGCTCTTAATTCTATCCTCTTCCTCCCTTAGGGATGCAACCACTTCGGGTTTAGCTGCCATTTGGTTTATCAAAGTGGCTTGTGTGTGGGACATATTGGAAACTTGGGTCTCAGTGATAGTGAGTCTAGTCTGGAGGTTAGAAATCTCAATATTTATGTTCTCTAATCGTCTACTAATGTCTTGCAAGATAGCAGTATGCTCATTTAATTGCCTCGAGAAGGTTTTGTTTTGTTCATATTGGGTGTGCATGTAATTCTTAGTGGCCTTCTCTATTTCTAGCAGTTTCTCATAGCCAGGTAAATCTCTATCTTTTTGGAAAGAGTTCTTTGTGTTAGGATAAGCATTGTTGTTCCCATAGGAATTAGAGGGGAACGGTCTAGGATTATTACCAAAGTTACTCCTATAAGCATTGTTGTTATAATTGTTTCTAGAGATAAAGTTCACATCTACTTGTTCTTGAGCAATCAAAGAATTTAAAGGAACATCACGAGGATCAACAGTAGATTGCTTCGAAAGTAGAGACATGATCAAGTCAACTTTTTCATTAAGGGAGGAAATCTCCTCAACAGAGTTTACCTTCCTACCTGTTGGAGCGCGTTCGGTGTGCCATTGGGAATAGTTGGTCATCATTTCATCGAGAAGCTTTGTGGCAGCACCAAGTGTAGTTGACATAAAAGTTCCTCCCGCGGCCGAATCTAACAAGTTCCGCGAGGTAAAGTTCAAGCCTGCATAAAAAGTTTGGATAACCATCCAAGTAGTCAAACCGTGAGTAGGGCAGTTCTTGATAAGAGATTTCATACGTTCCCAAGCTTGGGCAACGTGTTCATTATCCAATTGTTTAAAATTCATTATGTTACTTCTAAGTTGGATAATTTTAGCAGGTGGATAGTATTTTCCAATAAAAGCATCTTTGCACTTGTCCCATGAATCTATGCTATTCCTAGGCAAAGACTGAAACCATATTTTAGCTCCTCCTCTCAAGGAGAAAGGAAAAAGCTTAAGCTTAACAATATTACCATCTATTTCTTGGTACTTTTGCATATCACAAAGTTCAACAAAGTTGTTCAAGTGTAAAGCAGTATCATCTCCAGCACCGGAGAATTGTTCTTTCATAACTAAGTTCAGTAAAGCAGGTTTAATTTCATATGAAGGTGCTGAAGTGGCAGGTGTAGTGATAGGTGTGCTGATAAAGTCATCGTTGTTGTGACTAGTGAAGTCACACAACTTGGTGTTCTCGGTGGAACCCATAGTAGCAAGCAAGCAAGATAACTATTTTTGTGATTTTCGATAAAAGGAACTAAAGCAAAGACTGAAAGGTAAACTAACAAGACTAAAAAGCAAAGGTAAAAGATAGCATGCAACTCCCCTATCCTGAAGAGTGGAGTCCCCGGCAACGGCGCCAGAAAATACTCCTTGATGGGCCTCGAACCCCTCGTTGGTTACCCCAAGTGGAAGGTGTAAGATGCAGTATTGTAGAAGTGTTTTCCCTTAGCAAAGATGCCAAGGATCGAATCCCCAGAGACTCCTAGGTTCAACAAGTAGGTGTCAATTGCTACGGCACCAGATTAGTAGCAATCAACGTGGACCTGCACACAGATACAAATAACTTTGCTCCCAACGAGTACAGAGAGGTTGTCAATCCCTCCGGCCTTGTAGTTCACAAAGGGTTAAAAGCAATATGATAGTAGTGATAGATAGTGTTTTGCAATAGTAAGTAAATAGCGGGTGTGATCAATGATGGTAATATGGACCGGAGTCTCATGATGTTCACTAGTGATGTCTCTCTCCCAAAAGACGATAAAACAGCTATGTGAGGTAAACGAATTACAGCTGGGCAATTGACAGGACCACGAACGCAAACCAATGCTGACTACATTGCAAGAAAGGTTGAGGTTCAAAGCATGGGCGGTACGCCAAAGTAAGTAGACCGAAATCCATCAATATCTACTACTAATCATCCACCTTGAGATATCTATCCAGAACATCTCGCTGGTATTAAGTTGCGAGTCCCACCCATAGTGTAAACTCAATGCAACAGACAACTGCATTAAAAGAACTTTGCGTAAAGTAAACAATCCTTGCACCCGCGGGCACAAGCACCATTGTTTTCCCCCTTGTGGCAACAGCACATCCCCTAGACTCATGTTTCTGTCACTCAAGCTAGTCATCGAGGGGCATGAACCCACAATCGAGCATAACGTTCCCTCTTGGAGTCACTACCTACTACTCGGCCAAAGCAGTAAATAACAACGGAGAACATGCAAGAATTACTTATGAACATAAATATAAAAGAGGTAGATCAAATATATTACTCAAGATCAATCTGAACATAATCTCATAATCCATCGGATCCCAGCAAACTCAACATAGCAACAGCATAAGGATTACATAGGTGCCTCGATCATGTAGGGCAGCTCACGAGGACTAATTAGTGAAGCACAAGAACGGGAGGAGAACATCACATAGCTACTGGTCATGGACTCATGGTCCAAGGGAGACTACTCACGAGTCATCCGGGAGGCGTCCATGGTGGTGGAGAAGCTCCCGGTGGTGATCCTCCCCTCCGGCAGGGTGCCGGGAAGAGTTCTCCTGGTGCTCCCGATCTTGCAAGCGGCGGCGGCGGCGGAACAGAGATGGGATCGCAAAAAGAAGTCCTGTACTGAGGGTTTCGGAGGTCCCTCTAAATATATGCCAAAGGGGGGCACCGGACGGGCTTCAGGGGGCCCAGGCGCCCCCCCCCCCCCCGGCGCGGCCCAGGGGGGGCGCGCCCACAGGGCGCCTGGAGCCCCTGTGGCCCCCCAGGCTGCCCTTCGGAGGTAGTGTCGTTCCCGGATCGCTGATTTTTTATATAATTTTTCTGGATTTTTCTGGGCAGTTCTCGAAACGTGAAAACCTGAAATACAAAAACAGCCGAAAACAGAAACTGGCACTGGGGTGCACTGGATTAGTAAGTTAGTCCAAATATGATCAAAAGTGTATAGAAGTGTATGAATATCAAAGCAATATCACCCAAAAGTGGCATGGAGCAAGCAGAAATTATAGATACGTTTTGGACGTATCAACATCCCCAAGCTTAATTCCCGCTCGTCCTCGAGTAGGTAAATGATAATAAGAATAATTTCTGTGGTGATATGCTATTAACCATATAAGACTTTCTCATAGTCATATGACAAAAGCTTACTGAGACAATGATTCTAAAGTAATTAAGTTGTCTCAAGAGAAAATCACAAATGACTGAAAGTTTTACAACATGAAACTGAAACATCAAAAAGATTTGCAATGAACATGATGTGCAAATATGATAAAGTGATATCTAGCTTGCCCCCTTTAGTGATGCAAAACATAAGTGCAAGGGCACCTTCAAGGTTTAAGTGATGACTAGATACAATCATTTCAGAATAAACGATATCACAATCATGCAAAAGACAATGCTACTTTGGGACAATGCACATTACACTTAGAATGAAAATCATGCTCTCAGTAGTTGGTGCTTCAACATAAAGGTAAAATAAAGGTTAAGTGCTAAAGCTTTTTATTTGAAAACATGGAAGCAATTGTGTCAACGGTAGTAGTACTTCATATGTGTCATGCATAAAACATCCTATAAGTTGCAAGCCTCATGCATCGAATACCAATAGTGCTCGCTCCTTGTCCTAATTAGCTCGGATCACCATGGGTTATCATTGCATTGCATATGTTTCAACCAAGTGTCACAAAGGGGTACCTCTATGCCACATGTACAAAGGTCCAAGGAGATAAATCGCATTTGATTTCTCGTTTTTGATAGATCTCAAATTGAGGACATCCATACCGGGACAACAAAGAAAATAGATGACGGACTCCTCTTTAATGCATAAGCATATTCTCATGAGAGATTGAGGATTAAGGTCCAAGCTACAACTTCCACCATGATGCATGGCTTTGGTTGGCGGCCCAATGTTCTTCTCTAACAATATGCATATTAATTCAACCCACGGTGAATCACCCTTACTTCAGACAAGACGAACATGCATAGCAACCCACATGATATTCAACAAAAGTGTGACAGTTGATGGCGTCCCCAGAAACATGGTTACCGCTCAGCAAGCAACTTATAAGAAATAAGATACATAAGCAACATATTCTTTACCACAATAGTCTTTAGGCTACTTTCCCATGAGCTATGTATTGCATGGTTAGTTTTCTTAGTACAGGTGGAGGTTAGCAAAAGACTGGGAGCGACCAACTAAGAGAGCAATGACGGTCATAATCATGCAGAGCGACAAAGCAATATTGAATCAGGCATGGTAGTTATATCGCTACTTAGAAATAAGAGATCATCAAGGCTTGACAGACTTTCTTTACAGTCTTAAATATGCGTGAGCATACGCCAAGTCAATCAAAATAAATTCTCGAAGGAAGATATTACTAAAACATACCATATCATAGGCAAACAAACCAAGTTGGTACTCCAATAACACATTGGGAACCCCCCAGCTATTTGAGATTAACCATAAGAAACCTGAACTACTAAGCACCATCATGAAAGTAGCATCTTTATCATAGACACATTAACCCATGCAACGGAAGCAAACTCTCTTAATAAGGTGAGCATGGTAATTAAAGAGAGTTCAAGCAACCAACTAAATAAAAGCTCTTGAAAAGATAAGCATGAATACTAAGAGCAGAGCACGATAGTAGCTATTAAAAGACAAAGAACACACACAGCATAGATAGACATGAAAATTCTATGTTATTGATGGGCCTCGAACCCCTCGTTGGTTACCCCAAGTGGAAGGTGTAAGATGCAGTAAGTAGAAGTGTTTTCCCCTAGCAAAGATGCCAAGGATCGAATCCCCAGAGACTCCTAGGTTCAACAGGTAGGTGTCAACTGCTAACGGCGCAATTAGCAATCAACGTGGACCTGCACTCAGATACAAATAACTTTGCTCCCAACGAGTACAGAGAGGTTGTCAATCTCTCCGGCCTTGTAGTTCACAAAGGGTTAAAAGCAATATGATAGTAGTGATAGATAGCGTTTTGCGATAGTAAGTAAATAACGGAAAGTAAAATAGTGTATGTGATCAATGATAGTAATATGGACCGGAGTCTCATGATGTTCACTAGTGATGTCTCTCTCCCAAAACACGATAAAACAGCTATGTGAGGTAACAAATTACAGCTGGGCAATTGACAGGACCACGAACGCAAACCAATGCTAACTACATTGCAAGAAAGGTTGAGGTTCAAAGCATGGGCGGTACACCAAAGTAAGTAGACCGAAATCCATCTGCATCTACTACTAATCATCCACCTTGAGATATCTATCCAGAACATCTCGCTGGTATTAAGTTGCGAGTCCCACCCATAGTGTAAACTCAATGCAACAGACAACTGCATTAAAAGAACTTTGCGTAAAGTAAACAATCCTTGCACCCGCGGGCACAAGCACCGTTGTTTTCCCCCTTGTGGCAACATCACATCCCCTAGACTCATGTTTTTGTCACTCAAGCTAGTCATCGAGGGGCATGAACCCACAATCGAGCATAACGTTCCCTCTTGGAGTCACTACCTATTACTCGGCCAAAGCAATAAATAACAACGGAGAACATGCAAGAATTACTTATGAACTAAAATATAAAAGAGGTGAATCAAATATATTACTCAAGATCAATCTGAACATAATCTCATAATCCATCGGATCCCAGCAAACTCAACATAGCAACAGCATAAGGATTACATATGTGCCTCGATCATGTAGGGCAGCTCACGAGGACTAATTAGTGAAGCACAAGAACGGGAGGAGAACATCACATAGCTACTGGTCATGGACTCATGGTCCAAGGGAGACTACTCACAACTCATCCGGGAGGCGTCCATGGTGGTGGAGAAGCTCCCGATGGTGATCCTCCCCTCCGGCAGGGTGCCGGGAAGAGTTCTCCTGGTGCTCCCGATCTTGGAAGCGGCGGCGGCGGAACAGAGATGAGATCGCGTAAAAAAGAGTTCCCGTCCCAAGGGTTTCGAAGGACGCTCTAAATATATGCCGAAGGGGGCACCCGACGGGGCTCGGGGGGCCCAGGCGCCCCCCCGGCGCGGCCCAGGGGGGCGTGCCGCCAGGGCGCCTGGAGCCCTGGTGCCCCCCCCCCCAGGCTGCCCTTCGGACGCAGTGTTGTTTCCGGAACGCTGATTTTTTATATAATTTTTCTGGATTTTTCTGGGCAGTTCTCGAAACATGAAAACCTGAAATACAAAAACAGCCGAAAACAGAAACTGGCACTAGGGTGCACTGGATTAGTAAGTTAGTCCAAATATGATCAAAAGTGTATGGAAGTGTATGAATATCATAGCAATATCACCCAAAAGTGGCATGGAGCAAGCAGAAATTATAGATACGTTTTGGACGTATCACTTATATGATGACAAAACAGTAATGGTGAAGAATGAACCCAAGTTGCACACATGTCCGAGCACACAAAGAGATGGCAAAGTAAAGGTTGCTAAGAGAAAATGGATTGCTACCAGAGTGACTGATTGGTTGAAGGGTGATCCAAGTATGACTAGCATCGCTTTGAAGAAACGGTTGTTTGAGAAATACCATGTCGATATTGATTATCAGAGAGTGCTTGCAGGTAGGCGCATAGCCTTGGACCAGATATATAGCAAGTGGGAGGATAGTTTTGAGTGCTTGCGCAATTGGCAAGCTGAGGTGCTTAGGAAGTGCCCAACAAGTATTGTAGTGATAAATCACAAAGAGAGCGAAGGGCAGCAACGCTTCACAAGGGCATTTGTTTGTTTTAGAGCTTGCATTGATGGATTTCTGTCAGGATGTCGACCTTACTTGAGTGTTGATGCCACTGCCTTGAATGGGAAATGGAAAGGACAGCTTGCAGTTGCTTGTGGTGTTGATGGACACAATTGGTTGTATCCAGTGGCTTATGTTGTATTCGACTCAGAGACTAAAGAGAACTGGGATTGGTTCATGGAGAATCTCAAATCAGCTATTGGCACACCTGAAGGCTTAGTCATATGCACAGATGCATGCAAATGGTTGGAAACAACAGTGCATAAAGTATTCCCAACTGCTGAACATAGGGAGTGCTTTAGACATATGATAATGAACTTCAGAAAGAAATTCCATGGCAAGGTTTTTGAAGAAAATCTATGGCCAGCAGCATACACATATTCTCCTGCCAAGCACAATCACCATATGAAGAAAATTATGGAAGCCAATCCGGAAGCTATCGCATACCTTGATGAGTGGCATTCTAATTTGTGGAGCAGAAGTAAGTTCTCTATAGCATGCAAATGTGATTATGTCATGAACAACATAGCTGGGTCATTCAATTCCATGATTAAGAAATTGAAGGGGTTCCCTGTTCTTGAATTATTGGAGTCTTTGAGAGAATGGCTAATGGTCAGATTTGAAATAAGAGCTAAAATAGCGAGAAGGTTTGTGCGTGGACTTCTAAAAATTCTGCCAAGGATCACCAACATGATGAACAATAGATCAAGGGGGATAGTGTTAGATGGGATCTCGAGAAGTGATGACTTGAAAGCGGAGGTCACTATAAAGATTCATGGCTATAATTGGAAGCACTGTGTAGATTTGGAGAAGTGGGAATGTTCTTGTAGACGTTGGCAAGTAACCGGACTACCTTGCCTACATGCCATTGCATTCATCACAAGTATTAGAGGAGGCCGAGAGATAGATGACTATGTGCATGAGTACTACTCTGTGAAATCATTCGGCAATGCATATGCAAAAAATGTGCCCACCATGACTGATAAGAAACAATGGCCAGTGGTCGATGTTGGGTTCAAATTGCACCCTCCTGTGTTGAAAAAGGCTGCTGGTAGACCTAGGACACAAAGGATAAAGTCAGCCTTTGAGAGCATATCCAAGAGAAGACACAAGTGCAAAGAATGCAAAGAATTTGGGCATATGCTCAAGACATGTCCACTACTTCATCCTGAACGCAAGCGAAACAGGTAATTGCTAGCAAATAATTGTATATGTGCATGTGAACCTGCTGTTTAGATTATAGGTGGTTCATATAATTGTGAACCTTGCTGAGTTAAATCTGCTGACCTAGAATTGTACATATACTTGTGAAACTGCTGTAATAATCCATCATCTAATATAAATGCATAATCTAACTTAATTCTCTATCTGAAAACTGCTAGGAAAAGAAAAAATGTTGAGCCACAAGATATAGAGGACATAGAAGCCAATGACATAGATGCTGAAACTATGGGCACTAGCAGGTAACCATTCTTGTTTTGCTTCAAACTATACATAATGGTCCAATTTTCCTATTGTCAATTTTCATCTCAACACTCTTACTTTCATTCATTCTTAGTTCTAAAAACAAGAGAAAAGGAGGTGGTAAAAGGGCAAAGTATAGTCCAGATCATAAAGCATCTAAGAAGACTTCTGCTACACATGATAGTCCAGCAAAGAATACAAGAAGTAAACAATGTCCTCCGTCGAAGAGCACAAGAAGCAAAAAGAAGTTGTGAACCTTCATGTGCAACTACATGTTATTTTGTGGAGCACTATGCATATGGAACCTTGCTGTGTAGTTGTGTAGTTGATGCTACTGCATGTTATTTTGTGGGGGGAAGCATCATGCATATGTGAACCTTGATGTGTAGCTGATGCAACTACATGTTATTTTGGGGAGCACCATGCCTTGTTGTGTAATATGTTCAGCTTGTCATGTGGCTAGACCTTACTGAACTATGTTCAACTTGTGTGGAGCTTGCCTTTTGGGTGGTCCATATGCATGTAAACCTTCATGTTTAGATAAGAATGGTGGATTTGTACTTGTACGAAGTAATTTGTTGATATTTAGAATGTCTTAACCTCTTTACTATGCTACTGGTTGATACGTCCGAAACGTATCTATAATTTCTGCTTGCTCCATGCCACTTTTGGGTGATATTGCTATGATATTCATACACTTCCATACACTTTTGATCATATTTGGACTAACCTACTAATCCAGTGCACCCCGGTGCCAGTTTCTGTTTTCGGCTGTTTTTGTATTTCAGGTTTTTACGTTACGAGAACTGCCAGGAAAAATCCAGAAAAATCATATAAAAAATCAGCGTTTCAGAACCTACCTTGCGTCCGAAGGACAGCCGGGGGGGCCACCAGGCCTCCAGGCGCCCTGGCGGCGCCCCCCCCCCCCCCCGCTGGACCGCGCCGGGGGGGCGCCTGGGCCCCCCGAGCCCCGTCTGGTGCCCCCCTTCGGCATATATTTAGAGCGTCCTTCGAAACCCTCGGGACGGGAACTCTTTTTTACGCGATCTCATCTCTGTTCCGCCGCCGCCGCCGCTTCCAAGATCGGGAGCACCAGGAGAACTCTTCCCAGCACCCTGCCGGAGGGGAGGATCACCATCGGGAGCTTCTCCACCACCATGGATGCCTCCCGGATGAGTTGTGAGTAGTCTCCCTTGGACCATGAGTCCATGACCAGTAGCTATGTGATGTTCTCCTCCCGTTCTTGTGCTTCACTAATTAGTCCTCGTGAGCTGCCCTACATGATCGAGGCACATATGTAATCCTTATGCTGTTGCTATGTTGAGTTTGCTGGGATCCGATGGATTATGAGATTATGTTCAGATTGATCTTGAGTAATATATTTGATCTACCTCTTTTATATTTATGTTCATAAGTAATTCTTGCATGTTCTCCGTTGTTATTTATTGCTTTGGCCAAGTAATAAGTAGTGACTCCAAGAGGGAACGTTATGCTCGATTGTGGGTTCATGCCCCTCGATGACTAGCTTGAGTGACAGAAACATGAGTCTAGGGGATGTGCTGTTGCCACAAGGGGGAAAACAACGGTGCTTGTGCCCGCGGGTGCAAGGATTGTTTACTTTACGCAAAGTTCTTTTAATGCAGTTGTCTGTTGCATTGATTTTACAGTATGGGTGGGACTCGCAACTTAATACCAGCGAGATGTTCTGGATAGATATCTCAAGGTGGATGATTAGTAGTAGATATTGATGGATTTCGGTCTACTTACTTTGGCGTACCGCCCATGCTTTGAACCTCAACCTTTCTTGCAATGTAATCAGCATTGGTTTGCGTTCGTGGTCCTGTCAATTGCCCAGCTATAATTCGTTTACCTCACATAGCTGTTTTATCGTCTTTTGGGAGAGAGACATCACTAGTGAACATCATGAGACTCCGGTCCATATTACCATCATTGATCACATCCGCTATTTACTTTTCGCTTTTATTTACTATTGCAAACATTATCTATCACTACTATCATTTGCGTTTAATCCTTTGTGAACTACAAGGCCGGAGGGATTGACAACCTCTCTGTACTCGTTGGGAGCAAAGTTATTTGTATATGTGTGCAGGTCCACGTTGATTGCTAATCCGTGCCGTTAGCAGTTGACACCTACTTGTTGAACCTAGGAGTCTCTGGGGATTCGATCCTTGGCATCTTTGCTAAGGGAAAACACTTCCACAACACTGCATCTTACACCTTCCACTTGGGGTAACCAACGAGGGGTTACAGGCCCATCAAGGAGTATTTTCTGGCGCCATTGCCGGGGACTCCACTCTTCAGGATAGGGGAGTTGCATGCTATCTTTTACCTTTGCTTTTTAGTCTTGTTAGTTTACCTTTCAATTTTTGCTTTAGTATCTTTTATCAAAAATCACAAAAACAGTTATCTCGTTCTTTAGTTGTTATTATGTCAGGTCCTTTTGTCTTTGACGAGGCAGAAGTTCTCACCTTTAAACAAAGAGGTGGGGAAAGTTTGAAAGATGCTTGGTATAGAATTAATGATTCACAAAAAAGAGCCACCAAGAAGCAACCTACTACTATCTTGCTTAGAAATTTTTATGTTGGAATTACTTCTTGGAATAGGTTTATTCTAGATACTGCTATCAATGGGAATTTCCTAGAGGCCCCAGTTTGGGAGTCTCTTAGTATTATTGAAAATCTTGTTGGGAATCTTCCTGTTGTTAGCATTCGAGAGGACATCACCCTAGCTCACATTATGAAAAAACTTGAAAAGATAGAGCTAGAGATGCCAAGCATTAATAAGATGAATGAGTTGGATCATAAGATCCAAGGGAATTTGAATAGACTTGATAGCTCCATGCATAATTTTTTTAAAATTTTGGAGACCGTCAAATTCCATGACTTGGACTCTTCTAGGATAGACAAGATTGAGGAAATATTTGATACCCTAGGAACTACCTTCTCCTCGATCAAAACCAAAAAGGTAGAAACTCCGGCAAAGAGGGATCCTAAGTTCGTTCACGTTCCAAGGGCTCCCCATTCTAAAAGTAATTCATCTATTGCCAAAGGGGTTGAAACTGTAAAGACCTTGGAAGAAACACCTGTCTTTGATAAATTTATAAATGAATCTTCCCTTGACTTTTATCCTTTTGGTCTTCTACCTAGGAGTATCTCTATGAGGCCTTTATTTGAAAGTCCTCTTAAGACTAGTTGTATTATTGAAGAGCTTTTTGATGATCTTGATGATGGTTCAATTGATACAGCTTGATCTATATGCATTATGCCTAGCTTAAAGGCATAAAAGAAAGCGCTTTTGGGAGGCAGCCCACATGAATAAATTTTTATATTTTGCTTTTGTTGTGTCTTGATGTTGTTTACTGCTGTAGCATCATCATTGTATCTTTACTTTTCATATTTGTGCCAAGTATAGCCTCTGATTGCTAGAAAGTTCAAAAGTTGTGAGGTGCTGTCCAGGAAACAGATTCTGTCCTTGGATAGAAAAATTCGTATAAAATCACCAGATCATCTTTTTGGTCTGAATTTTTCGACAGCGTTCTCTATATAATTTTCTTTCGTGTGTCTGTTCTGAGTTTTTTGATTTGAGTTGCAGAAGTGCCCCGAACAAATCAATTACTACCTGCTGTTCTGGTTTTCACAGATTCTGTCCTGTTTTGCCTTTCCTTCATTTTGCAGATCAAGAGCTTGCTTTTTCTTTGCAAAAACCTTTTGGCAATCTTGAGAAACAGTAGAACTTTAAGAATATCTTTATTTCCAGCAAGGTATAATTATTTTATTAAGGGTACTAACCTCGCTAATCAGATTATGATTAGTTATGTATGAAGGGAGTTTTCAAGTGTGCGAGGGAAGATGATAAAAAGATTCAGGAGTGTCAAGCGCTCAAGCTTGGGGATGCCCCCGTGCACCCCCAAGAAATATTCAAGGAGACTTAAGCGCCTAAGCTTGGGGATGCCCCCGTGCATCCCCTTCTCCATCAACATTATCAGTTCGTCTTTCGTTCCGCTATATTTTTATCACTTCATGTGTTATGTGCTATGCTTGGAGCGTCTTGCTTTTAGTTTTCTTTTTAGTTTTTCATAACGAGTCGGAACTCAGCTTTCTTTATGTGGGAGAGAAACACGCTCCACTTCTACCTAGAACATAACATAGAATTTTCATGTCTATCTTTGTTGTGTGTGTTCTTTGTCTTTTAATAGCTACTATCATGCTCTGCTCTTAGTATTCATGCTTATCTTTTCAAAGAGCTTTTGTTTAGTTGGTTGCTTGAACTCTCTTTAATTATCATGCTCACCTTATTAAGAGAGTTTGCTTCCGTTGCATTGGTTAATATGTCTATGATAAAGATGCTACGTGCATAATGGCGCTTAGTAGTTCAGGTTTTCTTATGGTTAGTCTCAAATAGCTGGGGGATTCCCAATGTGTCATTGGAGTACCAACTTGATTTGTTTGCCGATGATGTGGTATGGTTTAGTAATATATTCCTTCAAGAATTTATTTTGATTGACTTGGCGTATGCTCACGCATATTTAAGACTGTAAAGAAAGTCTGTCAAGCCTTGATGATCTTTTATTTCTGAGTAGCGATATAACTACCATGCCTGATTCAATGTTGTTTTGTCGCTCTGCATGATTATGACCGTCATTGCTCTCTTAGTTGGTCGCTTCCAGTCTTTTGCTAACCTCCACCTGTACTAAGCAGACTAACTTTGCAATACATAGATCATGGGAAAGTAGCTTAAAAACTATTATGGTAAAGAATATGTTGCCTATGTATCTTATTTCTTATAAGTTGCTTGCTGAGCGGTAACCATGTTTCTGGGGACGCCATCAACTGTCACACTTTTGTTGAATATCATGTGAGTTGCTATGCATGTTCGTCTTGTCTGAAGTAAGGGTGATTTGCCATGGGTTGAATGAGTATGCATATTGTTAGAGAAGAACATTGGGCCGCCAACCAAAGCCATGTATCATGGTGGAAGTTTTAGCTTGGACATTAATCCTCAATCTCTTATGAGAATATGCTTCTGCATTAAAGAGGAGTCCATCATCTATTTTCTATGTTGTCCCGGTATGGATGTCCTCAAGTTGAGATCTATCAAAAACGAGAAATCAAATGCGATTTATCTCCTTGGACCTTTGTACAGGTGGCATAGAGGTACCCCTTTGTGACACTTGGTTAAAACATATGTAATGCTATGATAACCCATGGAAATCCGAGCTAATTAGGACAAGGTGCGAGCACTATTGGTATTCGATGCATGAGGCTTGCAACTTATAGGATGTCTTATGCATGACACATATGAAGTACTACTACCGTTGACAAAATTGCTTTTATGTTTTCAAAATAAAAAGCTCTAGCACATAACCATTCTTTTACTTTTATGTTGAGTCTCCACCTTATTTTAAAAAGCACCAACTACTGAGAGCATGATTGTCATTCTGAGTGTAATGTGCATTGTCCCAAAGTAGCATTGTCTTTTGCATGACTGTGATATCGTTTATTTTGAAATCATTGTATCTAGTCATCACTTAAACCTTGAAGGTGCCCCTGCATTTATGTTTTTCTTCACTAAAGGGGGCAAGCTAGATATCACTTTATCATATTTGCACATCATGTTCATTGCAAATCTTTTTGATGCTTCAATGTCATGTTGTAAAACTTTCAGTCATTTGTGATTTTCTCATGAGGCAACTTAATTACTATAGAATCATTGTCTCAGTAAGCTTTTGTCATATGACTGTAAAAAGTCCTATATGGTTAATAGCATGTCACCACAGAAATTATTCTTGTTATCATTTACCTACTCGAGGACGAGCAGGAATTAAGCTTGGGGATGTTGATACGTCCAAAACGTATCTATAATTTCTGCTTGCTCCATGCCACTTTTGGGTGATATTGCTATGATATTCATACACTTCCATACACATTTGATCATATTTGGACTAACCTACTAATCCAGTGCACCCCGGTGCCAGTTTCTGTTTTCGGCTGTTTTTGTATTTCAGGTTTTCACGTTACGAGAACTGCCAGGAAAAATCCAGAAAAAACATATAAAAAATCAGCGTTCCAGAACCTACCTTGCGTCCGAAGGACAGCCGGGGGGGCCACCAGGGCTCCAGGCGCCCTGGCGGCGCGCCCCCCCCCCTGGGCCGCGCCGGGGGGGCGCCTGGGCCCCCCGAGCCCCGTCTGGTGCCCCCCTTCGGCATATATTTAGAGCGTCCTTCGAAATCCTCGGGATGGGAACTCTTTTTCGCGATCTCATCTCTGTTCCGCCGCCGCCGCCGCTTCCAAGATCGGCAGCACCAGGAGAACTCTTCCCGGCACCCTGCCGGAGGGGAGGATCACCATCGGGAGCTTCTCCACCACCATGGACGCCTCCCGGATGAGTTGTGAGTAGTCTCCCTTGGACCATGAGTCCATGACCAGTAGCTATGTGATGTTCTCCTCCCGTTCTTGTGCTTCACTAATTAGTCCTCGTGAGCTGCCCTACATGATCGAGGCACATATGTAATCCTTATGCTGTTGCTATGTTGAGTTTGCTGGGATCCGATGGATTATGAGATTATGTTCAGATTGATCTTGAGTAATATATTTCATCTACCTCTTTTATATTTATGTTCATAAGTAATTCTTGCATGTTCTCCGTTGTTATTTATTGCTTTGGCCAAGTAATACGTAGTGACTCCAAGAGGGAACGTTATGCTCGATTGTGGGTTCATGCCCCTCGATGACTAGCTTGAGTGACAGAAACATGAGTCTAGGGGATGTGTTGTTGCCACAAGGGGGAAAACAACGGTGCTTGTGCCCGCGGGTGCAAGGATTTTTTACTTTACGCAAAGTTCTTTTAATGCAGTTGTCTGTTGCATTGAGTTTACACTATGGGTGGGACTCGCAACTTAATACCAGCGAGATGTTCTGGATAGATATCTCAAGGTGGATGATTAGTAGTAGATATTGATGGATTTCAGTCTACTTACTTTGGCGTACTGCCCATGCTTTGAACCTCAACCTTTCTTGCAATGTAATCAACATTGGTTTGCGTTCGTGGTCCTGTCAATTGCCCAGCTGTAATTCGTTTACCTCACATAGCTGTTTTATCGTCTTTTGGGAGAGAGACATCACTAGTGAACATCATGAGACTCCGGTCCATATTACCATCATTGATCACATCCGCTATTTACTTTTCGCTTTTATTTACTATTGCAAACATTATCTATCACTACTATCATTTGCGTTTAATCCTTTGTGAACTACAAGGCCGGAGGGATTGACAACCTCTCTGTACTCGTTGGGAGCAAAGTTATTTGTATATGTGTGCAGGTCCACGTTGATTGCTAATCCGCGCCGTTAGCAGTTGACACCTACTTGTTGAACCTAGGAGTCTCTGGGGATTCGATCCTTGGCATCTTTGCTAAGGGAAAACACTTCCACAACACTGCATCTTACACCTTCCACTTGGGGTAACCAACGAGGGGTTAGAGGCCCATCACTGGTTGTGATGTTATTATTGTGCTTCTACTCAAAATAATGTACTTATGTGTAATTATGTGTATTCTTATATTTTCAAATAGGTCATGCTAAAAATTGTGACACATCATCTATATAGTGAATCTAGATGTTACTCTAATGGCAAAAGTAATATTTGGCAAAAATAGGAGTGGCAAAAGCAAAACAAATAAATCGAGGGCAATATGGTCTTTTTCCTGCTCTGTTTGGTCAAAACGTCCATTGACCTAACAGAATGGCATTTGTGATATATTGTCGGAAACTGAGAGTGGCAAAAGTGAGATGTTAAATTCTAGAGTGGCATAAGTGAAGTGGGCAAAAACTAGAGTGGCAAAAACAAAGTTTTCCCCTCTCTTTTCCCCCCAAAACTAGCAAGAATCCATGGAGGGATTGAGAGATAGCAAGCTCGAAGAAGGTCAACAATGAGGGAAGAACACGAGCTCAAAGGATAAGCTTCATTGGGGAAGAAGACCCCCTTTTATACGTGGGAAAAAATCCAACCGTTATGCTCACAGCCCGCACAGAGCGGTACTACCGCTCCAGGAGCGGTACTACCGCTAGGGCGGTAGTACCCCTTTGAAAAACAACAACAAGGAGGCAAAAAGGCCAGAAGAACCGTCGGAGTGGTAGTACCGCTTGACCTCACGGTACTACCGCTAGGGGTAGCGGTACTACTGCTAACGGTAGCGGTACTACTGCTTGCGAGCGGTACTAAAAAAGTTACATCCGTGCCTATCACCGCTGGACTTGTGACGAGTTTTTGGTCCCGAGCGGAAGTAGCCACGGAAGTAGCCGCGGTAGTACTGCTCCAAGCGGTAGTACCGCTCCCGAAAGCGGTAGTAAAAAATTACTTCCGCTCCTACCCGCGGTAGTACCGCTGCAGCCTTTTCAAACCACCAAAACGACCACAACTTTTGCATACGGACTCCGAATTCGATGAAACCAAGTTTGTTGGAAAGCTAGCGACAAGGCTAACACAATCTTGAAAGAAATATCAATAAGAAGCAAATTAGAAAATGCCCATAAGAAAATGGTGAGAACCCTTCCTCGGATAAGACCGGTAAAACCTCCAACACCGAAATCATCATAGAAGACGCATGTGAACTCCGTTTTCGATGAACTCAAGCTTGTCATCAAGATGACCATAAGCTCTAAGACTCACAAAGAGAACCAAACAAGAACCAAGAAACATGATGCAAGGATTCAATGGTCTGAGCTCTCTACTCACGATACGATCAAGCTACCAACTTGAGAGCCCCCCTTGATAGTACGACAAACGATCCTATAACCCGGTCTCCCAACTACCACCACGAGACCGGTAAAATAGAAAACCTATCAAGGGCAAACCTTTGCTTTGCAAAAAGTCCACTTGAGCTAGATGTAGACGATCTTGACTTCCTCAAGTTGGACCACCTTTCTTGATTGCGTTGTCTCGGTGAAGACTAGTAGATTGCTCCCCCATACTCCACTATGGGTGAGCCACTCTTCGGCATATCTTCACAAGTCCATTGTCACCACAATGGACGGCAAGCTTCAAGCACTTGATCTCTTCGTGACGCTCCACTTGAACTTGCACACCGCAACCTAACCCCACAAAGAACTCTCACGAAGACCATGGGTTAGTACACAAAGCGTGATTGACAATGCTTACCATACCATGGGATTGCTTGATCCCTCTTGGTACATCTTCTACACTTTGTGTGTTGATCAACTTGATTCATTCTTTGACTTAGTTTTGATCAACCTTGAATCTTTCCAACTCTCTTCATTTGGATGATGTCTTGAAGGTAAACATGAATGATCACAAACTCTTCTTCTTCAAGACATGCTTGCAAATAAGCTCAACACCCACAAGACCAATCTTTGGATAATTCCTTAATAGCACCTTGGTCATCACAAACTCTCCTTGAAACCAACAAATGAACTCCAAGAAAAGCCTATGGACAAACCCTTCAAATATAACTCAAGGCAACCATTAGTCCATAGAGATTGTCATCAATTACCAAAACCAAACATGGGGGCACCGCATGTTCTTTCAATCTCCCCCATTTTGGTAATTGATGACAATCACTTTCAAGAGAGTTTATATAAGGAATTACGCATCACCATACCATGCAACAATAATGTATGCGCATGAGATGCAAAAGCTTAGGAACAAAACCAAAGCAAGAAGAGAGAAGAGACAACTCTCTAAACTTCCTCACAAAACTAAACTCTCTGAAACTTCTCCCCCATTGGCATCGATTGCCAAAATGGGCGAATAGCTTAGAAGGCCAATATAAATTGTGTTCCTCCATAAATTGCGTATTCCTCAAAATAGAGAGTGGAATGCAATACATATATCCAACTGTAAATACTTGGAGGAAGACAAACTATATTGAGGCCCAAAGATTGCAAAAGAATGATATGCCACAAAGGCATAACAAAGGGAGAAAAACACGCAATCAAGCAATCAAAGGATACCAATTGAATCAAGCTATCAAAAGATACCAATTGACCCAACTAGACCAATGATCCGACAAGCCAAATGACTAAAAGATATTATGATAAGAGCAAAGGAGTGTTCTAGAGAAACTAGAGAAGCTCCCCATGATTTGTGCACAATTTAGTTTAATATTTGGATACAACGAGCACAAAATAGGATCGTCGCTCCCCCAAGATCAATAGAACCTCACGACATAGCAACGGAGTGTTCTAAAGACACTAGTGAAGCTCCCCATAATTTATGCACTCCTTAGAATATTTTCATTAGGATACCAAGTGCACAAAATAGGATCATCACTCCCCCAAGATCAATAGACACTCACACCAAGTGCAAGTGAGAATGAAGGAAACAAAGCCTAGCACTTGCAACAAACAACTGGTTGAGCAATATATAAAAGAGTCAACTTAAGAGTAGGCTCAACCAAAATGATGTGTGTGAGTCATGGCAAAGCACTTGAGAAGATTAATGTATGGATGAACATTAAGAATCAATATACTCTTGAATGAATAAGATACACAGTGCAAGGCCTATCATTCCCACACACAACAGCAAATGGGTTCACAAGCTCACTACTAATCATATAAATAACCTATGCTTGTGACAACCTGTGGTGAAGATATAAAAAGGATAGCTTTGTCATGAGGAGGGATACCAATAGAAATGGCAAAAGCCTTGTCAAGACAAGCAAGAGAAAAAAATGTTCTTCACCACAAAAGAGTGCATCAAGATGCAACGATATAAGATCCGCACTCGAGACACACACCTTCACGGAGCCACCAAAGAAATAAAACAGGAACGAAAAGGTGGACGTGAAAGAAGGGGATATCAAATAGATATGCAACTTCTCTCAAGTGTATAAGATTCTAGGTAGATGAAGATAATGATGATATCAACCCACAAAGAAGGATGTACACACGAAATTGTTGCAAAAAAAGGAATGAATAAGATATCCCCAAGGAAGTCATAAATATACCAATAAGATATTTGCTTGAAGGCATAGCACATGGCTAGATATGTTCTTATTGTATATAAATGAGTTCCAACCACACGAGCATCAAAGACATCACAACTAGCAACAAGAGATCATTGTTGGGATGCTTTGAGAAAGGAAACAAGTATCATAAGAAGGAATGGCTAACATGCCATGATACAACCTACACAAGGTTGGTGCAAGAAATGTGTGCATGAAGTAGATGGTGTTACTTGTTACCGAGATATCATTGGAAGGATGTAGTAGATACCAATTGAAGGTAGATAGTAGTTCATTGATCATCCTAGCTTGACTCCAATAAGCACATGGTGACACTACCTTCCTTTTGAATGAGCCGAGCATCCAATGCATCTCCAATTGTTCCTAGAACAACAACGCAAACAAAATGGTACCCAAACTCATTGGGACCAAAGAGTTAGAAACACCAATACATAGGACAAACTCCACAAACACATGTGCATTTATATATGAAAATGAATTTCATGCACATCTCATCCAAATTGAGACTAGGTGGAGTTTCCCTTATATATTGGGTTAAAGAAAGAAAGCATGCCAAAGAAAATACATGTAGTAAATATGCATGCTCAAGACTTTCAAGAAACGAAACGAAATGAAAAAGAAATAGCAAGTGAAAATAGGATACCAAATGGAGAAATCATCACTTGGAAGATATCTATTTAGAAGATACATCAAGGAATGAGATATCCATTGATACACGCAAAAGGAAAGATATCGGACTCCCAAAAGAGAGGATGGTTCCAAACAAACCAACCCATCTACAAAGTTTCATGATGGCACAAAGTACCAAAAAGAAACGGCTTGCCTTCCATCAACACACACTTGAAATGGATCACAATAAGAGTGTTCTATCGAAAATAGGATAGCTCCCCCAAGAATTGTGCATTATAGAGAATTTGCATTTGAATACGAAATGCACACGATGGGATCACCACTTTTGCTATATCTATAAAACACTAGACAAGATCAAGAAAACAACAAGATCCACAAGTGGCACGGAAGGCAATGGGAGTTGATGCAATGTTGGAAAGAAATAGGCCGAACAAAAGCAAAAGCCAATGTAAAGATGATCAACAATTTCTACCACATAAATGATTACCAATTGTCAAGAGACAAGAAGTATTTGGGAATAATTCCCGGTGATAGATAGCAATGATATCCAACATCATCTTCACACCAAACACATGCAAATTGGAACTTGTAGAGCTAACATGTCACCTAGGAACAAGATAATTTACAATATCAACTCTAGGTGAAAATATCTTAAATGTACACATTTTCTAGGCTAGTAATATGCACATAGCACATTACTCCCCCATAATGTGAGACCAAAGAAAACTTAAACAAGAGGCAATAAGAGGAACCAACAAGAGATAATTAACGGACACTTTGATACGTCCAAAACGTATCTATAATTTCTGCTTGCTCCATGCCTCTTTTGGATGATATTGCTATGATATTTATACACTTCCATACACTTTTGATTATATTTGGACTAACCTATTAACTCAGTGCACCCCAGTGCCAGTTTCTGTTTTCGGCTGTTTTTGTATTTCAGGTTTTCCCATTACGAGAACCGCCAGAAAAATACCGAAAAAATTATATAAAAAATCAGCGTTCCAGAAGCTACCAGGCACCCGAAGCACAGCCGGAGGGGGACCACCAGGGCCCCAGGCGCCCTGGTGCCCCCCCCGCCCCCCCCCCGGGGGCCGCGCCGGGGGGGCGCCTGGGCCCCCCGAGCCTCCGCTGATGCCCCCCTTTGGCATATATTTATACCGTCTCCCGAAACCCTCGAGACGGGAACTCTTTTTCGCGATCTCATCTCTGGTCCGCCGCCGCCGCCGCTTCCAAGATCGGGAGCACCAGGAGAACTCTTCCCGGCACCCTGCCGGAGGGGAGGATCACCACCGGGAGCTTCTCCACCACCATGGACGCCTCCCGGATGAGTTGTGAGTAGTCTCCCTTGGACCATGGGTCCATGACCAGTAGCTATGTGATGTTCTCCTCCCGTTCTTGTGCTTCACTAATTAGTCCTCATGAGCTGCCCTACATGATCGAGGCACATATGTAATCCTTATGTTGTTGCTATGATGAGTTTGCTGGGATCCGATGGATTATGAGATTATGTTCAGATTGTGTTTGAGTAATATATTTGATTCACCTCTTTTATATTTATGTTCGTAAGTAAATCTTGCATGTTCTCCGTTGTTATTTATTGCTTTGGCCAAGTAGTAGGTAGTGACTCCAAGAGGGAACGTTATGCTTGATCACTGTTCAAGATATCTTCCGATATGCCGATAAATCGGCCGATTTATCGCTTACCGCTGTCTGACTGATAGATAAATCGGCAGATAAATCAACCGATATGGCGATAAATCGGCCGATATGCCGATAAACAGGCCGATTTACCCCTTATCATGGGTCGACCGATAAGTTCCCGATAAGCGATATCCCCAACAGTGTGCTTGATTGTGGGTTCATGCCCCTCGATGACTAGCTTGAGTGACAGAAACATGAGTCTAGGGGATGTGCTGTTGCCACAAGGGGGAAAACAACGGTGCTTGTGCCCGCGGGTGCAAGGATTGTTTACTTTACGCAAAGTTATTTTAATGCAGTTGTCTGTTGCTTTGAGTTTACACTATGGGTGGGACTCGCAACTTAATACCAGCGAGATGTTCTGATAGATATCTCAAGGTGGATGATTAGTAGTTGATGCATATGGATTTCGGTCTACTTACCTCGGCGTACCGCCCATGCTTTGAACCTCTACCTTTCTTGCAACTTAGTCAGCATTGGTTTGCGCACATGGTCCTGTCAATTGCCCAGCTGTAATTCGTTTACCTCACATAGCTGTTTTATCGTCTTTTGGGAGAGAGACATCACTAGTGAACGTCATGGGACTCCGGTCCATATTACCATCATTGATCACATCCGCTATTTACTTTCCGCTTTTATTTACTATTGCAATTATATCTATCACTACTATCACTTGCGTTTGATCCTTTGTAAACTACAAGGCCGGAGAGATTGACAACCTCTCTGTACTCTTTGGGAGCAAAGTTATTTGTATCTGTGTGCAGGTCCACGTTGATTGCTAATATATCTGGCGCCGTTAGTAGTTGACACCTTCTTGTTGAAACTAGGAGTCTCAGGGAAATCGATCCTTGGTATTGCCAAGGGAAAACTTCCGCTACACTGCATCTCACACCTTCCACTTGGGGTAACCAACGAGGGGCGAGAAGCCATCAAGCAAAGTTTTCTGGCGCCGTTGCCGGGGACTCCACTCTTCAGGATAGGGGAGTTGCACGCTATCTTTTACCTTTGCTTTTTGTCTTGTTAGTTTACCTTTCAGTTTTCTTTATGTCTTTTCACTAGTTTTGCTTAATGGAAAACAACAAAAATATGAGAGAGCTTTATAAGCTCTACCTTGCTTTGGGACATGATGTGTTTGAAGAGAAAATTAAAAAACCTATGGAACTTTATTATTTGCATAACAATCATGATGGTGGTGATGTTATTAGTATGCTTTCTTTGAATATCAATATTGCTAATGACATGGAAAGCTCTAAGCTTGGGGATGACACGTTTGATGAACATGATATTTTTAGTCCCCCAACTTTTGAAGAGAAAATTTACTTTGATGATACTTTGCTTCTTATATATGATGATTACAATGATGAATATGATGTTTTCAGTCCACCTACTATTGAGGATAAAATTTATTATGATTATGATATGCCTCCTAAATACAATGATTACCATGATGGTTATGATAGTCTTACTCTCACTATTCCTAATAAGAAAGATTTTGCTTATATGAAGAGTAATGACACTTTTATGCTTTTGGATCATGGAAATAATGCCTTATGTGATAGTTATATTGTTGAGTTCATCCATGATCCCACTGAAAATTATTATGAGAAGGGAACATATGCTTATAGATATTTCAATAATATCAAAGTCCCTCTCTTTATGTTGAAGGTTTTGAAGCTGCACTTGTTTTGTCTTCCTATGCTTATTGCTTTGTGCTTCAATGAATTATTCTATTGCAATATTCCTATGCATAGGAAGCATGTTAGGCTTAAATGTGTTTGGTATTTGCTTCTTGATGCTCTCTTTTGTTCTTCAACTCTTATTCCTACGAGAGCATCATTAAAGTCTTAAGCCTATCTTTATGGCTATAAAGAAAGAGCTCTAGGGAGACAACCCTTGTTATCTTTGCTTTCAGTTTGTTCTTTCTGTTTTTAGTGGTCTTGATGTTTGTTACTACTGTAGCAACATCATTGTATCTTTACTTTTCAGCCTTGTGCCAAGTGTAGCCTCTGATTGCAAGAAAGTTCAAAAGTTGTGACGTGCTGTCCAGGAAACAGATTCTGTCCTTGGATAGAAAAATTCGTATAAAATCACCGGATCATCTTTTTGGTCTGAATTGTTTCGACAGCGTGCTCTATACAAGTGTCTTTCGTGCGTCTGTTTTGAGTTTTTTGATTAGAGTTGCAGAAGTACCCCGAAAAAATCATTTACTACCTGTTGTTCTGTTTTTCACAGATTCTGTCATGTTTTGCCTTTCCTTCATTTTGCAAACCTAGAGCTTGCTTTTTCTTTGCAAAAACCTTTTGGCAATCTTGAGAAACAGTAGACCTTCAAGAATATCTTTATTTCCAGCAAGGAACAATTATTTTATTAAGGGTACTAACCTCGCTAATCAGATTATGATGAGTTATGTATGAAGGGAGTTTTCAAGTGTGCGAGGGAAGATGATAAAAAGATTCAGGAGTGTCAAACGCTCAAGCTTGGGGATGCCCCCATGCACCCCCAAGAAATATTCAAGGAGACTCAAGCGTCTAAGCTTGGGGATGCCCCCGTGCATCCCCTTCTCCATCAACATTATCAGTTCGTCTTTCGTTCCACTATATTTTAATCACTTCATGTGTTATGTGCTATGCTTGGAGCGTCTTGCTTTTAGTTTTCCTTTTTAGTTTTCTTTAGCTTTTCATAATGAGTCGGAACTCAGCTTTCATTATGCGGGAGAGAAACACGATCCACTTCTACCAAGAACATAACATAGAATTTTCATGTCTATCCTTGCTGTGTGTGTTCTTTGTCTTTTAATAGCTACTATCATGCTTAGCTCTTAGTATTCATGCTTATCTTTCTAAAGAGCTTTCGTTTAGTTGGTTGCTTGAACTCTCTTTAGTTATCATGCTTATCTTATTAAGAGAGTTTGCTTCCGTTGCATTGGTTGATATGTCTATGATAAAGATCCTACGTGCATAATGACGCTTAGTAGTTCATGTTTTCTTATGGTTAGTCTCAAATAGCTGGGGGGTTCCCAATGTGTTATTGGAGTACCAACATGATTTGTTTGCCTATGATGTGGTATGGTTTAGTAATATCTTCCTTCAAGAATTTATTTTGATTGACTTGGCGTATGCTCACGCATATTTAAGACTGTAAAGAAAGTCTGTCAAGCCTTGATGATCTTTTGTTTCTGAGTAGCGATATAACTTCCATGCCTGATTCAATGTTGCTTTGTCGCTCTGCATGATTATGACTGTCATTGCTCTCTTAGTTGGTCGCTCCCAGTCTTTTGCTAACCTCCACCTGTACTAAGCGGACTGACTGCTTGTGCATCCACATTCCTTTAAACCAGTTATGCCATATGAGTCCACCATACCTTCCTACATGGTATTTACCTGCCATTCCTAACGGAGACTTGCATGTACCATCTCGAAATTATTCAAAGAAAAATGCATCCTTATTTTGTGCCTCTGTTGTAAGTTCATGAGGAAGTAGTAGTTAATTCATGATCTTTTTAAGTTGGACAAGCTTCACCCCGGGATTGCATGTATAATGTGCAAACCCATAATACGAGAAGGAACTGGCATTGAGTGCGCCCGGCTCAAAAAGATAATATAACAAACAAACCCTCCTTCACGCTTTGTTCATGAGAAATTAGAAAACTTTGGCAGTGATAAACAAAGGAGATTAAGAGGATATGATCGTCCTCATTCGGGAGCCGTTCCTCGAAACTTGTCCATCTCAAGAAGTGATTGAGTTGTCTGCTAGCATTCGTTGACGAAACATGCATGATCTAAAATAAATTATTACCTCTGTTTTAAAGCCAAGAGCTCTGGTACATGTTTTGTCTTTGTTTCCGACTACGGGTTTTCAACCTTGCCAACAAAAGCCACGGTTCGAGAGTCTCCACCTTCTTTTAAAAGCACCAACTACTGAGAGCATGATTGTCATTCTGAGTGTAATGTGCATTGTCCCAAAGTAGCATTGTCTTTTGCATGATTGTGATATCGTTTATTCTGAAATCATTGTATCTAGTCATCACTTAAACCTTGGAGGTGCCCCTGCATTTATGTTTTGCTTCACTAAAGGGGGCAAGCTAGATATCACTTTATCATATTTGCACACCATGTTCATTGCAAATCTATTTGATGTTTCAGTATCATATTGTAAAACTTTCAGTTCTTTGTGATTTTCTCATGAGGCAACTTAATTACTACAGATTCATTGTCTCAGTAAGCTTTTGTCATGTGACTATGAAAAAGTCCTATATGGTTAATAGCATGTCACCACAGAAATTATTCTTGTTATCATTTACCTACTCGAGGACGAGCAGGAATTAAGCTTGGGGATGTTGATACGTCCAAAATGTATCTATAATTTCTCCTTGCTCCATGCCTCTTTTGGGTGATATTGCTATGATATTTATACACTTCCATACACTTTTGATCATATTTGGACTAACCTATTAACTCAGTGCACCCCAGTGCCAGTTTCTGTTTTCGGCTGTTTTTGTATTTCAGGTTTTCCCATTACGAGAACTGCCAGAAAAATACCGGAAAAATTATATAAAAAATCAGCGTTCCAGAAGCTACCAGGCACCCGAAGCACAGCCGGAGGGGGACCACCAGGGCCCCAGGCGCCCTGGTGGCGC
>LR738709.1:497083030-497156131 GCA_902687465.1 Secale cereale
AAGTAATTCTTGCATGTTCTCCGTTGTTATTTATTGCTTTGGCCAAGTAGTAGGTAGTGACTCCAAGAGGGAACGTTATGCTTGATTGTGGGTTCATGCCCCTCGATGACTAGCTTGAGTGACAGAAACATGAGTCTAGGGGATGTGATGTTGCCACAAGGGGGAAAACAACGGTGCTTGTGCCCGCGGGTGCAAGGATTGTTTACTTTACGCAAAGTTCTTTTAATGCAGTTGTCTGTTGCTTTGAGTTTACACTATGGGTGGGACTCGCAACTTAATACCAGCGAGATGTTCTGGATAGATATCTCAAGGTGGATGATTAGTAGTAGATGCAGATGGATTTCGGTCTACTTACCTCGGCGTACCGCCCATGCTTTGAACCTCTACCTTTCTTGCAACTTAGTCAGCATTGGTTTGTGCACATGGTCCTGTCAATTGCCCAGCTGTAATTCGTTTACCTCACATAGTTGTTTTATCATCTTTTGGGAGAGAGACATCACTAGTGAACGTCATGGGACTCCGGTCCATATTACCATCATTGATCACATCCGCTATTTACTTTCCTCTTTTATTTACTATTGCAATTATATCTATCACTACTATCACTTGCGTTTGATCCTTTGTAAACTACAAGGCCAGAGAGATTGACAACCTCTCTGTACTCGTTGGGAGCAAAGTTATTTGTATCTGTGTGCAGGTCCACGTTGATTGCTAATATATCTGGCGCCGTTAGCAGTTGACACCTTCTTGTTGAAACTGGGAGTCTCAGGGAAATCGATCCTTGGTATTGCCAAGGGAAAACTTCCGCTACACTGCATCTCACACCTTCCACTTGGGGTAACCAACGAGGGGCGAGAAGCCATCACACTTTAGAATTTGAATTTCTCATGAGAAGATATACCACATAGTGACTAGATAATCTTGTAATATCAAAACTAGATGGTATTCCTCATGTACACACATTTTTAGGATTGTGAGGTGCACAAAGCACATCACTCCCCCAAAATGGGATGTTCCATTAATCTTTCACAAGAGCCAACTAAGATATAAATAAGATGCAAAAAGGCTCAACACACGACACACGCGTACATGATGTACAAACCAACATACACATACTTGATTTATCAAGATAAGCAAATTGGAAGCACAACATATACAAGCACATGCAAGGTACAAAACCACAACATGCTAAGGGGCAAGTAACTTTCAATGTAAACAATTTAAGCACGAGTTACCGCAAGGAGGAACATTGGATATACCATAGAAAGATAATCCGAATGACTTGGCTTGAGACAATATGAATGACCAAGACCCCTCAAATCTTCATAATGTAGCCAAGTATCCAATGCCCTCCAACATCACCTATTGATCAAGTTTGAGCTAGTTGGTCCCCAACCAAGTCGGGTCCTAAGAGGTTAGTCACAATAGGCTTGGCTACCCAAATGGTTCTTTTCTTGACACCACTTTGAGTCCCAAGAAACTTGGCAAACACATTGCCAACCTTATCCTTCCCAAGAGAATAGACATCATCAATAATAATTGGGTTGGATAAGTTACCACTAGTGCATGAAGAAGCAAGGTGACCCTTCTCACAGCATAGGTAGCAACATCTACTCTTCACTTTCTTCTCATTTGATTTCTCAAAATGAGAAGCATTACCATGAGTCTTCTTGGGAAGCGGCCTTTCTCCAACTTGCGGTTGAGCACGAGAATGAACTTGTGGCCTCTTCCCTTGTTGCTAGTCACTAATGGCCTTCTTCTTCAGTGGGCAAGATCTAACATGATGCCCTTCAATTTTGCACTTGAAGCAAATAATCTTGGCCGAATTCTTGAGTTGTTCTTGGCCCTTATTGTTGTTAATGATCTTGGACCTTTTCTTCTTGTTGGAGTTGAATCCAAGTCCACCTTTGTCATTGGGGGATTTTTGCACACTCAAGATATTGTTGAGTGTGGACTTCCCTTCATGACACTTTTCCAAGTCTTTCTTCAAAGAAGTGACTTGGGCCTTGAGCTCTTTGATTTCCTCTACATGGTTAGTATCAACAAAAGTACTAGAGGAAGTATAAGCTTCATTGTTAGAGCAACAAGGCAATGAGCAATTCATCACAAGATGTACTAACATTGTGAGTAGATGAATTACGAGGACTAGCACATGGCAAGATAGCATTTTGACTTGAAGTAGTGCTAGTATCCACATGAGGCTCACTAGATGTTACCTTGATACTCATAGCCTCATGAGATATCTTTAGCACATTATGGGATACTAGAAGATCATAATGAGAGCTTGTGAGCTTTACATGACTTTCTTCCAATTTCCCATAATTGCCAGATAGCAACTCAAGTTGAGCCCTTAGCTCAACATTCTCCTTCAAAATGGATGCTTCACTAGAAATAGAGTTAGTAGCACAAGCATCATCAATAATAGCAAGAGGAGAAGGCAACTTGGCAAGCTCCTTAGAATATGAAGCTTTAAGTTGAGCATGAGACTCGGTGAGTTTTATGAGCTCACCCTTAATGACCCTTGAGCCATTTTTGAGGTGCTCAAAATCCTCAAGGAGTTTAGCATGTGCAACTTCAAGCTTCTCATTTTTAGTTTCAAAATCATTAACCACCTCGAGAGCTCTATCACGGGATTCCTTTATTCTAGATAGTTCTAGAGCAAAAGTCTCCTCAAGAGATTCCTTGGTGGTTTGTTCAAGTTCAAGAGCTTGCGAGAGGTCAACGATCTCATTAGCGTAATCACGCTCATGACCTTCCATTTTCTCAATGGTGACCTCATGCTCCTCTAGATGAGATTCCAACTCCTCTATATATTTCTTGCCCTCAATGGCAATAGACATGATTTCCATGAAGTTGGAACGAGCAATTTTATTCTTATGAAGAGCTTTAAAAATCATTTCCCCCTTAATTTTTAAGGAGGCAACATTATCATTTTCTTCATCATTTTCTACATCATCATCATTGTCATCATCACTATCATGACAAGATATATTGGGGTTCAAAGTGGGAGATACCTTTGAAGCCTTAGCCATAAGGCAAAACGCAATAGATGATGATGTAGGATCCCTTGAAGCACCATTCAAGACTACATCTTGTTCCATGGGGTGTTGGGTTTCCTCTACATTGTTAGCACAACAATTCGAGGAAATAGATGCATTTTTATCATGGCAACAAGACATAGCAAGCATATCATCATGAGTTTTAGTCAAGCAATTTCTACATGATATGCAAGGACTATCAACACAAGCATGTGAAACATGTAGGGTGCTCGAAGTGTTAAAGTCCAAAGAAGATGCATTGCAGTAAGATAGTGATGAAGGATCATCCACAATAAGCATACTATCATCATTGCAATGACCAACACTACTCACCATATCATTACCTTGTGGCAAACCACATGTAGGTGAAGTAGAAGAAGTTGAGAAGACAACACGGTGATACGTCCAAAACGTATCTATAATTTCTACTTGCTCCATGCCTCTTTTGGGTGATATTGCTATGATATTTATACACTTCCATACACTTTTGATCATATTTGGACTAACCTATTAACTCAGTGCACCCCAGTGCCAGTTTCTGTTTTCGGCTGTTTTTGTATTTCAGGTTTTCCCATTACGAGAACTGCCAGAAAAATACCGGAAAAATTATATAAAAAATCAGCGTTCCAGAAGCTACCAGGCACCCGAAGCACAGCCGGAGGGGGACCACCAGGGCCCCAGGCGCCCTGGTGGCGCCCCCCCCCCTGGGCCGCGCCGGGGGGGCACCTGGGCCCCCCGAGGCTCCGCTGATGCCCCCCTTTGGCATATATTTATACCGTCTCCCGAAACCCTCGAGACGGGAACTCTTTTTCGCGATCTCATCTCTGTTCCGCCGCCGCTGCCGCTTCCAAGATCGGGAGCACCAGGAGAACTCTTCCCGGCACCCTGTCGGAGGGGAGGATCACCACCGAGAGCTTCTCCACCACCATGGACGCCTCCCGGATGAGTTGTGAGTAGTCTCCCTTGGACCATGGGTCCATGACCAGTAGCTATGTGATGTTCTCCTCCCGTTCTTGTGCTTCACTAATTAGTCCTCGTGAGCTGCCCTACATGATCGAGGCACATATGTAATCCTTATGATGTTGCTATGATGAGTTTGCTGGGATCCGATGGATTATGAGATTATGTTCAGATTGTGTTTGAGTAATATATTTGATTCACCTCTTTTATATTTATGTTCGTAAGTAATTCTTGCATGTTCTCCGTTGTTATTTATTGCTTTGGCCAAGTAGTAGGTAGTGACTCCAAGAGGGAACGTTATGCTTGATTGTGGGTTCATGCCCCTCGATGACTAGCTTGAGTGACAGAAACATGAGTCTAGGGGATGTGTTGTTGCCACAAGGGGGAAAACAACGGTGCTTGTGCCCGCGGGTGCAAGGATTGTTTACTTTACGCAAAGTTCTTTTAGTGCAGTTGTCTGTTGCTTTGAGTTTACACTATGGGTGGGACTCGCAACTTAATACCAGCGAGATGTTCTGGATAGATATCTCAAGGTGGAATATTAGTAGTAGATGCAGATGGATTTCGGTCTACTTACCTCGGCGTACCGCGCATGCTTTGAACCTCTACCTTTCTTGCAACTTAGTCAGCATTGGTTTGCGCACATGGTCCTGTCAATTGCCCAGCTGTAATTCGTTTACCTCACATAGTTGTTTTATCGTCTTTTGGGAGAGAGACATCACTAGTGAAGGTCATGGGACTCCGGTCCATATTACCGTCATTGATCACATCCGCTATTTACTTTCCGCTTTTATTTACTATTGCAATTATATCTATCACTACTATCCCTTGCGTTTGATCCTTTGTAAACTACAAGGCCGGAGAGATTGACAACCTCTCTGTACTCGTTGGGAGCAAAGTTATTTGTATCTGTGTGCAGGTCCACGTTGATTGCTAATATATCTGGCGCCGTTAGCAGTTGACACCTTCTTGTTGAAACTGGGAGTCTCGGGGAAATCGATCCTTGGTATTGCCAAGGGAAAACTTCCGCTACACTGCATCTCACACCTTCCACTTGGGGTAACCAACGAGGGGCGAGAAGCCATCAAGCAAAGTTTTCTGGCGCCGTTGCCGGGGACTCCACTCTTCAGGATAGGGGAGTTGCACGCTATCTTTTACCTTTGCTTTTAGTCTTGTTAGTTTACCTTTCAGTTTTGCTTTAGTATATTATATCGAAAATCACAAAAATAGTTATCTTGCTTGCTTGCTACTATGGGTTCCACCGAGAACACCAAGTTGTGTGACTTCACTAGTCACAACAACGATGACTTTATCTGCACACCTATCACTACACCTGCCACTTCAGCACCTTCATATGAAATTAAACCTGCTTTACTGAACTTAGTCATGAAAGATCAATTCTCCGGTGCTGGAGATGATGCTGCTTTACACTTAAACAATTTTGTTGAACTTTGTGATATGCAAAAGTACCAAGAAATAGATGGTAATATTGTTAAGCTTAAGCTTTTTCCTTTCTCCTTGAGAGGAGGAGCTAAAATTTGGTTTCAGTCTTTGCCTAGAAATAGCATAGATTCATGGGACAAGTGCAAAGATGCTTTTATTGAAAAATACTATCCACCTGCTAAAATTATCCAACTGAGAAGTAACATAATGAATTTTAAACAATTGGATAATGAACACGTTGCCCAAGCTTGGGAACGTATGAAATCTCTTATCAAGAACTGCCCTACTCATGGTTTGACTACTTGGATGGTTATCCAAACTTTTTATGCAGGCTTGAACTTTACCTCGCGGAACTTGTTAGATTCGGCCGCGGGAGGAACTTTTATGTCAACTACACTTGGTGCTGCCACAAAACTTCTCGATGAGATGATGACCAACTATTCCCAATGGCACACCGAACGCGCTCCAACAGGTAGGAAGGTAAACTCTGTCAAGGAGATTTCCTCCCTAAATGAAAAAGTTGACTTGATCATGTCTCTACTTTCGAAGCAATCTTCTGTTGATCCTCGTGATGTTCCTTTAAATTCTTTGATTGCTCAAGAACAAGTAGATGTGAACTTTATCTCTAGAAACAATTTTAATAACAATGCTTATAGGATTAATTTTGGTAGCAATCCTAGACCGTTCCCCTCTAATTCTTATGGGAACAACAATGCTTATCCTAGCACCAAGAACTCCACTATTGAACTAGAGATTATGCTTACAGATTTCATCACTACTCAAAAAGCCTTTAATAATAGTGTAGGAGAAAAACTAAACAAACTAGATGATCTCTCTTTGAAGGTAGACAATTTAGCCAATGAGGTTGAATTGCTTAAAATTAAAACTTCTCCTCTTGAGGAGAGGAAGGTCACTCCTATGAATGCTATTCAAGTGCAAATTAATGAAAACATTAGGATGATGGCTAAACTTAAAGAGAGATGGGCTAGAGAAAGGGAGGAAGAAGATAGAATTAAGAGCCTTCCTACCCACCACACTGTTGCTACTATCCAAGTTGTTGAGGATATTCAAACTCTTAGCACCCAATGCACTCCTGGTCCCATTGGACCTATTAATGGTGATGCTATGACTATAGAAACTACCAAAAAAGTGAACCTAAAGGACACCACTACCACCTTACTTGATGGTAGTGACCTTGATTTTGACAATTGCACTCCTACCGAAGTTATTGATTTCCTTCACAAGATGTCTAGAGATCCCCGCACTAGCACGCTTAACCTTGCCTTCACAGAGCATATCACTAATGCTCTTATCAAAGCTAGGGAGGAGAAACTTAGAGTAGAAGCCTCCATACCTAGAAAGCTAGAAGATGGTTGGGATCCTATGATAAAAATTAAGTTGAATAACTTCTCTTGCTATGCTTTATGTGATGTTGGTGCTAGTACCTCTGTTATGCCCAAAAGACTATATGATATGCTTAAACTGAAACCTTTTGATTCTTGTTCTTTTGGTGTTCGTCTCGTTGATTCTTCTATAAAGAAACCTTTGTGGAGGATCGACGATGTTCTTATCATTGTCAATGACAACTATGTTCCCGTTGATTTTACTATTATGGATATTGACTGTGAACCTTCTTGTCCAATTATTTTGGGACGTCCTTTTCTACGCACCGTTGGTGCTATCATTGACATGAAAGAGGGGAATATAAAATTCCAGTTTCCTCTCAAGAAAGGGATGGAACACTTCCCTCGAAAGAAGATTAAGTTACCTTTTGAGTCCGTTGTACGGGCTAGTTATTCTTTTACTCTTGATAAAACTTGATCTCTTTGCATTATGCCTAGCTTAAAGGCATAAAAGAAAGCGCTTTTGGGAGGCAGCCCAATGAATAAATTTTATTTTGCTTTTTGTTGTGTCTTGATGCTGTTACTACAGTAGCATCATCATTGTATCTTTGCTTTTCAATTTTGTGCCAAGTATAGCCTCTGATTGCAAGAAAGTTCAAAAGTTGTGACGTGCTGTCCAGGAAACAGATTCTGTCCTTGGATAGAAAAATTCGTATAAAATCACCAGATCATCTTTTTGGTCTGAATTTTTTCGACAGCGTGCTCTATACAATTATCTTTCGTGCGTCTGTTTTGAGTTTTTTGATTAGAGTTGCAGAAGTGCCCCGAAAAAATCATTTACTACCTGCTGTTCTGTTTTTCACAGATTCTGTCCTGTTTTGCCTTTCCTTCATTTTGCAAACCTAGAGCTTGCTTTTTCTTTGCAAAAACCTTTTGGCAATCTTGAGAAACAGTAGACCTTCAAGAATATCTTTATTTCCAGCAAGGAACAATTATTTTATTATGGGTACTAACCTCGCTAATCAGATTATGATGAGTTATGTATGAAGGGAGTTTTCAACTGTGCGAGGGAAGATGATAAAAAGATTCAGGAGTGTCAAACGCTCAAGCTTGGGGATGCCCCCATGCACCCCCAAGAAATATTCAAGGAGACTCAAGCGTCTAAGCTTGGGGATGCCCCCGTGCATCCCCTTCTCCATCAACATTATCAGTTCGTCTTTCGTTCCACTATATTTTAATCACTTCATGTGTTATGTGCTATGCTTGGAGCGTCTTGCTTTTAGTTTTCCTTTTTAGTTTTCCTTAGCTTTTCATAACGAGTCGGAACTCAGCTTTCTTTATGTGGGAGAGAAACACGCTCCACTTCTACCTAGAACATAACATAGAATTTTCATGTCTATCCTTGATGTGTGTGTTCTTTGTCTTTTAATAGCTACTATCATGCTTAGCTCTTAACTTTCATGCTTATATTTTTAAAGAGCTTTCGTTTAGTTGGTTGCTTGAACTCTCTTTAGTTATCATGCTTATCTTATTAAGAGAGTTTGCTTCCATTGCATTGGTTGATATGTCTATGATAAAGATGCTACGTGCATAATGACGCTTAGTAGTTCATGTTTTCTTATGGTTAGTCTCAAATAGCTGGGGGGTTCCCAATGTGTTATTGGAGTACCAACATGATTTGTTTGCCTATGATGTGGTATGGTTTAGTAATATCTTCCTTCAAGAATTTATTTTGATTGACTTGGCGTATGCTCACGCATATTTAAGACTGTAAAGAAAGTCTGTCAAGCCTTGATGATCTTTGGTTTCTGAGTAGCGATATAACTTCCATGCCTGATTCAATGTTGCTTTGTCGCTCTGCATGATTATGACCGTCATTGCTCTCTTAGTTGGTCGCTCCCAGTCTTTTGCTAACCTCCACCTGTACTAAGCGGACTGACTGCTTGTGCATCCACATTCCTTTAAACCAGTTATGCCATATGAGTCCACCATACCTTCCTACATGGTATTTACCTGCCATTCCTAACGGAGACTTGCATGTACCATCTCGAAATTATTCAAAGAAAAATGCATCCTTATTTTCTGCCTCTGTTGTAAGTTCATGAGGAAGTAGTAGTTAATTCATGATCTTTTTAAGTTGTACAAGCTTCACCCCGGGATTGCATGTATAATGTGCAAGCTCATAATACGAGAAGGAACTGGCATTGAGTGCGCCCGGCTCAAAAAGATAATATAACAAACAAACCCTCCTTCACGCTTTGTTCATGAGTAATCAGAAAACTTTGGCAGTGATAAACAAAGGAGATTAAGAGGATGTCATCGTCCTCATTCGGGAGCCGTTCCTCGAAACTTGTCCATCTCAAGAAGTGATTGAGTTGTCTGCTAGCATTCGTTGACGAAACATGCATAATCTAAAAATAATAATTATTACCTCTGTTTTAAAACCAAGAGCTCTGGTACATGTTTTGTCTTTGTTTCCGACTACGGGTTTTCAACCTTGCCAACAAAAGCCACGGTTCGAGAGTCTCCACCTTCTTTTAAAGCACCAACTACTGAGAGCATGATTGTCATTCTGAGTGTAATGTGCATTGTCCCAAAGTAGCATTGTCTTTTGCATGATTGTGATATCATTTATTTTGAAATCATTGTATCTAGTCATCACTTAAACCTTGGAGGTGCCCCTGCATTTTTGTTTTGCTTCACTAAAGGGGGCAAGCTAGATATCACTTTATCATATTTGCACACCATGTTCATTGCAAATCTATTTGATGTTTCAGTATCATATTGTAAAACTTTCAGTTCTTTGTGAATTTCTCATGAGGCAACTTAATTACTACAGATTCATTGTCTCAGTAAGCTTTTGTCATGTGACTATGAAAAAGTCCTATATGGTTAATAGCATGTCACCACAGAAATTATTCTTGTTATCATTTACCTACTCGAGGACGAGCAGGAATTAAGCTTGGGGATGTTGATACGTCCAAAACGTATCTATAATTTCTGCTTGCTCCATGCCTCTTTTGGGTGATATTGCTATGATATTTATACACTTCCATACACTTTTGATCATATTTGGACTAACCTATTAACTCAGTGCACCCCAGTGCCAGTTTCTGTTTTCGGCTGTTTTTGTATTTCAGGTTTTCCCATTACAAGAACTGCCAGAAAAATACCGGAAAAATTATATAAAAAATCAGCGTTCCAGAAGCTACCAGGCACCCGAAGCACAGCCGGAGGGGGACCACCAGGGCCCCAGGCGCCCTGGTGGCGCCCCCCCCCCCCCGGGCCGCGCCTGGGGGGGCGCCTGGGCCCCCCGAGGCTCCGCTGATGCCCCCCTTTGGCATATATTTATACCGTCTCCTGAAACCCTCGAGACGGGAACTCTTTTTCGCGATCTCATCTCTGTTCCGCCGCCGCCGCCGCTTCCAAGATCGGGAGCACCAGGAGAACTCTTCCCGGCACCCTGCCGGAGGGGAGGATCACCACCGGGAACTTCTCCACCACCATGGACGCCTCCCGGATGAGTTGTGATTAGTCTCCCTTGGACCATGGGTCCATGACCAGTAGCTATGTGATGTTCTCCTCCCGTTCTTGTGCTTCACTAATTAGTCCTCGTGAGCTGCCCTACATGATCGAGGCACATATGTAATCCTTATGCTGTTGCTATGATGAGTTTGCTGGGATCCGATGGATTATGAGATTATGTTCAGATTGTGTTTGAGTAATATATTTGATTCACCTCTTTTATATTTATGTTCGTAAGTAATTCTAGCATGTTCTCCATTGTTATTTATTGCTTTGGCCAAGTAGTAGGTAGTGACTCCAAGAGGGAACGTTATGTTTGATTGTGGGTTCATGCCCCTCGATGACTAGCTTGAGTGACAGAAACATGAGTCTAGGGGATGTGCTGTTGCCACAAGGGGGAAAACAACGGTGCTTGTGCCCGCGGGTGCAAGGATTGTTTACTTTACGCAAAGTTCTTTTAATGCAGTTGTCTGTTGCTTTGAGTTTACACTATGGGTGGGACTCGCAACTTAATACCAGCGAGATGTTCTGGATAGATATCTCAAGGTGGATGATTAGTAGTAGATGCAGATGGATTTCGGTCTACTTACCTCGGCGTACCACCCATGCTTTGAACCTCTACCTTTCTTGCAACTTAGTCAGCATTGGTTTGCGCACATGGTCCTGTCAATTGCCCAGCTGTAATTCGTTTACCTCACATAGTTGTTTTATCGTCTTTTGGGAGAGAGACATCACTAGTGAACGTCATGGGACTCCGGTCCATATTACCATCATTGATCACATCCACTATTTACTTTCCGCTTTTATTTACTATTGCAATTATATCTATCACTACTATCACTTGCGTTTGATCCTTTGTAAACTACAAGGCCGGAGAGATTGACAACCTCTCTGTACTCGTTGGGAGCAAAGTTATTTGTATCTGTGTGCAGGTCCACGTTGATTGCTAATATATCTGGCGCCGTTAGCAGTTGACACCTTCTTGTTGAAACTGGGAGTCTCAGGGAAATCGATCCTTGGTATTGCCAAGGGAAAACTTCCGCTACACTGCATCTCACACCTTCCACTTGGGGTAACCAACGAGGGGCGAGAAGCCATCACACGGCCGGAGGTGGAGGGAGAACAATCATTCCTACAATTCTTGGACACACCATATTTATCTAGAAGCTTTGTCCACAACTCATGAGCATCCCGGAACGGCATGAGTTGAAATATAACTACATTGATCAAAGCATCAAAAAGCACATTAGAAGCTTGAGCATTGAGATAATATTTTTCTCATCCTCTAAAGATAATCTTTGTGAATCCTTTGGAGGAGAAAAATCCATATCTATAATTCGCTCTAAATTTGGGTCCATGACCCTAAAGAGATTAAGCATGCGAATTACCCAAACATCAAAATTTGTGCCATTCGAACTAAGAGTGTCAGAGAATCCTAAACCCCTAGTCGACATCCTTACTCTCTAGGCGGTTAAGCCCTATGAAGAGAGATGAGGCTCTGATACCAATTGAAAGATCGTAGATGTCGCCTAGAGGGGGGGTGAATAGGCGCTTCAAAATAATTATGGTTTAGGCTTGAACAAATGCGGAATAAACCTAGCGGTTAATTTGTCAAGCACAAAACCTACAACAACTAGGCTCACCTATGTGCACCAACAACTTATGCTAAGCAAGATAAACAACTAGGTGATTGCAAGATATATGAAAAGAAACAATATATCTATCACAAAGTATAGTGCATAAGTAAAGGGCTCGGGTAAGAGATAACCGAGGCACGCGGAGACGACGATGTATCCCAAAGTTCACACCCTTGCGGATGCTAATCTCTGTTTGGGGCGGTGTGGAGGCACAATGCTCCCCAAGAAGCCACTAGGGCCACCGTAATCTCCTCACGCCCTCGCACAATGCAAGATGCAGTGATTCCACTAAGGGACCCTTGAGGGCGGTCACCGAACCCGTACAAATGGCAACCCTTGGGGGCGGTCACCGAACCCGTACACTTTGGCAACCCTTGGGGGCGGTCACCAGAACCCGTCAAATTGCTCGGGGCGATCTCCACAACCTAATTGGAGACCCCGACGCTTGCCCGGAGCTTTACACCACAATGATTGAGCTCCGAACACCAAGGTTGGGGCTATCTCCCCAACGACACCACAAAGCTTCACCACAATGGAATATGGCTCCGAGGTGACCACAACCGTCTAGGGCGCCCAAGCACCCAAGAGGAACAAGCTCAAGGGTACCAAGCACCCAAGAGTAATAAGCTTCTCAACTTCACTTCCACGTATCACCATGGAGAACTCAAACCAATGCACCAAATGCAATGGCAAGGGCACACGGAGTGCCCAAGTCCTTCTCTCCCAAATCCGACCAAAGCAACTAATGCTAGGGAGGGAAATGAGAGGAAGAACAAGAAGGAGAACACCAAGAACTCCAAGATCAAGATCCAAGGGGTTCCCCTCACCTAGAGGAGAAAGTGATTGGTGGAAATGTGGATCTAGATCTCCTCTCTCTTTTCCCCCAAAAACTAGCAAGAATCCATGGAGGGATTGAGAGATAGCAAGCTCGAAGAAGGTCAACAATGGGGGAAGAACACGAGCTCAAAGGATAAGCTTCATTGGGGAAGAAGACCCCCTTTTATAGGTGGGAAAAAATCCAACCGTTATGCTCACAGCCCGCACGGAGCGGTACTACCGCTCCAGGAGCGGTACTACCGCTAGGGCGGTAGTACCCCTTTGAAAAACAACAACAAGGAGGCAAAAAGGCCAGAAGAACCGTCGGAGCGGTAGTACCGCTTGACCTCACGGTACTACCGCTAGGGGTAGCGGTACTACTGCTTGCGAGCGGTACTAAAAAAATTACATCCGTGCCTACCACCGCTGGACTTGTGACGAGTTTTTGGTCCCGAGCGGAAGTAGCCATGGAAGTAGCCGCGGTAGTACTGCTCCAAGTGGTAGTACCGCTCCCGAAAGCGGTAGTAAAAAATTACTTCCGCTCCTACCCGCGGTAGTACCGCTGCAGTCTTTTCAGACCACCAAAACGACCACAACTTTTGCATACGGACTCCGAATTCGATGAAACCAAGTTTGTTGGAAAGCTAGCGACAAGGGCTAACACAATCTTGAAAGAAATATCAATAAGAAGCAAATTAGAAAATGCCCATAAGAAAATGGTGAGAACCCTTCCTCGGATAAGACCGGTAAAACCTCCAACACCGAAAACATCATAGAAGACGCATGTCAACTCCGTTTTTGATGAACTCAAGCTTGTAATCAAGATGACCATAAGCTATAAGACTCACAAAGAGAACCAAACAAGAACCAAGAAACATGATGCAAGGATGCAATGGTTTGAGCTCTCTACTCACGATACGATCAAGCTACCAACTTGAGAGCCCCCCTTGATAGTACGACAAATGATCCTATAACCCGGTCTCCCAACTACCACCACGAGACCGGTAAAATAGAAAACCTATCAAGGGCAATCCTTTGCTTTGCAAAAAGTCCACTTGAGCTAGATGTAGACGATCTTGACTTCCTCAAGTTGGACTACCTTTCTTGATTGCGTTGTCTCGGTGAAGACTAGTAGATTGCTCCCCCATACTCCACTATGGGTGAGCCACTCTTCGGCATATCTTCACAAGTCCATTGTCACCACAATGGACGGCAAGCTTCAAGCACTTGATCTCTTCGTGATGCTCCACTTGAACTTGCACACCGCAACCTAACCCCACAAAGAACTCTCACGAAGACCATGGGTTAGTTAAGGATGGCAATTTTATCCATGGACATGGATATCCATGGATATCCGACCCGAATGGATAGGGTTTGGATACTCTTTTGTGCCCATGGGCAACGCCCAAACCCGACCCGATTACTCGTGGGTAGGGCATGGATATAATCTTGTACCCATGGGTATATCCAAACCCGACCCGATAGTACGACTTAATGGAAAAAATCTGCTATCCCTACCCCGTAGTCACATGTCCCACTTTAATTTTACACTTTGTTATCGAAAACATGCAAAAGAAATTACACAATCCCCGTCATAATTATTATTAGTTAACATTCAATGCCCTTTGTAACATACCCCAACGCCCTTCCCTTAGTTTTATCTCCTTGTTAAATGACTCATCATTCTCATCTGTTAGAAAAATACTAAATGATCTTATGTTGTTAGTGGACGTTGATTTACCGTAAGTGAAGCCTAGCCTGCCACGAAGTGAAGAATGGAAGAGCTTATGTTAACATTGTGTTATGTCTTATTTATATGTCTAGAGAGGGCCCATGGATATCCAGTGGGTATGGATATCCATCGGGTTTGGACATGGACACAATTTTTCACCCATGGATTTTTTCATGGGTGGGCAAAAACTGTCTTCATGGATATGGATATGGATTTGATATTGTTCAACCCGATCCAAACCCGATCCATTGCCATCCTTAGGGTTAGTACACAAAGCGTGATTGACAATGCTTACCATACCATGGGATTGCTTGATCCCTCTTGGTACATCTTCTACACTTTGTGTGTTGATCAACTTGATTCATTCTTTGACTTAGTTTTGATCAACCTTGAATCTTTCCAACTCTCTTCATTTGGATGATGTCTTGAAGGTAAACATGAATGATCACAAACTCTTCTTCTTCAAGACATGCTTGCAAATAAGCTCAACACCCACAAGACCAATCTTTGGATAATTCCTTAATAGCACCTTGGTCATCACAAACTCTCCTTGAAACCAACAAATGAACTCCAAGAAAAGCCTATGGACAAACCCTTCAAATATAACTCAAGGCAACCATTAGTCCATAGAGATTGTCAGCAATTACCAAAACCAAACATGGGGGGCACCGCATGTTCTTTCACCTGGGAGGAGGGCCGCCACACCACCTCGCCAAACCGCGAGAGCCACCGAGATGAATCCCACGCACTCGTTACTGCCGCCGATCTGATCCAATCCGGAGCCAAAGACACCAGATCACCGGTGCAGATCCGCTTTGGACACGGACATCGCCATGCCACCACCTTCCAGGGTGTGACGCCCGAAGACCGACGTCCCAGAAGATTCCAGAAGATTCCAGATGTTCCGGGTTCTTCCGTGTGTTTCATTGTGCTTGTGTTATTTATTTTTGCATTGCATCATGTCATCATGCCATCATGTCATATTTTATTTTGCATCTCAACTTAAATAAATCGTGTGGACCTTCGGTCCATTTAAATCGAGGGAAGGATGACTTATCTTTATAACATATAAAAGCCTCTCAATATTATTAGGGAGCTATATTAAAATATTCCATTTGTTTGGAATTAACCAACACACTTGCAAATATTCCCCATGCTTCTTTAATTCAAGTTTCACCTTTAAAACCTCCCTATATTTCTTTTTCCGTTGTATCGAGGCTCCTCCTAAAGTCTAGACTCCTTTCAAACTCCTTAAGGCAAGCTAATTATTTTAGTTTGCACTTCCCTATTTTGTTGGAACTATTTTTGTTGGGTTGGTAATATCCCATAAAGCCTTACAAAAATGTTCCATCATTTATTTTTCTTCTTCTTGACCTCTTTTCTTTTTGGTGTTGTTCTCTCTCTATTTTTATTTCTGCTAAAGAAATAAAAATAAGAAAAGCAGCCGGCAGCCCAGCCGCAGTGGGCCTTCTCCTCCTCCCTGGCCCATCCCTCCTGGCCCATAGGCCACAGCCACCTCCCAGCCTCCCTCTCCTCCTTTTGGCCCAGGCCTCTAGGCCATCCAGCCGCCGGCCTCTGGGCCTCAGCCCCCCCCCCCCAGCCGGCCCAACAGCATCAGGCCCAAACCTCCCTCCAGCCCATTCCCTTCGCAACCCTAGGGCGCTCGCACCCGACCGCATCCCATCGCTCGTTCCTCCCTCGTCCACATCAGCGCCGCAACCCTCATCCCGATCCCCTCGTCATTTCTCTCGATCGCTCGTCCTCCTGCTTCGAGCTCCACAACGCCGATCTCCCCTCGTCGCCCCCTCCTTCCTCACACCTACGGGCGCCGTCCGCGCCTCTGCATCGCACCAGGGCGCCATTCCCTTGCGACCCCGAGCTCCCTCGGTTGCCTCGTCCCTCCGATCCTCCCTTTCTCCTCTCGCCGAACCGCGCCCCAAGGCCGAGGGCCTCGGCTCCGGCTCCTCCGCGCGCCAAGACAGCGCGTCCTCGAAGCCGCCCCTGCGCGCCTCCTCCCGACCGTGCTCCAGCCGCCTCGCCTGGCCCGAGCCGGCTGGCCAGGAGCCCCAGGCCGCCGCGCCTCTGCCTTCTCACCAGCGCCCCGGCGCGCCTCTGCTCTGCCGCGGGCCAACGCCGCCATGGATCCGAGCTCAGCTGCTGCCATGGATGTGCCCCTCCTCTGCTCGCCGCCTGCTGGCCCCCTCCTCGTGCGACGACCACCGGCCAAGCCTGCTTCCTTCTCTTTTGTGATGCACGCGTTGTTGTTTCGTTGCGTGAGAGACCACCGCCATGTATTGCTGCTGTTTTTCTTTTCGCTAAGTGCCAGGTTGACATGTACAACTACGAGACCGGCATGTTCGACAAGCACCCCTACCGATGCGTCAAGTACCTCTTCGGAACGAACGTGTACGACTACCTTCGGTGAAGAAACGAGTACAACTACTTCCTCTCCGAACGAAACATCTACTTCCACTACCGTCGCCCCGTGTACGACTACGAACGAGAACAACTACTTCCTCTACGGCCGTGTACAACTACTTCCTCTACGTCCCTCTACGATCTCGAGCCCCTCCGAAACGATGTTTCGAAGGTATAACCCCGAGACGATGACCCGTGACATGCATGTGTTGTATGAGATGTTTCTTCCCTAGTGAGCACCGTGCCCGTTTCGTCCTTTTGTCATGTTCCTCGGTTGCCTCGTCGCCGACTCGTGGGAACCCGGTGACGGGATCGCCCCACCTTTCATCTCGTGTGACTCGCTCACGCCATCTTTCCTTTTGCACCGGACTCTCAACGAGTTACCGGAACCGATATGTTGCCGTGGCATCATTTTCGGAATTGTTGCCGTGGCACCTTTTTCTTTCCACCACGGTGACAATACTTCATATCTCTTCATGTTCACTTCTAATAAAAATTGCATAAACTTGTTCATGTCATCCGCATCATGTTAACAACATTATATGTGTGAATTGTTGTTTGCTTAAAAGTTGCTAAACATGCATATGGGGTTTTCCGGAATTTGTTGTTGTTATTTCTGTCCTCATTTAAAATGTCAAAATAGTGTAGTTTTATTATGCTTCACCTCTTGCTATGTTAAAAACATTTAATTTTGTCTTGTAAATAAACGAGAGTCAATTAAATAAATAAATGTGGTGTTTCGTCAATATGCAACTCGTTGCATATTGAGCTCCACTTAACTTGTAGTATTGTTGTGCACTTTGCCATGCCATGCATATTTAAACCGGACATGCATCATGCTTGGATGTGCATCGTATGACATGCTTATGATTGTGTGTTTACCGTGTTGTTTGCTTCTTTCCGGTTTGCTTCTCTTGTTAGCTTCGGTTTCGTTCCGGAGTTGTGAGGATTCGCTCGACTGTTGCTCCGTCTACTTCATGGATCCGTTCTTCTCCCTTGTGGAATCCCAGGCAAGATGATCATACCCTTGGATACCTTTACTACCATTGCCATGCTTAGTTGTCTCGATGCTATCGTTACATGTCGCGCTACCCATCTTTTATTGTCAGCCCTCTCCTTGTTGCCATGAAACCTCTAACTTTTGAAACCTTCCTAGCAAAACCACTGTTTGGCTATGTTACCCGCTTGCTCAGCCCCTCTTATAGCGTTGTTAGTTGCAGGTGAAGATGAAGTTCGTTCCAGGAGGGAACTTGTTGTTGTTATATCACAATATCTATAATTATTAATAACACACCTATATACTGGGCATGGGTGGAAGGCTTGGCCTTTTGCTCGGTGTTTTGTTCCACTCATGCCACCTTAGGCGCCGATAAACCGGCATTATGTTCCTTGATTTTGCGTTCCTTACACGATGGGTGGATGGGGACCCCTTGACAGTTCGACTTTGAATAAAACTCCTCCAGCACGGCCCAACATTGGTTTTAATTTGCCTCATAATAACAACTTATTTAATTAATTAAATTGCATAGGGGGTCGCGTCCCCGGGTTCTTAATTCTACATAGCAGGGGGGGCCAGTGCTGATGGTGTTGGTCCCAAACGGGGAGTATGCGGGGCCACCACGGGGAAACTCGAGGTTTGGTTTTACTCGTATAATCGCCCATCCGGTCGTGGCCTGAGACGAGATACGCGCGGCTACTATCCGGGTGTCGGCACGCCGGGAGGTCTTGCTGGACTTGTTTTACCATTGTCGAAATGTCTTGTGCTACCGGGATGCCGAGCCTGATCGGTTTTCCCTAAGATAAGGGGTGATGATATTATATTTATCACTTCAGCTAATCGTGAGAGCTTGTGATGGGCTAAGTTGGGACACCCCTGCAGGGTTATAATCTTTCGAAAGCCGTGCCCGCGGTTATGTGGCAGATTGGAATTTGTTAATGTCCGGTTGTAGAAAACTTGACAGAGGATCCGAAGTAAAACACGCAACTGTGTGAGTAACCGTGACTGTCTCTTTTCACTTTGAGAAGAGAACACGGTGGGGTTATGTTTGATTCATATGTAGTTCAGGATCTTTAGCGATCACTACTTTTGCGACCGTTTGCGTAGATGCTCATCTTATTCTGGTACTCGTAAGCTAGCCACCATATTATGCTTAGCCGCTGCTGCAACCTTCACCACTTGCCTCTTCCTACCCATAAAGCTTTGCTAGTCTTGATACCCATGGTTATGGGATTGCTGAGTCCTCGTGGCTCACAGATACTACAACACCAGATGCAGGTTCAGCCGAGAATGATGCAGGAGCTGGTTCAGTACTTCACTGGGAGCTCGATGAAGAGAGTGGCCGTTTGTTTGTGATGTTTCGACGATCGGTAGTGGTTTCTACTAGGATTCGATCTAGACCTGTGGCTTTATGTTGTTTTGGTATCTTTCTTTTGGATCTTTGCCCGTAGTCGGGTTGTGATGTTTTGGACGATGTTTTGCTTATTTAATGTATTGTGTGAAGTGGCGAGTGTAAGCCAACTATTCTTTTACAATTTCATCCAAATTTTTACATGAGTCGTGCAAAGATACCAAACTTGAGATCATTCTAGGATGGGCTTATACCTTTAAGTCGTGCCTCGACACGTAGGAGGTATAGTCCCATCCTGGGCATTACAAGTTGGTATTCAGAGCCTTCTCCGACATAGAAGCCCCCACTGATTGATCGAATCGTTGACGGTTGAGTCTAGGCACACACTGGAAATGTTTTGAGTCCTATATATATATCGGAGAGTAGGATTTCTTTGCTCCTCATCTCTTTTCACTCTGGTGAGGACTCCTGACGGTTACTCTTATCTCTTCTACTCTCAAAAATGCACCAAATTGTTTTTAGGATCTCGCGAGTATTGTTTGGATTGTTCCGATGTCTTTGTGACGAGAACATTGTTCTCGATGCCTCCTGACATTAGGGGTTGTGGCAGTGTCCCGGGGAGTTGAGCTCCGAGGTGTTGTCGTCACAAATATATTGCGGCAGTACTAGAATACTTAAGACGGCCGACATCGAAAACTCTCCTATGCGGTTAGTGGCAAGATAACCCCGACATCACCCAGTACTGGGGAGGTAGTTCGGGAGTATTGCCATAGCTTGTATAGTAGATGCGTTTCGAAGGTCCGAGGTAAACGGTTTCCGGAGATAACTGGTTATGTGTTGAAGGATGGATACAGCTGGATGTAGGATTAGATTTGAGTGCGAGATGCTTCCCCTGTATCCCCAACACCTGATTGCATAACTGGAAACTTTCGGAAATTAATAGGTTGGTTCATCTAGTAGTTCTAGGCATTCTTCCAACGGATGCACGATATGAAGTTCGGGGTTCTACATTGAGTGAAGTGGTTTTATGGGCTTGTTCCGATCGGGAGTTGCATCTTAAAGGGTCCTTGGCTATGCTGATCCGGGGATTGCAAAACCCTTTTGTAACATGTTCCATGAGCTTTCAGCACGAAGATGTGGAATGAAGCTTCTATCTTGTATTTGTTCTATCTGCTCCTTGTTCCTTTTTATTAACTTCTCTTCTCCCAAGTGGCTTCTCGTCAAGTTGATGTACCTGCGGAGTTCATTCGTTCAATTCTCTGTTCGGATAGATATGTTGCAACATAATCTTCTTCATAAACATATCTATCCTTTGTTCTTGTTTTGGTTCTGGTATTCGAGTTGCTTCAATGTAAAATGTTGATCCCATACCTTTCCTAATCGGTGTTCTCATATTTCTATGGGAGTGCTAATTCTTCTTGACCATCGAGATTTTCATGTTAATCCTTTTTCAACCGGTGTGCCTTCTCTTCAAGTTATTACATACGGACGCCGTTGTGAAATCTGACGATTGTCTGTTTCATTCTTCTCAAGTTGTCTTTGTTTTACCCGCCCTCCCACCCTTCTCCTTCTCGGAGCCAGAAATTCTAAATGAAATATCCATTTTATTCATGTGATATTTCTTCATTCATTTTCCTTCAATGTTCTTATCCGGTGATTTATCGTGAAGATGCTCAAGAGCTTCAAGTTCATCATTCTTTTGTTCTCAAATTCTACGGTGGATGTAATTCAAGATTTCCTTGTTGATCTTATCCTTTTCCTCATTTCACAATGCTTTCTTATTCCGGTGCACCAAATTAATCATTCTCCTCTTCCTATTCTTCTCCGGAGTGTTGAAGATATCTCAGATGATCCGCGTTTCCATTCTTAATCCGTTCAAGCTATTTTGAGGATTATCATCTTATTCAAGCCATTTAATTCAACCGGTGCAATATCTCTTAAGCAATCTTTTTCAACGGTGATTTTCTTTAGTGGGCCCTAACCCACATGTCTTTTTCCAGGATCTTACCTGACTCTTCTAATTTTTCTGGAGTTATACTTCAATTCTTTTCAAAGTGTGACGTAAGAATGATTTCCATCAGTCATATACCTTCTCCAGGACCGCTTTCAAATTCTTGTTCATCATTGGTTCAACCTTTTAATTCTTCATTCCGGAGTGCTCAACAATTCTTATGGCATTTCTCGTCTTCATTCTCAACATTTGAAGACCGGAGAAGAGTTTCTCTTAATTCTTGGCCGTTCTCTTGAAGATTCGTGGTTCTAGCTTCTTGCCATCCTCATTATTGTTCCGATTGTGAGGAATTCTTTTATACCATCCGAAGCATTTCATGAATTCTTTTCTTTGTGTTCCTCCGAAGGCCATCCATTCAGAATATTTATTCGTTCTCTGTTTGCAACTTTGTCCTCCAAATATTCTCCATTGATGTCTCTTCGTTCGTCTCCATATTCTTACGGTGGTTCATTCAAGATTACCCTTCCGTTGTTATCGTTTTAATTCATTTGTTCTTTTCATTCCTACCGGTGGTTCGTTGAAGATTTACCCAAGCTTGAGCAAGATCTCTCTTAATCCTTTCCGATGAGAATAAGCAGTATGCCAAATCCTTTGGTTGTCATCAATTTAAATTGGTGAAGGAGATGCATGACATAATTCTTATTCTTATTCCTTCAAGGTGATTTAATCCCTTCCTTCGGAGCTTGTCCATCATATCATATCCTTGGTTCTAAGTTGTTCATCTTGTTTCGGAGCTCCAAGTTATTTCTAGTATATCATTTCAAAGCTCCATCGAATTCATCGCAGGCCTTGAATCTTATTCTTTTCATCTTTCACTTCTCATCCTTTTGTTACCGGAGTTCTTCATGGTGGTTCATCACGTTTTAATTCATCCTCGAAGTCTTCATCAAGATTCTTGTTGGAGCTCAAGCATTCTTCATCATGCTTTCCAATTGCAATTCTTTCTACCTTATTTTTCAGATGGTGTTATGTCATTCTTGACAATTTCTTCATGTTTCATGATTCATGAGTTATCAAGAATGAGATATTTAAACCCATCATTTTCTTTGTTCAGGAGATCTTTCCAACCATTCAATTTATTATTGGAGTAATCTTGGGTTGTTTTTCACCTAAAAGTTTTCCCTAAGATTGTTGCTATTGTGGTGCTTATAAATGACCCAAATTCTTCATTTATCATTTCGACGAAATAACTCTTTCGTCTCCTTGTTGATCTCAATCCAATCAATTGTTTAAGTTAGTGGCTGGTTGTCACCTCTTAATTTTTAGATGTTCTCCATAAGCCCACAACGAGCTTATTCTTTTGCTGTTGATTATTTTCAACAACTCCTTCCAACCCTTCTTTGTATGGAGGATTTCCTAATTCATTCATGGGAGAAGTTGTCTTTTCTCTCCGTTCAATTCTTTCATTGAATTATATGCTATTCTTTCATTCCAGAGGCATTGTGATATTGCCCTCTTTGTTCCATAATCTCGTTTTGTCACGATCATGTTCTTTCCCTTGCTTATCATTTAACCGGAGTGTTGTATTCTTTTCAAGTTCTCTCATCTTTTCATGTCTTGCCTCTCTTTTCAACCGGAGTGTTGTCTGAATCTTTCTTACCCCTTGTGCCTTTCTTTCAATTGTTTCGGAGGCAATATGCTGTTGATTTCATCAAGTATCTTCCCAACTTGGCAAGTTCTTGTTAATTCCTTCCATTTTCAGTCGGAGTGCTGTCCGAATTCTGTCATTCTTATTCCTTGGCTATACCATTGCGATTTCATATTCTTTTGGTCCTTGAGCTCTTGTTTCATGACTTTCAACCTGCAAGGTTCTCTTAATGCACCTTGTTCCTCTTTTCTAACGGAGTGTTTTCATCTTCGTCAATCTTTGTTGTATTCTTCTTTCATCTTGTTCAACCGCTCAAGGTTCTTTGGTTTCACTCGTCTGTCAAAGAAGCAACTTTGTTTTACCTCTTCCTCTTCCGTTTTTATCCGGTGCCATCTCTAGGATCTCGGGTCGAGATCCTCTGTTAGTGTGGGAGAGTTGTGACGCCCGAAGACCAACGTCCCAGAAGATTCCAGAAGATTCCAGAAGATTCCAGATGTTCCGGGTTCTTCCTTGTGTTTCATTGTGCTTGTGTTATTTATTTTTGCATTGCATCATGTCATCATGCCATCATGTCATATTTTATTTTGCATCTCAACTTAAATAAATCGTGTGGACCTTCGGTCCATTTAAATCGAGGGAAGGATGACTTCTCTTTATAACATATAAAAGCCTCTCAATATTATTAGGGAGCTATATTAAAATATTCCATTTGTTTGGAATTAACCAACACACTTGCAAATATTCCCCATGCTTCTTTAATTCAAGTTTCACCTTTAAAACCTCCCTATATTTCTTTTTCCGTTGTATCGAGGCTCCTCCTAAAGTCTAGACTCCTTTCAAACTCCTTAAGGCAAGCTAATTATTTTAGTTTGCACTTCCCTATTTTGTTGGAACTATTTTTGTTGGGTTGGTAATATCCCATAAAGCCTTACAAAAATGTTCCATCATTTATTTTTCTTCTTCTTGACCTCTTTTCTTTTTGGTGTTGTTCTCTCTCTATTTTTATTTCTGCTAAAGAAATAAAAATAAGAAGAGCAGCCGGCAGCCCAGCCGCAGTGGGCCTTCTCCTCCTCCCTGGCCCATCCCTCCTGGCCCATAGGCCACAGCCACCTCCCAGCCTCCCTCTCCTCCTTTTGGCCCAGGCCTCTAGGCCATCCAGCCGCCGGCCTCTGGGCCTCAGCCCCCCCCCCCAGCCGGCCCAACAGCATCAGGCCCAAACCTCCCTCCAGCCCATTCCCTTCGCAACCCTAGGGCGCTCGCACCCGACCGCATCCCATCGCTCGTTCCTCCCTCGTCCGCATCAGCGCCGCAACCCTCATCCCGATCCCCTCGTCATTTCTCTCGATCGCTCGTCCTCCTGCTTCGAGCTCCCCAACGCCGATCTCCCCTCGTCGCCCCCTCCTTCCTCACACCTACGGGCGCCGTCCGCGCCTCTGCATCGCGCCAGGGCGCCATTCCCTTGCGACCCCGAGCTCCCTCGGTTGCCTCGTCCCTCCGATCCTCCCTTTCTCCTCTCGCCGAACCGCGCCCCAAGGCCGAGGGCCTCGGCTCCGGCTCCTCCGCGCGCCAAGACAGCGCGTCCTCGAAGCCGCCCCTGCGCGCCTCCTCCCGACCATGCTCCAGCCGCCTCGCCTGGCCCGAGCCGGCTGGCCAGGAGCCCCAGGCCGCCGCGCCTCTGCCTTCTCACCAGCGCCCCGGCGCGCCTCTGCTCTGCCGCGGGCCAACACCGCCATGGATCCGAGCTCAGCTGCTGCCATGGATGTGCCCCTCCTCTGCTCGCCGCCTGCTGGCCCCCTCCTCGTGCGACGACCACCGGCCAAGCCTGCTTCCTTCTCTTTTGTGATGCACGCGTTGTTGTTTCGTTGCGTGAGAGACCACCGCCATGTATTGCTGCTGTTTTTCTTTTCGCTAAGTGCCAGGTTGACATGTACAACTACGAGACCGGCATGTTCGACAAGCACCCCTACCGATGCGTCAAGTACCTCTTCGGAACGAACGTGTACGACTACCTTCGGTGAAGAAACGAGTACAACTACTTCCTCTCCGAACGAAACGTCTACTTCCACTACCGTCGCCCCGTGTACGACTACGAACGAGAACAACTACTTCCTCTACGGCCGTGTACAACTACTTCCTCTACGTCCCTCTACGATCTCGAGCCCCTCCGAAACGATGTTTCGAAGGTATAACCCCGAGACGATGACCCGTGACATGCATGTGTTGTATGAGATGTTTCTTCCCTAGTGAGCACCGTGCCCGTTTCGTCCTTTTGTCATGTTCCTCGGTTGCCTCGTCGCCGACTCGTGGGAACCCGGTGACGGGATCGCCCCACCTTTCATCTCGTGTGACTCGCTCACGCCATCTTTCCTTTTGCACCGGACTCTCAACGAGTTACCGGAACCGATATGTTGCCGTGGCATCATTTTCGGAATTGTTGCCGTGGCACCTTTTTCTTTCCACCACGGTGACAATACTTCATATCTCTTCATGTTCACTTCTAATAAAAATTGCATAAACTTGTTCATGTCATCCGCATCATGTTAACAACATTATATGTGTGAATTGTTGTTTGCTTAAAAGTTGCTAAACATGCATATGGGGTTTTCCGGAATTTGTTGTTGTTATTTCCGGCCTCATTTAAAATGTCTAAATAGTGTAGTTTTTATTATGCTTCACCTCTTGCTATGTTAAAAACATTTAATTTTGTCTTGTAAATAAACGAGAGTCAATTAAATAAATAAATGTGGTGTTTCGTCAATATGCAACTCGTTGCATATTGAGCTCCACTTAACTTGTAGTATTGTTGTGCACTTTGCCATGCCATGCATATTTAAACCGGACATGCATCATGCTTGGATGTGCATCGTATGACATGCTTATGATTGTGTGTTTACCATGTTGTTTGCTTCTTTCCGGTTTGCTTCTCTTGTTAGCTTCGGTTTCGTTCCGGAGTTGTGAGGATTCGCTCGACTGTTGCTCCGTCTACTTCATGGATCTGTTCTTCTCCCTTGTGGAATCCCAGGCAAGATGATCATACCCTTGGATACCTTTACTACCATTGCCATGCTTAGTTGTCTCGATGCTATCGTTACATGTCGCGCTACCCATCTTTTATTGTCAGCCCTCTCCTTGTTGCCATGAAACCTCTAACTTTTGAAACCTTCCTAGCAAAACCACTGTTTGGCTATGTTACCCGCTTGCTCAGCCCCTCTTATAGCGTTGTTAGTTGCAGGTGAAGATGAAGTTCGTTCCAGGAGGGAACTTGTTGTTGTTATATCACAATATCTATAATTATTAATAACACACCTATATACTGGGCATGGGTGGAAGGCTTGGCCTTTTGCTCGGTGTTTTGTTCCACTCATGCCACCTTAGGCGCCGATAAACCGGCATTATGTTCCTTGATTTTGCGTTCCTTACACGATGGGTGGATGGGGACCCCTTGACAGTTCGACTTTGAATAAAACTCCTCCAGCACGGCCCAACATTGGTTTTAATTTGCCTCATAATAACAACTTATTTAATTAATTAAATTGCATAGGGGGTCGCGTCCCCGGGTTCTTAATTCTACATAGCAGGGGGGGCCAGTGCTGATGGTGTTGGTCCCAAACAGGGAGTATGCGGGGCCACCACGGGGAAACTCGAGGTTTGGTTTTACTCGTATAATCGCCCATCCGGTCGTGGCCTGAGACGAGATACGCGCGGCTACTATCCGGGTGTCGGCACGCCGGGAGGTCTTGCTGGACTTGTTTTACCATTGTCGAAATGTCTTGTGCTACCGGGATGCCGAGCCTGATCGGTTTTCCCTAAGATAAGGGGTGATGATATTATATTTATCACTTCAGCTAATCGTGAGAGCTTGTGATGGGCTAAGTTGGGACACCCCTGCAGGGTTATAATCTTTCGAAAGCCGTGCCCGCGGTTATGTGGCAGATTGGAATTTGTTAATGTCCGGTTGTAGAAAACTTGACACAGGATCCGAAGTAAAACACGCAACTGTGTGAGTAACCGTGACTGTCTCTTTTCACTTTGAGAAGAGAACACGGTGGGGTTATGTTTGATTCGTATGTAGTTCAGGATCTTTAGCGATCACTACTTTTGCGACCGTTTGCGTAGATGCTCATCTTATTCTGGTACTCGTAAGCTAGCCACCATATTATGCTTAGCCGCTGCTGCAACCTTCACCACTTGCCTCTTCCTACCCATAAAGCTTTGCTAGTCTTGATACCCATGGTTATGGGATTGCTGAGTCCTCGTGGCTCACAGATACTACAACACCAGATGCAGGTTCAGCCGAGAATGATGCAGGAGCTGGTTCAGTACTTCACTGGGAGCTCGATGAAGAGAGTGGCCGTTTGTTTGTGACGTTTCGACGATCAGTAGTGGTTTCTACTAGGATTCGATCTAGACCTGTGGCTTTATGTTGTTTTGGTATCTTTCTTTTGGATCTTCGCCCGTAGTCGGGTTGTGATGTTTTGGACGATGTTTTGCTTATTTAACGTATTGTGTGAAGTGGCGAGTGTAAGCCAACTATTCTTTTACAATTTCATCCATATTTTTACATGAGTCGTGCAAAGATACCAAACTTGAGATCATTCTAGGATGGGCTTATACCTTTAAGTCGTGCCTCGACACGTAGGAGGTATAGTCCCATCCTGGGCATTACACAGGGCCACTGCCCCGGGTCGCCACCGCCACAAAGTCCTCCAAGCCGTCGCATCACCCGAGCATGCACCCTATGCCGGTGAGCCGCCGCGCCACGGCGCCCTTTGTCGCGCCCAGGCCTGAGGAGGCCAGCCCACGCCGCCCACCGCGCGTGGGGAAGAAGACTCCCCGCCACCTCCGGCTCCGGTCAGACTTCACCAGTCGTGCCCTTGGGTGGTGGCGAGGGAGAGGAAGGAAAGGGGAGACCGGCGGCGTAGATGGGAGCCCCCTCCCTGTCGCCTCGCCGGGGCGGCGTGGGAGGGTTAGTTCATGGGTTCCACCACCTACTGGAAGGAAGATGTTCTGCAACGTGTCCGCTGCAAAGCCCACCAGGAAGGGCGCCTAGTTCATCCTTTGAATGTGGAATCTTTCTTTCCGGTATTGCAATACACTAACAACACCCTCTTGCTCTTCAAAGTTGAAGTATCACAAGCTAGAGTGATTAAAGATATCCTTGGCAATTTCTATGATTTCACCGGACTACAAATTAACTTTGAGAAAAGAACTCTTGTCCACATCAGCATGGATCAGGATATTGCAAATGAGATTGCCATTGTCTTGGGTTGCACTCTCTCCTCTTTTCCCTGCACATATCTTGGTCTTCCCTTGTCTGTTCACAAGATATCTCATGGGCTCCTGATGTCGGTCATCCAGAAAGTTGTCCAGCGGCTCTCTTGTTGGGTTGCATCCCACTTATCTTGGGGTGGTCACTTGACTTTGATTAAGGTTGTTTTATCCACCATCCCAAGCTACCACATGGGAAGTTTTCTCTGGCCCAAAGAGTTCTTAGAAAATCTTCAGCAAGTCTTGAGAGCTTTCCTATGGGTTGGAAAAAATCATGTACACGGAGGGTATTGCTTTGTCGCATGGGAACATGTTATTGTCCCCAAGGAATCAGGGAGGCTGGGCATTAGAGACATCCAGATGCACAACACTGCTCTAATATGCAAATTCACTGCTAAAGTACTGCAGGACAGTAACATTCACTACAAAAAAAGACACATCCATGACATTTTGGGCTGAACAAATTTTTTCTGTCATGCTTATGGCACTTCTATGACGATAATTGTGAAAAAAAAGCGTATCATCATAGATGTGGTGGGGTCTATCTTCCATCATATTAATCTTCCATCAACTAGTTATCTTTACTGCTTTATTTTGCAATCTTTACTTTTCAATCTATACAACAAAAATACCAAAAATATTTATCTTATTATCTCTATCAGATCTCACTTTTGCAAGTGGCCGAGAAGGTATTGATAACCCCTTTATCGTGTTGGTTGCAAGGTTCTTATTTGTTTGTGCAGGTACGAGGGACTTGCGTGTAGTCTCCTACTGGATTGATACCTTGGTTCTCAAAAACTGAGGGAAATACTTACGCGACTTTGCTGCATCACCTTTTCTTCTTCAAGGGAAAAACAACACAAGCTCAAGAGGTAGCATCTACTAGGACTCAGTGTGTGCAAAACCAAACCAAAAACCTAACCAAAAAAACCAAACCGAACACAAATTTCGGTTTTTATGGTTTTTGGTTTTAGTTACGGTTTCCATATCTCAAAACCGTATGCCATTTGGTTTTTTCGGTTTAAAACCATAAACATTGGGGTTGAAACCGAAAAGCTGAAATGATGTGAAGTGCATGCTCGCTAAAATTAATTTGCAAGGACTGGAGTCAAACTCCTGACCTCATACTAGAAAGCCTAGTGCGTTGAAGCCTACTAGCCAACCGAGACAACTGAGTTTGCTGATTTATACTAGGAAGAATAAAATTATATACTTAAACTTAATATGCATATGACATTATACAAATTCCACATAAAGTCGCCATGTGCTTGTAGAAAGTTGCCCATCCAGGAGATATAAAACTTGTACAACATAAACAGGACGGCAAAATCAGTTCAACATCATTGGATAATTAAGTTTGTTATATGGTACAATTGCCTATCACTCTCACATGTGTACTTCATCAAGTTATTTGCTACTCTGAACTTTTAGGGAAGTTGCGCGTAGGAAAAAAATGGACAACACTGGAACATACTTCAATCTTTGATTATTCATGAACTAAAAATTAAATATGTGACAAAAAAGCATGTGTTCCTAAAAAAATCGCGTCAACTTTGGTTAATATGATTATTACCGAAACCGAACCGAATTCAAATGGTTATTACCAAAACCGAACTGTATTTTTATACGAAGCCATATAAACCAAAGTATAAAAACCGTATTAACCAAAAACCATATAAACCGAATCGAATCAAACCGAAAAAACCGAATGCACGCCTTGAACGAGGACCACGTTCAAAATCAAGAAGATATCCAAAGTGCAAGTATAATGTTGTAATTAAAGTCCTCACGCACTAACCTATTTCCATATGTCTCTCTCCAAACAACTTGTGTTTTTCAGTCTAGGCAACTGGAACTTCTAACAATAACAATAGCTTGTTTGAATCCCTGTCTATTAGCATTGCTTCCCATGGATTTGATACCCAAGGTCGCCAAGGGAAAAAGGCAGGGACTATCAACCTTTTTTGGCGTTGTTGCCGGGGAAGCATCTTTGCTACCCTAGCCAGGTGACTAGAGGTATTGTTTTAGTTTTAGTTTTTTTTCTTTAGTTTCTTTTTCTCATAGTTGTCAAAAAACCAAAAAAAAAATTATGGCTAAGAAACTTGTGGAGTTTGCAACTCCTAATGAAACTTAATGTGTGCACCTATTTCACTACCCGATGTTGCAGTTGAGCGGTTTCAGATCAAACCTCACCTTGTCACGATGGTTCCACAAAATCATTTTGAAGATTTCGCATCCGAGGATGCAGGTATGCACTTGTACACATTCAAATAATTATGTGATAATCTGTGTATAAAGGATTATGAAACTAACGCCTTAAAGTTGTGTATATTTCATTTCCCCTTGAGAGCAAGAGCTAAGGAATGGCTTCTAGCCTTGCCTAGAGGAACCATTACCTCTTGGAACATATGTTGTGGCATGTTTATGACCAAGTTTTGCCCACGTGCAAAGATAATGCAATTACGTTCTAATATTACTAGTTTTAAGTGGGAAGACCATGAGCCACTAGCGCTTGCATAGGATAGAATAAAAGAGGCAATTAGAAATTGTCCAACCCATGGGACAAAGAAATGGCTAATCCTTCATTTATTTTATAAGAGCAAGTACAATAGTGGGCTTATAGCCCGCCTACATGGCATTTTTGCCTATGTGGAGGAGAGAGAGATGAAAGAGTAGGGGGAGTGGGCTCTCATACAAGATCCTAGCTATATGCGCACTCCTAAGTAAATGCAATAAATGCGAAGAAAGATATAGAGAGAAGATGGAAAAAAGTACTAATGCAATAGCCAACCTTATAGCTAACACTATTGTATGAGTGCATATAGATGATGGCTATAGATGACATGGCGGTTTCTTATAGCCATCAGTTGGCTATATTATTAACCATGCTCTAATGCTATTAATCCCATGAGACATAATTATGTTAGAGCATGGTTAATAGTATAGTCAGCTGCTGGCTATAAGCCAGCGCCATGTCATATACAACTCAGCTTATAGCCAACATGTACAATAGTAGATCAAAAGAGTGTACTGCTTTTTTATTATGTGGCCCACCTTTTATCCTCACAAAGTGCCTAGGAGCACGTGCTAGAGCTGGCTCTTCATGAAGAGCCCGCTTACCTTCTCTCTCATCTTCTCTTTCCTCCAACTAAGTAGAAATATATTAGTTTATTCCTTATAGCCCGCTGACTCAGCTCTATTGTACTTGCTCTTAGAGTGAACATCCTGCTTGAGGGCTTCGATTCGAGAGATGAGCATCTTGTCGATCATAGACATGTAGTTTCTCACCATCTCCTCGAGTTATCCTTGGAACCAAGACTCCGTCGAAGGACTTCAAACGAAGTTCCGGTGAATTTGTGTTGAACTGGGGTGGAATTTTGGAGGGGGGTTTGTAGTGGCTGAGGAACCATAGATCCGAATTTGCGGGATGATGTTGTTGCGAGACTACCTAAGGCTATTGTTATGGATGTGCTGCTGCTCCGAGCGACAGCCTAATGCTTCTCTCAAGATCACAACGTTGTGGATTACTGCGGTGCTGCTACAAAGACGACGGTTCATCCACAACAACCCATTCCTGCAATAGTGGTGGTGGTTTTGCGACAACATCATGCTACCAACAAGGGTGGTGCTTCCACAGCGGTGGAGGTGCTGCAAATGATGGTGGACCTTCTGCAGCGATGGTGGTGCTTCCGTGAAAACATCGGTGCCGTCACGAGAGGAGTAATGTGCGGATACGACTTGCACCGCACGTTTGCATGGGAGGCATGAGGGAATGTTGACCAAGTGATGTAGTGGTGTGCGCTTTTGCATAGGAAGACTAGCGACCCCACTGTTCTGTGAGCAGGATCAGTCGGGTGATGCCTAGCGTGCCAATTTATTGGGAGTTACAAGGCTATTAGGCATCGATTGTGTGCGAACTCCATATTTACTTGGGCCGACTAACTCCATATTTACATGGGCCAACTAGGGGTTAGGTGACTGAATTTAGAATGATGTATGACAACCAGTCGCTTTCTTTCTTTGACAACCGGCGAACTGTACCATGAATCATGATGTATGCCTACAACAGCTTGGTATATATGTACGTTAGCAAACAGTCAGCAACGTGAATAAAGCATAGCCTACCCTATAGATACACGAATGTGCTAAAATTTATATCTAAAATCGTATAGTCTCTCAAGCTTTTGACATATCCTACAATTGAATGCCATCAAGGACCAAACTAATCATAGTCTAGCACAAATGCACACGTACATTAGACATTATCATCAAGATGTGGCATCGAGCATCAATTAGGACTGTGATTTTCCGCCTCACCATCCTTTTCATCCTCATTCACCTCGCCATTTGTGATTGGCGGCCCCCACCTTAACATAATTGAATTCCATTCTAAATTTCAAACACAAAATCAAGTACAGTAATACTATTGAAACATTAAGACACCCTCGAACACAAAAAATATTGGAGAAAATCCGACGACAAAAAATCAAGAAAATATCAAAGAACAAAGACATACAAAAATAAATAGAAACTCGTCCCTTTGTGGCCACAAAACATAAACCCGGTATATACTTGGGCCTAGTCTGAAACATAACAGAAACCTACTCAACATCTTCAAAATACCCACATAGTATAAAAAACTGACTAAGAAAAAGAAGCACACACGCGCGCGCACACACACAAATAAAAAAACAGACAATGAGCAACGGGCTTCGAGCCCAATAAAAAATTAACTGACGGCAAACAGGGACAGGTCAAAAATTTAACATCTACCCCTCAGAAAAAATTCAACATCTTCTAAAAAAGATGTCAAAAATTGAACACGAATCATGACAATGGAATCAATTTTCAAAAAATTAACTTACTCAAATTTAAAATTCAGACAACTTATACATAGCTAAAGTGATATTTTCAATCTTTTGTCAGTTACAAATTTTGAAGGAAAGGCCTGGATATTGCAAGATCAAGGAGCATTACTGCGCCGAGCACATGCCGGACGATGGGCTTGTCGCTGTGATATTGGGCAGCGCTTTGCTGACACTATCCGCAGGAATGGCCCGGCACTGACACGACTCCATCGAAATAACGACCGGAATTGAACAGATAGATCCAAATGACCAAATGTTTATAACTTTATTTGATCCCCGATCAGCCGTACACACGACCTCAGCTGCAAATGTTTACATGCCCCGCTCGACAACAATTCAACATACAAAGGCACACACGACACGAGATGAACCAGGAAGAAAAACACACGCACGGCCGGCGCGCCACCGCCCTCCGCGTCCGTAATACGGCGATGCTTTACTTGCCGACGATGAGCGAGACGAGCGCGTCCTTGAAGTAGCCGTGCGCGCTGCCGGCGACGGCGTCCTCGAGCTTGGCCCCGAACTGCTCCTGGTAGGCCGCCCTGATGCCGTCCATGTCCACGTCCGACCGCGTCACCGCCACCCGCGACAGGGCCTCCTTCCCGTGGTGGTCCGCGCCCTCCCGCAGCGCCGCCGCCATCACCTGGCTGAAGTACCTCTCCGGCGTCGCCAGGCACTGCACGGCCTCCCGCAGAGCCTCCTCGCTTCCCAGATCCTGTTGTTTTTTTGACAGACAATTGATCAACAACTCTTCATCACACCACGCTTCACAGATTTCTAGCGAACTTCCGTCTGAATCGCGTTGTTGTTACCTCCTCGATGTGCTTGCCGTGCAGCTCCTTGTAGTACTTGAAGGTCTGGACGAGGTGAGGCTTGCTCCTGGTGGTGAGGATCCTGACCACCTCGTCGTTCTCCACCAGCTTGCCGCCGCCGGCGCTCTTCACCGCCGCGCCCAGCGCCTTGGCCTCCGCCTTGGCCGTGTCGTCGCTCACCTTGGGGCCTTCGTACCGGTACGCGCTCACCAGCCCCACCAGCAGCTGCGCATTCACAAACACATCATGACATCAGACTCGACCTCCTCCATGGCCATGGCTAAGTCTGAAGAAGAAGAACCGCCATCGTCAGTCGAAAGAAAGACAGAGAAAGAGAGAGCTTACGCTGCAGTAGGGCTTGTCCTTGGCTTTGTAGGCGACGTCCTCCTCGAGGGAGTGGTGGAAGAGCGCCATGTAGGCCTTGCGCGCGCCGAGGAGCTCCTCGGCGGAGCGGGTGCAGGCGATCTCCACGACGATGGCGGCCGGGTGGGCCTGGTGGAGGACGTGGTGCGCGAGGCGGGCGTCGCGCTCCCACGGGTGCATCGCCCACAGCACCATGAGGTTCTTGAAGCGGGAGAACTCGGCGGCCAGGTGCAGCATGTACTCGTCCTCGCACCGCTCGATCACGCCGTGCTCCTTGAACAGCCCCGGGAAGCTCTTCCGGAACCCGGACCGCTTCTCCGGCTGCTTCCGCCAGTTCGCCAGCGCCGCCACCATCGTCCGCTCGTCCACGCCCAGGCCTCCCATACCTGCACCGTCGAGTTCGAACAATCACAACGAAAATCCATATCAACTATCAGCCATGATCACACAACGGCACGAGTATGAACGATGAAGAATGGCCTATAGGAGTCAGCGATTATGGATGCAACGAACCTGAGAAGGCCTTGGTGAGCGCCTGAACTTCGTCGGCCATTGTTGCCCTGACAAAAATGCTAGCCAAAGATTTGAGGAGATGGAGGCGATGGGTCGCTGAATTCGCTGTGTGCTCTGCCCCTCCTTCTGGACGATCTTTATACTCGGGAACGGTGTGTTTTGGAAGGCAATTATGGGCAGCGCTGGTATTTCAATTTGGATTTTGGGGTATAATTTTCACAGCTAATGGAAGAAAAGGCTCGTCAATGGTTTACACATGGGTACACATCCGCGTATGCACACGGATCACATCTAATTAATGAAGTGACAACTCAGGACGCGATGGGTGGGTGCATAGCAGTATTTGCATCGTGCAACACGGGGGTGACCATGGACGATGACCCCTATAATTGTTAGCTGTACTACGCCCTTATCACGCTGCGGTCACATCAGATATAACTTCTTCGGATACATTATTTTCCAGGATACAATGGCCATCAGGTGTTACCCCATTTCACAAACAAAAAAAATTGCTCTTTTTTTTTACACATTTGAAAGTATTTTAGGTGTGTGAAAAAAACACCGAGAGAAATTTTGCGATGTGGCACGCCCCGTATACCTAATATAGATCGCTAAATGGGGTCAAAACTGACGAAATCTTTCACTAAATAGGGTTAAAATAACTAGCAAAACTTTCACTAGATGGGTAATCTCAATAAAAATATGTTCAATATGGTGATTTGCTTTAAAAATATGAAACTAAGGGGTAAAATTGGAATCCACTCAATATTAATAATAAATCAGTAAATGTTTCTCTAACAAACTAATGATCCACAACGTGTTTTTTGTTCTTTGCGAGGAATAATATACAACGTGTTACAGTACAACATGTCATTGCAAGCGCAGACTGCCATTGCTGAGGGAAATCTAATCGTGTGATCAACTTAGGAAGGGCATGTGAGGAAAAGTTCAAGAGCATTTATATATTTTTGGGGGGATATTGCAGATATTTTGAGGCCAGAGGGATTCAAATAGCTCAGCTAACATTTCCAGCAGATGAGCAATAACAAGAGGTAAAATCGTCATTGAGAAACTTCTTCTAGGAGATCCGCAGCACATGATGAAGGTCCCAATTCGTCATGGTCCACGGAAATGGAAGAACACATCACATGAACAGATCAATTTGCTTCCAAATGGTTGCACCTCATTTCACATTGATGATCATGGTGGCAATGTAAAACCCTACGGTCCACGGTGTCATCCTTATCGTCGCCACCAGCATGGTCATTATTTTTTTGCAATCATGCAAGCAAGGTTGGTTTATGTCTTATTCAATTTAAGGATGTTCCCGAGTACAACTTCTGTTTCAAAGTTTCTGCCACTAGGTCACGTACCAGCAACCGGACATGATATAGCTTCTTGTCTACTTGTCTTCGGCTTCTCTCTAACAAATCAATCAGAGCTTTGTACAACCTAATTAACTGGAAAATTAAGGGATTAGAGAAATGATTGAGGAAACATTTCTCACTCACCAGTTTAATGCAGCTTAATTTGCAAGTTCACACCACCGTCGTCCATGTCTAACGTCTAACAGTGTGCAGATGTGACAAGCGATTTTTTCAGTTGAAACTTGTAGCAAATGATGGCTTCGTGCTCGTGCTCGGATCCCTCGCTATCTCCTGATGTGGGCGATGCTAGATGGCGCGTTTCCTTCGCCGCCGATCTACAGGCAAGCACCATCTCGTTCCACTCCGGGATCCTTGTTCTCCGACGTGAGGCGCTGCGGCTCGTCCTGCTGGATGAGCGTGGAGTCATAGTAGACGCAAGGTTTCTGCGCGAGAGGGAATTCATAGGCGTTGGAGAGGTGATCTCGCTGCCTTGTCACTTCGCAAAGGTTTGGGAGCGGTTGCCGGCGGCGAGTTCAGGTTCAGATTCAGAGAGCAGGCCGCATGTTCCAGTCAGTGGAACGGTTCGAGAGGGGGGATGGAACTCAGTGCGCGATGGAGCGGGATTGAGACCCACTCGTCAGCCGCCATTGGTGGAACACGTGGGAGGAAGAGGTGGAGAGTCTGACCGACAGGTGGGCCCCGGTAGCCCGTATACTAGTACGTGCAAAGGGAGGGGAACCGCACAATCCCCCCCTCTCTTATCTTCTGCGAGCACCCGCGACGCGCATCTCGCACACTTGTTTCTTCACTTGTGGGAGAAACCTAGGGTTTGCTCCCCTACCATACCTCCGCCGGACTCCTTCGGCTGGTGGAGGGGCAAGGCCGGCGGCGACGAGCGTTCATTCGCTCAGGTGGCGGCGGGGCGGAGCGTAGGAGGCGTGCAACCTACGGAGATGGGGGATCGAGGCACAGATAGATCTGGAGCTTGGCGCGGTTCCACGGCGAGAGGGGGCTTTGGCGGAGGACGCCGGCCTCCGATGGCGAACCAGGCCCGCAATATGGTCTGGCAGCGTCCAGATCCACCATCCGCGGCGGCTGGAGGTGCGAGATCTGATGGTGGTGATGGAGCGGACCGATGGGAGGTTGCGGCGCGCGCGATGGGAGGGGTGCCCAAGGAGACGACGGCGAACAAATCGGCACCCCCTCACCCATCTGCGGGGCGGACTGCATCAACCACGGCGCCCCCTCATCCATCTGCGGGGCGGACTGCTTCGACCAATGAGATCTGCATCAACTGTTCTCTCCCAGGTCATTTCGCTCCTCGTTGCCCTACTATTCGATGTGAAAAGTGCAACAAGTTGGGACATATGGCACAGCTGTGCCAAACGCTGAGACCTTGGGAATGTGTCCCTTTCATGTGTGGTTTTCAATCCCCTGGTCAGGGTTTCTTCTACATCCCTGACCTGTGTGCTGCTAAACAGAATAGTGAGAAAACTAACAACGTGGTAATTACTATTGTGGAGGGTTCTGCGACTGTTAAGGATATTGAGCAAGAGTTTAATGCTATATTTGCTATGAAACCTGGAAAGAAAAAATGGAGATGCACTGCTAGATCTATTAGCCCTACCCAGTTTATTATGCGATTCCCTAGTGCTAGTGAAGTTGAGAGAGCTTGCTGTTATGGGAAACGTATGCCTCTAATGGGAGGTGAACTTGTAGTCTCTATTACCCCTTGGACTGCTTCTATTGGGGCCAAAGGTATTATGGAAAAAGCTTGGGTTAGGGTCAGAAATATCCCCATTGAAAAAAGATGCATGGAACATGTTGCTTATGCTGGTGGGTTGGTTGGGATAACCTTAGAGGTAGATGAGGCTACTTTACATAAACCTGAATATGCCAGAATTCTGTTAGGGTGTAGAGAAGTTGAAAAAATACCTCCATCGGCAGAAGGAATGCTGGGTGAGCAATATTATGACTTCTTTTATGAAGTGGAAAAAGTTGTGAGTATTGGGAATGGAAAAGATCAATCCTCCATTGCAGTTGATAGCAGTGCATCCCCCTCTCTCCATAAGAAAGCTAGGATGGATTCATATCCAGCTTCTTCTAATGGGCAAGGGGAGACCAGTACTTCTATAGCTGGGAATTTTACTCATCAATATGGAAAAAGTGGGCAGAAACTTGCTGCTGTGGTGGAAAGTGAGGAGGAGGAGGAAAGTGATGGGGGCAATCACACTGAACTCCTTATTGAAACCATGGCCAGAGAGCTTAAATCTGGCAATATACCCAACAGTGATATTCAGGAAGATGCTGTTGTAAGTGGAAAAATTACTGAAGCAAGAAAAGAGAAAGAAATGAGTGAGACTCCTACTTCTGAACTAAATATTAAAAAAGGTGCTTGGGGGGTTATCACCCCTATTCCTCCCTCACCTCTGTTTCTCTGCCAGGATGAAAAGACTTATAGTGATGTTTGTTCTCCTTTATCAGACTATATTGTTTGGCCCTCCCTGCCTCATATTGTACCCCTTGATGAAGGAACTGTGGAAGGAGGGGGGTGCCATAACACTTACACTGTTGAATCTCCCTCTGGATCTCCTATTCATATTACTAGGGATCAAGAGGACCCTGCTCCTAGGAGGCAAATGCAAAAATTGGCACGTGTGGAAGAAGTGGCCACAAACAGGATGAAGAAACGTGATGCTGAAGGTATGAAATTAACCAATACTAAGAATCAGTTTTCTGCTTTATCTGATACTGCCATTGTATTACGTGCTTCACTTATGGGAGTTAAAGTTCCTGATGATAATTTTGCTACCATAGATGTCCTTCGTGAATTAGAATTGTCTAGAAATCTTTTAAAAGAAAAAATGGAAACTACCCCCAGTCCTGGAATTACCATTGACGATGGGCTTGGAAATAATATTCCTCTATGTCTAGATTGGGAGGAAGATAATAAAGAGGATGAAGAAGAAGAACCTTTTATCCCTGTTCAAACTAAACGTAGCAAGAAAAAGAATAATTCTAATAGAAGATCAGTGGCTATATCCCCTGAAAAATCGTCTAGACCTATGACGAGAAGCCAAAAGAAAAATATGGCTGGTAGAGCTGCCATGGATCCTGGCAGGCTCACCAGGGTTAGAGAAAAACCCATCAGGTATAAATGAAAGGCATTTTCTGGAATTGTAGGGGGGCAGGTAAGAAAGGCATGTCTACCTGTCTCACAGACATGATTAATGTGCATGATGTTAGTTTTATTGGGCTGCAAGAAACAATGAAAGAAACATATAAGCCTTCCTTTTTTAGAAAGGTAGACCCATATAGTAATTTCTACTGGGAATGGATCCCATCTAGGGGTAAATCTGGTGGTATCTTGTGTGGTCTCAGTAAAGAATTATTTGAGATCCTGGGAGTTATCAGTGGGAAGTATATTTTGCAATTTAACCTTTTGGATAAGAAGAAAAATTGCAAATGGTCCCTTATGATTGTATATGGTGCAGCTCAGGATGAATATAAGCCTGAATTTATTGCAGAATTATCTTCCTTTTGTCATAAGACCAACATGCCATATTTGGTGGGAGGAGATTTTAATATTTTGCGTCATGGAGGGGAAAAGAACAAAAAAACCTCCCTATCACATTTCTCTGATGTTTTCAATTCTGTCATTCATTTGCTTGGTCTGAGGGAGATACATATGACAGGTGGGTTTTATACCTGGTCAAATAATCAAAATATCCCCACACTTGAGAAATTGGATAGAGTTCTGATGTCTCCTGAGTGGGAAAACCTCTTCCCTTTGGTTAATGTTCATAAGTTGATTAAGGAACTTTCTGATCATAATCCTCTGCTCCTGGATGGGGGTTTAGCCCCCTCTAGAAATAGTAGAAACAAAAGTTTCAAATTCGATAATGCTTGGTTGGATAATTCAGAGTTTCTCCCTTTGGTAACTGATATCTGGAAGAAACCTGTCTTTTCCAACAATCCCATTGATGTTATTAACATCAAACTGAAGAGATTCAAAAAATTCTTTAAAGGATGGGGTTCCAACCTTTATGGGCATAACAATATCAGGAAAAATCTTATCAAACTTGAGCTTCAGGAGTTGGAAGCTCTTGAGGAATCCATGGGTTTGAATGGGGAAGCACATGAGAGGAAGCTGGATATCTTAGTTGAGTTAAATGAATTATATGTTAATGAGGAAATGTATTGGCATCAAAGATCTAATGAAAAGTGGTTGTTGAAAGGTGATAATAATACAGACTTCTTTCATAAAGTAGCAAACGGGCGGCGTAGGAAAAACATGATGAAATCCTTAGAATATGGGTCGGTGACTATTGCTGGGACCAAGAATCTTTTAGATCATGCTACACAGTATTATAAAACCTTGTTTGGCCCCGCTCTGGGCAACTCCTGTAGTATTGATGAGGAGCTTTGGACTCAAGATGAAAACATTAGCTCTTCAGATAATGAAGATCTGACACGTCCTTTTTCCCTTGATGAGATTAAAAAGGCCTTATTTGATATGAGATCAAATCGGGCCCCTGGTCCGGATGATATACCAGCTGAATTCTATCAACATTGCTGGGATGTGGTGGCTCAAGATTTGTTTAATTTGTTTGTTTGGTTTTACGAGGGTAAACTGGATGTTCAGCGCTTGAACTATGGGACTATAACCCTATTGCCAAAATCTTCTGATGCCAAAAAAATTCAACAGTATAGACCCATCTGTTTACTCCGTTGTCCCTATAAACTAATCACGAAGGTGCTGGATATGAGAGTTAGCAAATATGCTCATAAATTGTTTAGTATTCAACAGAATGCATTTATCAAGGGCAGGCATATTGTGGATGGCATTTTGTCTTTACATGAAGTTATACACTATACTCATGTTAAGAAACAAATAGGTGTGATCCTGAAACTTGACTTTGAAAAAGCATATGACAAAGTCAATTGGGACTTTTTGGTTGATTGTCATGAAAAAAGAGGTTTTAGTCCCAAATGGTGTAGTTGGGTGAATCAAATTTTAAGAAATGGCACGGTGAGTGTCAAAATTAATGATGAAATTGGCCCCTATATCCAAAGTGCTAAAGGGGTGCGACAAGGGGACCCACACTCTCCATTCCTTTTCAATATGGTAGCTGAATGTCTAACTAAAATGATGCTTTCAGCTCAAAAAAATGGGTTAGTAACAGGTTTGGCTGCTAACCTTATTGAAGGGGGTGTTGGTATTTTGCAGTATGCTGATGATACAGTATTATGCTTTGAACATGATGTTGATAAAGCTATTAATGTCAAATTGTTGTTGTATCTGTTTGAAATCATGTCTGGGTTGAAAATTAATTTTGATAAAAGCGAGGTTATCATCATAGGTGGAGATAATGAGATCGATAAGATCTATGCTGATATGTTTACATGTCAGGTTGGGACCCTTCCTATGAAATATTTGGGAGTTCCAGTTACCTATTCCAATCTTAAAAATGTGGATTTGAACTTTCTAGATGGTAAGATGATTAGAAAATTAGATGCCTGGTCTGCTTATGCAGCCTCTTCGGGAGGCAGACTTACTTTAGTTGGTTCCAGTTTGGATGGAGTGCCATCCTATCTTATGTCTATGTTCCTGTTCAATAAAACCTTCATTGAGAAAATGGATAAGCATCGTAGAAGATTTTTTTGGAGGAAAAAAAACAAGAGCCATGGATACCATATGGTCAAGTGGTCAAGAGTGTGCCGATCTAAAAAAATTGGGGGGTTAGGGATTAAAGATCTTCATAAACAGAATATCAGTCTACTAGTGAAATGGTGGTGGAAATTAGAAACAAGTGATGGATTATGGCAGCGCATTGTCAAGGCAAAATATTTTAAGAATAAAACTGTGGCTAATATTCAGAGCAGATTTTCTGACTCTCCGTGTTGGAAAGCTATCATGAAAGTTAAGGATACCTATATGGCTGGGCGAAAAATTAATATTAACAGGGGTGATCTGGTGAGAGTATGGCATGACCCTTGGGCTGGCAAGATAAACTTGTGTGACCGATTCCCTGAGCTATACAACATATGCCAGGATCAAGGATGTACTATTGCGTCCTGGGATATGAACAATTATGATCTGAGCTTTAGGCGAAGATTGTTCGGTGTGTTAAATGAGCAGTGGAACTGGGTGGTAGCTGAAGGGAAAAAATTACACTTGAATAGCAGCTCAGATGTGATCTCCTGGTCTTTAAATAGTAAGGGGAAATTTACCACAAAATCAGTTTATGAATGGCTAGAAAGAAACACATCAGGCCCTAACTTCAAATGGGTTTGGAAAGCTGATATCCCCTTGAAAATCAAAATCTTTATGTGGCAGCTGTTTCAAAATGCGATTCTGACAAGAGATAACATGCGTAAGAGAAAGTGGTCTGGTAATCCTGCCTGTTCCTTTTGCCACGATGTGGAAACTGCGAATCATTTATTTTTTGGTTGCTCACTTGCTCGTACAGTGTGGGGAGCGTTTGGAATGACACTTGGGAGCTTTCATTGCCCACAATCTCTTTGGCAAAGCTGGATTTGGCTGTATAAGTTCCTTCCAGGAGGGAAAAAGTTTTATATGATGATTATTGCGGCTATTTGCTGGGGAATTTGGAATCTCCGCAACAAAGTTACTTTTGAGAAACATGTTACTCGCTCTCCTTTGGAGGCTATTTTCATTGCTTGCTCTTTTATGATGTATTGGGCAGGTTTACTCAAGGAGGATGACAGGATGAAGCTTCAGGAAGGGGTGAAAAGACTCGCTCGTGCTGCGGCTATCTTGGCTGATAGACCAGGTCTTCGTGGCAGGCTTACATCCGGATGAAGAATCATAAGAGGAAATAAGGATGAGCTTCTCCTGTCCTATTTGCTGGACAAAGTCATATACCACTGGGGTTTGATGCCCGCTGGTTTGGTTTATTTTGCAAGAGTATGGTTTGTGATCGTGCAGTGTGCTAGTTGAGATTAGCTTCTCATTAGACTTGATTAGGTCCTCTATGCTGGATAGTTTGATGTTGTAGTGTTATCAGGTTTTCTCCCCATAGTTGATGATCCGCTCCAGGGTTATCATACAATGGGTTTCCTGATAATGCACCAACTCGCTCTCTCCCCTTTCAGTCTCATTCTCTTGGGTAGTTTGCTTCTATGGGTGTTTGAGTAGATCGAACAAAAAGACTGATGTATTTCCGTTGATTGAAAAATTAATGGAAAGGGGTGTGAGCCCGGTTGGAAAAATGTACTGTCAAGGCTATGTATATATCTTAACATGTACAGTAGATACAACTAACGTGGTCCAAAATAACTAATTATTATCATCCCTGTATGTTGGGTCACATTCTTCAATTATATAGAGACCCCATTATTATCCTTAAGGAAACTGCAAAGGACAAGATCATTAGTGACTTGCACACAACAAAATCACCCCTATAATAATATTGGAGATTCAGATATGGTTGTTGATTTGTTTGCATAAGAGAAGAAGCCATTGGGCAATTGACACACAGCGACCCTATCACAGTTGTCCATACATCTTTCGTCAAAGGCCTGGTTGATATTTATTTATTTATTTATTAAAAAACATTGGTCAGATGAGTGTGATCCACGAGAACACTTGTTTTCTCTGATTATTCTAAGCAAGCAGTTCTACAGTCAGCTCAACCTTGCCAACTGCCCTTCTCCTTTTATTTTCAGATATAAATAGCCTTGCACAGCTGTTTTGTTGCAACTTAAAATTTATTTTGTGTGCTCTTTCTTCCAAGCAGCTTGCATTGGAACAAAGCGTGGGTTTCACAGGGAAAGCAAAAAGGGCTTTGAAATGCTTTGTGAAATGTGTGCATGTTCTCAGCTTTTGAACCGGGCGCATGGAACGTGCGGGCATGTCCTCGGTTTTTTTGAAAGGCTTTTCAGTTTATCTTGGAGCCCATGACGCTTCTCGTTCTAAATGACGGGCTAAAGTAGTAAAGCGTCAGCAAATTAGCGCATCTTTGCGTGGTGGAAACAGTGTGGTTTTGGAGATTTGTTTGGAGCTCTCCTTTAGAAGGAAACCTTACCGATTAAGCAATGCCATGTGTTCTCGCCAAAAAAAAAAAATGCAGGTGTTTCCAAGATTCTGCTTCCAGCATGAGAATGTCTGCTTTTGTTTGTCTGATTATTATTATTTTAATCATTGTTACTGCTAAACTCCTTTGTTGTTGCACGTGTTGATATTCCATCTTTCCCGTAGTGGTGGCGGAGTGGAATAGATAGGGGAGAGGAGAAATAAATTCCGCAAGGCGCCTGTAGCTCAGTGGATAGAGCGTCCGTTTCCTAAGCGGAAAGTCGTAGGTTCGACCCCTACCTGGCGCGTTTGCTTTCTTAATTTTTTGTCTCTTTTCTTTTGTGCTTAGTTGGTGCACTGTTTCTGAAGCAATTTTTTTTTATTTCCCAAGAGGATGAGAGGAGAAGAGAGGGTATGAACCATGTAAAAAGTGTGTAAAATGGTACTCCTACTGCTGATTTTCTTTAACTCTCAGGTTCCAATAAGAAGATGGTGAGGACAAGTCTGAAAATACCCCAAGATCTAAATAGAATACTAGATAAGTACAATACGTACAATACAGCATGACTGCATGAGCAAGTCTGAAAAGGATGAGGCAAGGCTTGACTTAAGAATTATTACAGCGTGTGTTATAGGACAGAAGAAGGAATAATTCATTAGTACTTATTACTCACCATTTTCCAGCAAAGAGATCTAATTACCTCTTGAATGCTGATTAAGTAGGAGCAATGAGCATACCCAAAATGCCCCTCGGATGACCTGTACACTACGCAACATCAGCCAGGCTACTGTCCAATTACAAGCTGGATAGTAAGTGTCACCATTAAAACTCATCACTGAAAAACACGATCAAAAGATGCACGCGAAACACACGAGGAAATAATTAGGCAAAAAGCCCATTGCCGGCGAAGCTTTCAACCCTGGTGTGTGCCTGCCATGTGTGGGTGGTGCTGCTGCCTCCAGTGCATCCATAACATCCCTCCCCTCAATCTCCTCTTCCTCCACTTCTCCTCGGCTCCACGAACGGGAAGGGAGGGAGAAGAAGGAGCACCAACCCTCAACTCCATGGCCTCCATCTCGGTCCCGGACCCTGTACCTTCCCCAACCGAGGATGCAGAGAACATACGAAAAGCAGTGCAAGGTACAAAGATTCAATCAAGTTTACCCAAAAAAAATTAGCTCTCCTGGTCAATTCATCTGTGAGGTGGCTGCCGTTCAAGTCTGTTTTGTTGTTGTTATATTTTTTACAAAAAAATTGGAGGGCAGAGAGATTGGGACAATGATTGTTCTTGGTGGCAAGTGATTGTCAGTAGGAGTCCATTGTTTTGATGTTGTGGTTTTGGCTCCAACGCAAGAAGAACCTGTACTGAAATCGAGAAATGGGCAGGGTGGGGGACGGACGAGAATGCGCTGATCGAGATCCTGGGGCACCGGACGGCGGCGCAGCGCGCGGAGATCGCCGTGGCCTACGAGGGCCTCTACGACAAGCCCCTCCTCCGCACGCTCCAAGACGAGCTCTCCAGCCACTTCAAGGTAATACATACCTTCACCTCCTCCATGGCGACCCGACCTCTTACGCTTCTTCGTCCCCGGACACTGTCTGAAATCTCCATGCCTGCGCGTTGGTCTGGTGATCAGGGCGCGATGACGCTGTGGGCGATGGACCCGGCGGCGCGGGACGCCAAGCTGGCCTACAAGGCCCTCCGGAAGAAGGGCGGCGACCGGCACGCCTGGGTGCTCATCGAGGTCGCCTGCGCGTCGTCGCCGGACCACCTCGTCGCCGTCAGGAAGGCCTACTGCTCCGCCTACGACTCGTCGCTCGAGGAGGACGTCGCCGCCTGCCCGCTCTACAAGGACCCCCTCAAGCAGGCAAGGCCGTGCCGATCCCCTGGCCTTCTCCTCCTTCTTTCGTCGCCGCCGTGGGTTCATTTCTTGCTCTTGCCGGTCAGCTGAGCGCTCGTGTATGTGCGTGCGTGCAGTTCTTGGTGCGCCTGGTGAGCTCGTACCGCTACGGCGGCGAGCACGTCGACGGCGAGCTGGCGAGGGCGGAGGCGGCCGAGCTGCACGGCGCGGTGGCGACCAAGAAGCAGCCGCTGCACGGGGACGTGGTCCGCATCGTCACCTCCAGGAGCAAGCCGCAGCTCAAAGCGACGCTACAGCACTACAAGCAGGAGCACGGCAAGGGCGGCGCAAGGCCATCGACGAGGTCTGCTTTCCACGGCGCCATTATTCTTCTTCGACAGTTAAAAAAAGCCTGAACACACAAAATGAACTATATATCTATTTTTATGCGCCACAAATTTGTTTGCAGGTTCTTGAGGGGAATCGCAACGACAAGCTCTCGGCGATGCTGAAAACTGCGGTCTGGTGCCTGACATCGCCGGAGAAGCATTTCGCAGAGGTGACACTCGAAAAGTCCAAGCATTTCGACATTCAGCAATAATCTACGGACCACACCTTTTCGAGGCTGCTTCTGTTCTGATGTTCTTCATGGCAACGCCTTTTCCAGGTGATCCGGAGCTCAATCATCGGGCTGGGCACCGACGAGGAGTCCCTGACGAGAGCGATCGTCTCGCGCGCCGAGGTCGACATGAAGAAAGTCAAGGAGGAATACAAGGTGAGGTACAAGACGACGGTGACCAAGGATGTCGTTGGCGACACTTCTGGGTACTACCAGGGCATCCTGCTCACCCTCATCGGGGCTGAGTAGCCATTGCCAGGATCATGCAAGCTCAGAGGATGATGTTCGATGGCATATTGCTTGCTACTTAGATCGTTTGATTGAACAGAGTGGCATTGTCGTGTGTACAATCTAGAGAGTGAAGTATTGGTGTTGTGAAATAAGACCCATAACAGTTCATTTATTGGTGTATTCAGCACTAGTTTGAGACAATGGTACTACTTCCATAACGATTTGATTTATCCGAAGATTACACGGTGCCAATGGTATCATAAACTCATTTTATGCACATAGTTTGTCCGGACTCGACTCGAGTAACACAGAACGAACGGTAGAACGACTGAAAATACAGAACCAAACGCACATCCTACTTCATCAACAGGCGGGGTGCAATCTCACTTCTTCCTTGCAAGAGCAGCTGCGATCCCACCAACGATAAGTCCTACTGCAGTTGTGGCAATTCCTATGCCAATCACACCATCTGCACGGAACAGGGCTATCAGTATCTCTAGCCAGCATACATTGCTTGATTTTCAAAACTCAGCATAAATTACCCATAGCGCACTGTTGTCACTTCAACAGATAAAATTATCACATAGTTTTCTACTGAGGATTGAGGAACATGTAAAAAAGATCAAACTGCCAATGGATCGTAGAAAAGTATGGTTGATTAAACTTATCTTACCTTTAGCAATTTTATCCTCTATTGCCTTCTTCAGAGATGATGCCTGCCTCCAATCTGGTTGAATCTACAAGAAAGGGGTCAAGATAAATTAAAAGGGGGAATTTATAAAGGCGGCAATATCGTTAAACGATTGAAAAACATATGCACTTGTATTACCCCATAAAGTTTGTTTTGCATATTTTTGACTGAATTTTAATTACATCCCAAGTTTAAAGTGTATATGTCACATAGATAAGTATGTTTAACTAACATGTCCGGCACAAAAATGCTACTTGGGAATTAGGCTCAAGCATAGCCAAATCTTGAAATGGCGTAACACACAAGGAATCAACAACAAGCATAGACACGATCTTGAAGTGCTTAGCAAGAATTAATCGACAAGGATAGGTGTCGAATCAATAGAAGTATATAAAACACGTGACACAACAGTTGCATGAATTCAGTTAAGCAGTTAAACAGATTTGCTGTATGCATAACAATTAAAAAATACTGTTATCTGCGTAGCCACATATCAATTGTCTATCAGTCCTACCGCAGAAAAATCGATTGTATATCACAGACGCTGCCAGATTAATGAGAGGGAGGGTGATTTAAGGGACAATTTCTTAGATGGTGCAAATGTAGGAAAATTATTTTCGAGCCTGATTAAGAAATCAACAAACTGAGGGAGCCACAAATATCAAGAACCTTTACTTTAGTTGCACAAACCATAGTGGAATCAAATATTTGGTTTGTCACTATGTCATCCAGCCCAGAAACAGTACTACTCCCTCCGTTCCGAATTACTTGTCGCGGAAATGGATGTATCTAGACGTATTTTAATTCTAGATACATCCATTTCCGAGACAAGTAATTCCGAACGGAGGGAGTAGTAAATAGTTACGCAAGCAATATGCAAATAAATTCCACATGTGTCACCCAGCAAACCAGCATAGAAATAGCACAAGTTGGTTGTTACACAAGCAAATAAGATGATGACCTACCACAAGTTCACAATACAGAGCTACTTGCATCAACTGCATGTATGACATTATCAAATATTTGGTTTGCAGTTAAACTCACAACCAGTGAAATATTTCTTTCCCTTTTACCAGCAGAAACACTAACCACACATCAAGAAAGTGTGCATTATATAAGGCAACCAGAAGGTAGTGCAAGAATACCTCCAAACAACGGTCCGCAAGTTGCCGGCTCCTTACATAGTTACCATTTCTGTAGTGCCCAACAGCCAGCAAATACAATTTTTCTCTAGTCTGCAGTGGGCTGGTGTTTTTATCAAGAGAAGCTGTACAAGTAGAACAAACAAGTTGATCAAAACAGAGTTGAGAAGAATAGATAGCAAAGTAAGATAATAGGTTGCAAGGAGTAGACCTTGAATCATGCAAAAAAAATGTTATCTGACCTTCAATCATGCCAATTCCACGGTTCACATCATCAGTCTGCTTGGAATGGACAAGAGCCCAAGATAGCCTCATAATGCTATCGTTTTTCTGTTCTTCGGTTGCAGCCTCAGCAACCTCTCTTTCACATCCCTAGGTACCATGAATAATCATCCGAATCAGAACTACAAGTTCTAGTTGCTCATCAAACATACGTACTTAACAAAACAGGATAGTTTGTGAAATAGCAAAAGAACAGAAAGCACATATATATTGAACAAAAGCAGCAGCCACTTAACAGTTCGTGCTTGTGAAACACTACATAAACATATAAGTAACTGAATGAATTTCTCCAGGTTCTGAGTGGGCATGTCATAGTGAGTTAGCTATCTGATGACTTTAGTAAAACACATAGCATTCGGTACTACAAGAGACAAAATGGGAATCAGAGTATCCAACATCCCAACTTGGTAAATCCATGCTACTACGGTACTACCAGTACATACAGTAAATAATGACAACAACTAACTGCACGAACATGGTAAGGCACGGCCGATTCAACAATCACCGCTAGTCTCCCACCACCAGGACAGCATCAAGCGCCACCAAGCTTTGCAACAACGATCCACTCTCCTTTTCTACATATATTTTCGTGCTTGGCATAATATGATGCGCGCATCCTAGAACCAATTAACCCCCATCTACGGCGCATGATTCGACAGGCGACAGATTCAACCGTTAAGCAGAGCGACGGGGCTGAGGCGCGAAAGGGGGGGAGCTCTTACGGCGATGATGTCGCGGTCGCACCAGGGGATGTTGTCGCCGCCGGAGAAGAAGGAGCCCACCGAGTCGAAGAACTTGCTCATCTTGGCCTCCATCGCGCTCAGCCGATCTGCTTGGGGGGCGTAGGGGTTTCGATTTTGGGGGAGGAGGCGGTGGCCGGTGTTGGTGGTGGGTGGACGAGGGTTTCTGGACGCGGAAGGAAGCAGCGTCGTATCTATGGGCCAGGGGAGAGGAGAGAAAGAGGATGCAACCAACGACGGATTCGGGCGCAAGTCAAGTCCGCCGCGTGGATTTGCGTTTGCTTAGCCCACGAGGCCACGACTTCTCTCGCCTACGTCTCGTGGGTCCCACGTTTTATGCAGATCTTATGGTGTCTTTTTTTTTATGATCAAGTCGAATGAAATAGATCCAAAATGAAATGTTGGTAATTTCCCTTAGAAAAAAAAGTTTGCTCGGGACACAAATATATTATAAAGGTTGGTAAGAAGTGTTGGGGATCGTTGCAGAAATTCAAAAAAATTCTACGCATCACCAAGATCTATCTATGGAGTTTACTAGCAACGAGAGGGGACTGCATCTTCATACCTTTGAAGATCGCGATGTGGAAGCGTTGCAAGGCGCGGTCGGTGGAGTCGTACACGAAGCGATTCAGATCGCGGCCGAATCCGATCTAAGCACCGAACAACGGTGCCTCCGCGTTCAACACACGTGCAGCCCGATGACGTCTGCCGCGCCTTGATCCAGCAAGGGGAGAGGGAGAGGTTGGGGAAGACTCCGTCCAGCGGCAGCACGACGGCGTGGTGGTGCTGGAGGAGCGTGGTACTCCGGCAGGGCTTCGCCGAGCTTTGCATGAGAGGGGGAGGAGTTGGGAGAGGGGGATGGCTGCACCAGGGCTTGGGTGCGTCTGCCCTCCCACCCCCCACATATATATAGGGGCAAGGAAGAGGGGGGGTCCGCCCCCTCCAATCTAATCTGAGGAGGGGGCGGCGGCCAGAGGGAGGTGGCTTGCCCCCCAAGCCAAGGGGGGCGCCCCTCTTTAGGGTTTCCCCCAAACCCTAGGCGCATGGGCCCTAGGGGGGAGGCGCCCAGCCCACTTACGGGCTGGTCCCTCTCCAAAAACAGCCCATACGGCCCTCCGGGGCAGGTGGACCCCCGGAACCCCTTCGGTGGCCCCGGTACAATACCGGCATACCCCTGAACACTTTCAATGACCGTATGATGACTTCCCATATATAAATCTTTACCTCTGAAACTCCTCGTGATGTCTGGGATCTCATCCGGGACTCCGAACAACATTCGGTGACCACGTACATCTATTCCCTATAACCCTAGCGTCATTGGACCTTAAGTGTGTGGACCCTACGGGTTAGGGAATCATGCAAACATGACCGAGACATATCTCCGGCCAATAACCAAAAGCGGGATCTGGATACCCATGTTGGCTCCCACATGTTCCACGATGATCTCATCGGATGAACCACGATGTCAAGGATTCAATCAATCCCGTATATGACTCCCTTTGTCTATCGGTATAGTACTTGCTCGAGATTCGATCGTCGGTATCCCGATACCTTGTTCAATCTCGTTACCGGCAAGTCTCTTTACTCGTTCCGTGACACATCATCACGTGACCAACTCCTTAGTCACATAGAGCTCATTACGATGATGTCTTACCGAGTGGGCCCAGAGATACCTCTCCGTCATACGGAGTGACAAATCTCAGTCTCGGTTCGTGCCAACCCAACAGATGCTTTGGGGGTACCCGTAGTGTACTTTTATAGCCACCTAGTTATATTGTGACGTTTGGCACACCCAAAGTATTCCTACGGTATTCGGGAGTTGCACAACCTCATGGGTCTAAGGAACAAATACTTGACATTGAAAAAGCTTTAGCATACGAACTACACGATCTTGTGCTAGGCTTAGGATTGGGCGTTATCAATGACATCCAATGTCCATGGTCAGGAAATTGTAACCATCTATCGATCAACGAGCTAGTCAACTAGAGGCTCGCTAGGGACATATTGTGGTCTATGTATTCACACATGTATTACGATTTCCGTATAATACAATTATAGTATGAACAATAGACAATTATCATGAACAAGAAAATATAATAATAACCATTTTATTATTGCCTCTAGGGCATATTTCCAACAGTCTCCCACTTGCACTAGAGTCAATAATCTAGTTACATTGTGATGAATCGAACACCCATAGAGTTCTGGTGTTGATCATGTTTTGCTCGTGGAAGAGGTTTAGTCAACGGATCTGCGACATTCAGATATGTATGCACTTTACAAATATCTACTCCCTCCATTCCTAAATATAAGTCTTTTTAGACATTTCAAATGGACTACTGTTGGGGAACGTAGTATTTTAAAATTTTCCTACGATCACGCAAGATCTATCTACCAGATGCATAGCAACGAGAGGGAAGAGTGTGTCTACGTACCCTCGTACACCGGAAGCGGAAGCGTCAAGTGACGCGGTTGATGTAGTCGAACTTCTTCGCGATTCAACCGATCAAGCACCGAACGTACGGCACCTCCGCGTTCAGCACACGTTCAGCTTGATGACGTCCCACGAGCTCTTGATCCAGTTGAGCTTCACGGGAGAGTTTCGTCAGCACGACGGCGTGGTGACGGATATGATGTATTCACCGGCGCAGGGCTTCGCCTAAGCACCGCGACGGTATGACCGAGGTGTGTTTCTGTGGAGGGGGCACCGCACACGGCTGGAACAATTCAACTTGTGTCTCTGGGTGCCCCCCTGCCCCCGTATATAAAGGAGCAAGGGAGGAGGACCGGCCGGCCTCCTATGGTGCGGCTAGGGCAATCCTACTAGGAATAGGATTGCAATCCTATTCCTAATAGGAGTCCACCAAGAAGGAAGAGAGGGAAAGGAAAAGAGGGAGATGTGGCGCCCCCCCAATCCTAGTCCAACTAGGATCCCTAGGTGGGGCGCCGGCCAGCCTCTATGGGCTGCCTCTCTCCTTTCCTCAAGGCCCACTATGGACCATCCCCCCTCGTAGGGGGTTCCGGTAACCCCCTCCGGTAATCCAGTTAAATCCGAAACTTTTCCGGAACACTTCCGGTGTCCGAATATAGTCGTCCAATATATCAATCTTTATGTCTCGGACATTCCAAGACTCCTCGTCATGTCCGTGATCTCATCCGGGACTCCGAACTACCTTCGGTACATCTAAACTCATAAACTCATAATACCGATCGTCATCAAACGTTAAGCGTGCGGACCCTACGGGTTCGAGAACTATGTAGACATGACCGAGACTCATCTCCGGTCAATAACCAATAGCGGAACCTGGATGCTCATATTGGCTCCTACATATTCTACGAAGATCTTTATCGGTCAAACCGCATAACAACATACGTTGTTCCTTTTGTCATCGGTATGTTACTTGCCCGAGATTCGATCGTCGGTATCTCCATACCTAGTTCAATCTCATTACCGACAAGTCTCTTTACTCGTTCCGTAACACATCATCTCGTGACTAACTCATTAGTCTTTTGCTTGCAAGGCTTATTGTGATGTGTGTTACCGAGAGGGCCCAGAGATACCTCTACGACACTCGGAGTGACAAATCCTAATCTTGATCTATGCCAACACCACGAATACTTTCGGAGACACCTGTAGAGCATCTTTATGATCACCCAGTTACGTTGTGACGTTTGATAGCACACAAGGTGTTCCTACGGTATTCGGGAGTTGCATAATCTCATAGTTATAGGAACATGTATAAGTCATGAAGAAAGCAATAGCAGTAAAACTAAACGATCAAAGTGCTATGCTAACGAATGGGTCTTGTCCATCACATCATTCTCCTAATGATGTGATCCCGTTGATCAAATGACAACTCATGTCTATGGCTAGGAAACATAACCATCTTTGATCAATGAGCTAGTCTAGTAGAGGCATACTAGGGACATACTGTTTTGTCTATGTATCCACACATGTACTAAGTTTCCGGTTAATACACTTCTAGCATGAATAAAAGACATTTATCATGATATAAGGAAATATAAATAACAACTTTATTATTGCCTCTAGGGCATATTTCCTTCAGTCTCCCACTTGCACTAGAGTCAATAATCTAGCTCACATCGCCATGTGATTTAATACCGATAGTTCACATCGTTATGTGAATAACACCCATAGTTCACATCGCCATGTGACCAACACCCAAAGGGTTTACTAGAGTCAATAATCTAGTTCACATTGCTATGTGATTAATACCCAAGAGTAATAAGGTGTGATCATGTTTTGCTTGTGAGAGAAGTTTAGTCAACGGGTCTGTCACATTCAGATCCGTATGTATTTTGCAAATTTCTATGTCTACAATGCTCTGCATGGAGCTACTCTAGCTAATTGCTCCCACTTTCAATACGCATCCAGATTGATACTTAGAGTCATCTGGATTTAGTGTCAAAGCTTGCATCGGCGTAACCCTTTACGACGAACTCTTTATCACCTCCATAATCGAGAAACATTTCCTTAGTCATCTAGTTACTAAGGATAATTTTGACCGCTGTACAGTGATCTACTCCTGGATCACTATTGTACCCCCCTGACAAACTCATGGCAAGGTACACAACATGTTTGGTACACAGCATGGCATACTTTATAGAACCTATGGCTGAGGCATAGGGAATGACTTTCATTCTCTCTACATTTTTCTGCCGTGGTCTGGCTTTGAGTCTTACTCAACTTCACACCTTACAAGTCAGGCAAGAACCCCTTCTTTGACTGATCCATTTTGAACTACTTCAAAATCTTATCAAGGTATGTACTCATCGAAAGTCTTATCAAGCGTCTTGATCTATCTCTATAGATCTTGATGCCCAATATGTAAGCAGCTTTACCAAGGTCTTTCTTTGAAAAACTCCATTCAAACACTCCTTTATGCTTTCCAGAAAATTCTACATCATTCCCGATCGACAATATGTCATTCACATATACTTATCAGAAAGGTTGTAGTGCTCCCACTCACTTCTTGTAAATACAGGCTTCTCCAAAAGTCTGTATAAAACCATATGCTTTGATCACCTCATTAAAGCGTATATTCCAACTCCGAGATGCTTGCACCAGTCCATAGATGGATCGCTGGAGCTTGCATACTTTGTTAGCACCTTTTGGATCGACAAAACCTTCTGGTTGCATCATATACAACTCTTCTTTGAGATATCCATTCAGGAATGCAGTTTTGACATCCATTTGCCAGATTTCATAAAATGCGGCAATTGCTAACATGATTCGGACATACTTAAGCATCGCTACAGGTGAGAAAGTCTCATCGTAGTCAACTCCTTGAACTTGTCGAAACCCTTTCGCAACAAGTCGAGCTTTGTAAACAGTAACATTACCGTCTGCGTCGGTCTTCCTCTTGAAGATCCATTTATTTTCGATGGCCTACCGATCATCGGGCAAGTCAACCAAAGTCCATACTTTGTTCTCATACATGGATCCCATCTCAGATTTCATGGCCTCAAGCCATTTTGCGGAATCTGGGCTCATCATCGCTTCCTCATAGTTCGTAGGTTCATCATGGTCTAGTAACATGATTTCCAGAACTGGGTTGCCGTACCACTCTGGCGCGGAACGTGCTCTGGTTGATCTACGACGTTCAGCAGAAACTTGATCTGAAGTTTCATGATCATCATCATTAGCTTCCTCACTGATTGGTGTAGGAATCACTGGAACAATTTTCTGTGATGTTCCACTTTCCAATTCGGGAGAAGGTACAATCACCTCATCAAGTTCCACTTTCCTCCCACTCACTTCTTTCGAGAGAAACTCCTTCTCTAGAAAGGATTCATTCTTAGCAACGAAGACCTTGCCTTCGGATCTGTGATAGAAGGTGTACCCAACAGTTTCTTTTGGGTATCCTATGAAGATTTACTTCTCCGATTTGGGTTCGAGCTTATCATGTTGAAACTTTTTCACATAAGCATTGCAGTCCCAAACTTAAAGAAATGACAGCTTAGGTTTCTCGTCAAACCACAGTTCATACGGTGTCATCTCCACGGATTTAGATGGTGCCCTATTTAACGTGAATGTAGCTGTCTCTAATGCATAACCCCAAAAGCGATAGTAGTAGATCGGTAAGAGACACCATCGATCGCACCATATCTAATAAAGTACGGTTATGATGTTCGGACACACCATTACACTATGGTGTTCCAGATGGCGTGAGTAGTGAAACTATTCCACATTGTTTCAAATGAAGGCCAAACTCGTAACTCAAATATTCTCCTCCACGATCAGATCGTAGAAACTTTATTTTCTTGTTACGATGATTCTCCACTTCACTCTGAAATTCTTAGAACTTTTCAAATGTTTCAGACTTGTGCTTCATTAAGTAGATATACCCATAGCTGCTCAAATCATCAGTGAAGGTCAGAAAATAACGATACCCGCCGCGAGCTTCAACACTCATTGGTCCGCATACATCAGTATGTATGATTTCCAACAACTCTATTGTTCGCTCCACGGTTCCGGAGAACGGTGTTTTAGTCATCTTGCCCATGAGGCATGGTTCGCAAGCACCAAGTGATTCATAATCAAGTGATTCCAAAGTCCATCACTATGGAGTTTCTTCATGCGCTTTACACCAATATGACCTAAACGGCAGTGCCACAAATAAGTTGCACTATCATTATTAACCTTGCATCTTTTGGCTTCAATATTATGAATATGTGTATCACACGATCGAGATCCAACAAACCATTTTCATTGGGTGTATGACCATAGAAGGTTTTATTCATGTAAACAGAACAACAATTGTTCTCTAACTTACATGAATAATCGTATTGCAATAAACATGATCAAATCATATTCATGTTCAACACAAACACCAAATAACACTTATTTAGGTTCAACACTAATCCCGAAAGTATAGGGAGTGTGCCATGATGATCATATCAATCTTGGAACTACTTCCAATACACATCGTCACTTCATCCTTTAACTAGTTTCTGTTCATTATGCAACTCCCATTTCGAGTTACTACTCATTAGCAACTAAACCAGTATCAAATACCGAGGGGTTTGCTATGAACACTAGTAAAATACACATCAATAATCTGTATATCAAATATACCTTTGTTCACTTTGCCATCCTTCTTATCCGCCAAGTATCTAGGGTACTTCCGCTTCCAGTGACCATTTCCTTTGCAGTAGAAGCACTTAGTTTCAGGCTTGAGTTTAGCTTTGGGTTTCTTCATGGGAGTGACAACTTGCTTGTCATTCTTCTTGAAGTCCCCCTTCTATCCCTTTGCCCTTTACTTGAAACAAATGGTCTTGTTAACCATCAACACTTGATGCTCTTTCTTGATTTCTACCTTCGCCGATTTCAGCATCGCGAAGAGCTCGGGAATTACTTTCGTCATCCCTTGCATATTATAGTTCATCACGAAGTTCTACTAACTTGGTGATAGTGACTAGAGAATTTTGTCAATTACTATCTTATCTGGAAGATTAACTCCCACTTGATTCAAGCAATTGCAGTACCCAGACAATCTGAGCACATGCTCACTGGTTGAGCTATTCTCCTCCATCTTGTAGGCAAAGTACTGTCAGAAGTCTTATACCTCTCGACACGGGCATGAGTATGAAATACTAATTTCAACTCTTGGAACATCTTATATGCTCTGTGGTGTTCAAAACGTTTTTGAAGTCCCGGTTCTAAGCCATAAAGCATGGTGCACTTAAACTATCAAGTAGTCATCATACTGAGCTTTTGTCAAAACGTTCATAACGTCTACATCTACTCCTGCAATAGGCCTGTCACCTAGCGGTGCATCAAGGACATAATTCCCTGTGCAGCAATGAGGATAATCCTCAGATCACGGAACAATTCCGCATCATTGCTACTAACATCTTTCAACTTAGTTTTCTCTAGGAACATATATAAAAACGGGGAGCAACATCGCGAGCTATTGATCTACAACATAGATATGCTAATACTACCAAGACTAAGTTCATGATAAATTAAAGTTCAATTAATCATATTACTTAAAGAACTCCCACTTAGATAGACATCCCTCTGGTCATCTAAATGATCACGTGATCCAAATCAACTAAACCATGTCCGATCATCACGTGAGATGGAGTAGTTTCAATGGTGAACATCTTATGTTGATCATATCTACTATATGATTCACGCTCGACCTTTCGGCCTCCAGTGTTTCGAGGCCATATCTGCATATGCTAGGCTCGTCAAGTTTAACCCGAGTATTCTGCGTGTGCAAAACTGTCTTACACCCGTTGTATTTGAACGTAGAGCATATCACACCCGATCATCACGTGGTGTCTCGGCACGACGAACTTTCACAACGGTGCATACTCAGGGAGAACACTTATACCTTGAAATTTAGTAAGGGATCATCTTATAATGCTACCGTCGTTCTAAGCAAAATAAGAAGCATAATAAGATAAACATCACATGCAATCAAAATATGTGACATGATATGACCATCATCATCTTGTGCTTTTGATCTCCATCTCCAAAGCACCGTCATGATCACCTTCGTCACCAGCGCGACACCTTGATCTCCATCGTAGCATCGTTGTCGTCTCGCCAACTATTGCTTCTACGACTATCGCTACCGCTTAATGATAAAGTAAAGCAATTACATGGCGATTGCATTTCATACAATAAAGCGACAACCATATGGCTCCTGCCAGTTGCCGATAACTTTACAAAACATGATCATCTCATACAAAACTGTATAACTCATCATGTCTTGACCATATCACATCACAATATGCCCTGCAAAAACAAGTTAGACGTCCTCTACTTTGTTGTTGCAAGTTTTACGTGGCTGCTACGGGCTTAGCAAGAACCGTTCTTACCTACGCATACAAAACCACAATGATGTTTCGTCAAGTATTTGCTGTTTTAACCTTCACAAGGACCGGGTGTAGCCATACTTGATTCAGCTAAAGTGAGAGAAACAGACACCCGCCAGTCACCTTTAAGCAACGAGTGCTCGTAACGGTGAAACCAGTCTCGCGTAAGCGTACGCGTAATGTCGGTCCGGGCCGCTTCATCTCACAATACCGCCGAAGCAAAGTATGACATGCTGGTAAGCAGTATGACTAGTATCGCCCACAACTCATTGTGTTCTACTCGTGCATATCATCTACGCATAGACCTGGCTCATGATGCCACTGTTGGGGAACGTAGTATTTTAAAATTTTCCTACGATCACGCAAGATCTATCTACCAGATGCATAGCAACGAGAGGGAAGAGTGTGTCTACGTACCCTCGTAGACCGGAAGCGGAAGCGTCAAGTGACGCGGTTGATGTAGTCGAACTTCTTCGCGATTCAACCGATCAAGCACCGAACGTACGACACCTCCGCGTTCAGCACACGTTCAGCTTGATGACGTCCCACGAGCTCTTGATCCAGTTGAGCTTCACGGGAGAGTTTCGTCAGCACGACGGCGTGGTGACGGATATGATGTATTCACCGGCGCAGGGCTTCGCCTAAGCACCGCGACGGTATGACCGAGGTGTGTTTCTGTGGAGGGGGGCACCGCACACGGCTGGAACAATTCAACTTGTGTCTCTGGGTTCCCCCTGCCCCCGTATATAAAGGAGCAAGGGAGGAGGACCGGCCGGCCTCCTATGGTGCGGCTAGGGCAATCCTACTAGGAATAGGATTGCAATCCTATTCCTAGTAGGAGTCCACCAAGAAGGAAGAGAGGGAAAGGAAAAGAGGGAGATGTGGCGCCCCCCAATCCTAGTCCAACTAGGATCCCTAGGTGGGGCGCCGGCCAGCCTCTATGGGCTGCCTCTCTCCTTTCCTCAAGGCCCACTATGGACCATCCCCCCTCGTAGGGGGTTCCGGTAACCCCCTCCGGCAATCCAGTTAAATCCGAAACTTTTCCGAAACACTTCCGGTGTCCGAATATAGTCGTCCAATATATCAATCTTTATGTCTCGGACATTCCGAGACTCCTCATCATGTCCGTGATCTCATCCGGGACTCCGAACTACCTTCGGTACATCAAAACTCGTAAACTCATAATACCGATCATCATCAAACGTTAAGCGTGCGGACCCTACGGGTTCGAGAACTATGTAGACATGACCGAGACTCATCTCCGGTCAATAACCAATAGCGGAACCTGGATGCTCATATTGGCTCCTACATATTCTAAGAAGATCTTTATCGGTCAAACCGCATAACAACATACGTTGTTCCTTTTGTCATCGGTATGTTACTTGCCCGAGATTCGATCGTCGGTATCTCCATACCTAGTTCAATCTCGTTACCGACAAGTCTCTTTACTCGTTCTGTAACACATCATCTCGTGACTAACTCATTAGTCTTTTGCTTGCAAGGCTTATTGTGATGTGTGTTACCGAGAGGGCCCAGAGATACCTCTCCGACACTCGGAGTGACAAATCCTAATCTTGATCTATGCCAACACCACGAATACTTTCGGAGACACCTGTAGAGCATCTTTATGATCACCCAGGTACGTTGTGACGTTTGATAGCACACAAGGTGTTCCTACGGTATTCGGGAGTTGCATAATCTCATAGTTATAGGAACATGTACAAGTCATGAAGAAAGCAATAGCAGTAAAACTAAATGATCAAAGTGCTATGCTAACGGATGGGTCTTGTCCTTCACATCATTCTCCTAATGATGTGATCCCATTGATCAAATGACAACTCATGTGGCTAGGAAACATAACCATCTTTGATCAATGAGCTAGTCTAGTAGAGGCATACTAGGGACATACTGTTTTGTCTATGTATCCACACATGTACTAAGTTTCCGGTTAATACAATTCTAGCATGAATAAAAGACATTTATCATGATATAAGGAAATATAAATAAAAACTTTCTTATTGCCTCTAGGGCGTATTTCCTTCAACTACAACATACGGATGCATGTAGACATATTTTATAGTGCAGATTCACTCATTTTGCTCCGTATGTAGTCACTTGTTGGAATCTCTAGAAAGACTTATATTTGAGAACAGAGGGAGTATGTCTCCATCTTGAATATAATTTCGGATGGAGTTGAAACAGCGCTTGATGTGCTTGGTCTTCTTGTGAAACCTGGGCTCCTTGGCAATGGCAATAGCTCCAGTGTTGTCACAGAAGAGAGTCAGCGGGCCCGACACGTTTGGAATAACTCCTTGGTCGGTGATGAACTCCTTCATCCAGACTCCTTCCCGTGCTGCTTCGGAAGCAGCTATGTGACACCCCGAGACCGGTGCGCCAGGTGTCAGTCAGTTATTCGTTGCCTTTGCCATGTCATCTGCTTGCGTGTTGCATCTCGCCATGTCATCGTGTGCTTGCATCAGCATGTTTTCAAAACTTGCATCCGTTCGGGTTCCCCTCGTCCTTTCCGTTGTCCGTTCTGAGCCCAGACACACTCACACGCGCTCGCGGTGCCTCCGAATATTTATTTTGTGAGTGGCCAAAAAACGTTCTCGGAATGGGTTGAAACTTGGCATGTGGTCTTATTATGGCATCTCGCGTTCGGAGCTCGTTTGATAGCCCAACGGTTAACCGTGTTAACCGCCGGAAGCCTCTTCTCTTTTGGCCCAGCACCCCTTTCACACAGCCCACCTAGCCCATTCTAACCCCTCCATGCTCTTGGCCGTTCGATCACGATCGCGTGGCCGTGAACGTCTCCTCATTTAGACACTCCTAGCTCCCTATAGCTATAAATATGTGCCTCCCCTCCATTTTTCGCGCAGATCCAACCCTAACCCTCTTCCCACCGTGCGCCGGACATGTCCATCTCTGTCGCCGGACATGTCCGCCGCCCCCGCAGCCACTCCGAAGACGCCACGTCGCCCCCCGGCCTCCTCCCACCGCGCGGCCCGCCGCAGCCCGCAGCAGGCCCACCGGTCCATCCGCCGCCGCTGTGCCTAGCGCCCCGCGCCTCCTCTGCCTTCTCGCTCCCCCGCCGCCCGGATGCTCCGCCGCCGCTGCTCCTCGCCGGAGCACGGCCGCCGGCGAGCCGCGCCGCCCTGGCCTTCGCGCCACCGCGCCGGACCTTCAGCCAGCTCCACCGCCGCGCCCCTCGCCAGATCCGGCGGCCCCAAGGCCGGATCCGGCCGCCCGACCCCGTTCCCGGCTCCCTTCCCGGCGGCCCCTCGCCGGAGGCCATGCGGCCGCCGCTCCCTTTCCCGATCGAGTCGGGCGGATCAGGAGGAGCACGAAGCTCCATCGCCCCGTCAGTTCCCCGCTCGCCAGCGCCTGGGCCTGCCAGCTCCGCCGGCCCGAGGCCTCCCAGGGCCCAGATCCCTCGAGGCCCGACCGCCCCGGCCCAGCTGTCTCCTTCCCCTCCGTCCTAGGCCCGAGGCCCACTCTGGTGAGGACAACCCTCGGCCTTATCTCTCGCCCGCGGCATAGTATAGTTATCTAGCGCTCGTTGTTTTCTCTGAAAACTGCTAAGTCCTTTTTCAGTGTTATTTTTGTTGCATGTTTGCATAGTGATAACTTTTTGTGTGCTTATCCAAATTGAGTGTATAATATGTCAAAATGATCGTGGTGATATGTGATACGTCCAAAACGTATCTATAATTTCTGCTTGCTCCATGCCACTTTTGGGTGATATTGCTATGATATTCATACACTTCCATACACTTTTGATCATATTTGGACTAACTTACTAATCCAGTGCACCCCAGTGCCAGTTTCTGTTTTCGGCTGTTTTTGTATTTCAGGTTTTCACGTTTCGAGAACTGCCCAGAAAAATCCAGAAAAATTATATAAAAAATCAGCGTTCCGGAAACAACACTGCGTCCGAAGGGCAGCCTGGGGGGGCCACCAGGGCTCCAGGCGCCCTGGCGGCGCACCCCCCCGGGCCGCGCCGGGGGGGCGCCTGGGCCCCCCGAAGCACCCTCGATGCCCTACTTTGGCATATATTTAAAGGGTCCTCCGTAACCCTCAGAACAGGAACTCTTTTCGCGATCCCATCTCTGTTCCGCCGCCGCCGCCGCTTCCAAGATCGGGAGCACCAGGAGAACTCTTCCCGGCACCCTGCAGGAGGGGAGGATCACCACCGAGAGCTTCTCCACCACCATGGACGCCTCCCGGATGACTCGTGAGTAGTCTCCCTTGGACCATGAGTCCATGACCAGTAGCTATGTGATGTTCTCCTCCCGTTCTTGTGCTTCACTAATTAGTCCTCGTGAGCTGCCCTACATGATCGAGGCACCTATGTAATCCTTATGCTGTGGCTATGTTGAGTTTGCTGGGATCCGATGGATTATGAGATTATGTTCAGATTGATCTTGAGTAATATATTTGATTCACCTATTTTATATTTTTGTTCATAAGTAATTCTTGCATGTTCTCCGTTGTTATTTATTGCTTTGGCCGAGTAATAGGTAGTGACTCCAAGAGGGAACGTTATGCTCGATTGTGGGTTCATGCCCCTCGATGACTAGCTTGAGTGACAGAAACATGAGTCTAGGGGATGTGCTGTTGCCACAAGGGGGAAAACAACGGTGCTTGTGCCCGCGGGTGCAAGGATTGTTTACTTTACGCAAAGTTCTTTTAATGCAGTTGTCTATTGCATTGAGTTTACACTATGGGTGGGACTCGCAACTTAATACCAGCGAGATGTTCTGGATAGATATCTCAAGGTGGATGATTAGTAGTAGATATTGATGGATTTCGGTCTACTTACTTTGGTGTACCGCCCATGCTTTTAACCTCAACCTTTCTTGCAATGTAGTCAGCATTGGTTTGCGTTCGTGGTCCTGTCAATTGCCCAGCTGTAATTTGTTTACCTCACGTAGCTGTTTTATCGTCTTTTGGGAGAGAGACATCACTAGTGAACATCATGAGACTCCGGTCCATATTACCATCATTGATCACATCCACTATTTACTTTTCGCTATTTACTTACTATTGCAAAACACTATCTATCACTACTATCATTGCTTTTAATCATTTGTGAACTACAAGGCCGGAGAGATTGACAACCTCTCTGTACTCGTTGGGAGCAAAGTTATTTGTATCTGTGTGCAGGTCCACGTTGATTGCTACTAATCTGGCGCCATAGCAGTTGACACCTACTTGTTGAACCTAGGAGTCTCTGGGGATTCGATCCTTGGCATCTTTGCTAAGGGAAAACACTTCTACTTACTGCATCTTACACCTTCCACTCGGGGTAACCAACGAGGGGTTCGAGGCCCATCAAGGAGTATTTTCTGGCGCCGTTGCCGGTGACTCCACTCTTCAGGATAGGGGAGTTGCATGCTATCTTTTACCTTTGCTTTTTAGTCTTGTTAGTTTACCTTTCAGTTTTTGCTTTAGTTCCTTTTATCAAAAATCACAAAAATAGTTATCTTGCTTGCTTGCTACTATGGGTTCCACCGAGAACACCAAGTTGTGTGACTTCACCAGTCACAACAACGATGACTTTATCAGCACACCTATCACTACACCTGCCACTTCAGCACCTTCATATGAAATTAAACCTGCTTTACTGAACTTAGTCATGAGAGAACAATTCTCCGGTGCTGGAGATGATGCTGCTTTACACTTGAACAACTTTGTTGAACTTTGTGATATGCAAAAGTACCAAGAAATAGATGGTAATATTGTTAAGCTTAAGCTTTTTCCTTTCTCTTTGAGAGGAGGAGCTAAAATTTGGTTTCAGTCTTTGCTTAGAAATAGCATAGATTCATGGGACAAGTGCAAAGATGCTTTTATTGGAAAATACTATCCACCTGCTAAAATTATCCAACTTAGAAGTAACATAATGAATTTTAAACAATTGGATAATGAACACGTTGCCCAAGCTTGGGAACGTATGAAATCTCTTATCAAGAACTGCCCTACTCACGGTTTGACTACTTGGATGGTTATCCAAACTTTTTATGCAGGCTTGAACTTTACCTCGCGGAACTTGTTAGATTCGGCCGCGGGAGGAACTTTTATGTCAACTACACTTGGTGCTGCCACGAAGCTTCTCGATGAGATGATGACCAACTATTCCCAATGGCACACCGAACGCGCTCCAACAGGTAGGAAGGTAAACTCTGTCGAGGAGATTTCCTCCCTCAATGAAAAAGTTGACTTGATCATGTCTCTACTTTCGAAGCAATCTACTGTTGATCCTCGTGATGTTCCTTTAAATTCTTTGATTGCTCAAGAACAAGTAGATGTGAACTTTATCTCTAGAAACAATTTTAACAACAATGCTTATAGGAGTAACTTTGGTAACAATCCTAGACCGTTCCCCTCTAACTCTTATGGGAACAACAATGCTTATCCTAGTACCAAGAACTCCAATACTGAACTAGAGACCATGCTTAGAGATTTCATCACTACCCAAAAAGCCTTTAATAAGAATGTAGAAGAGAAACTACATAAACTAGATGATCTTTCTTTTAAAGTAGACCACTTAGCCAATGAGGTAAAATTGCAAAAAATTGAAACTTCTCCTCTTAAGGAGAGGGAAGTCATCCCTATTAATGCTACTCAAGTGCAAATTAATGAAAATATTAGGATGATGGCTAAACTTAAAGAAAGATGGGCTAGAGAAAGGGAGGAAGAAGAAAGAATTAAGAGCCTTCCTACCCACCACACTGTTGCTACTATCCAAGTTGTTGAGGATGTTCACACTCTTAGCACCCAATGTACTCCTGGTCCCAATGGACCTATTAATGGTGATACTATGACTATAGAAGCTACCAAACAAGTGAACCTTAAGGACACCACTACCGCTTTACTTGATGCTCGTGACCTTGATTTTGATAATTGCACTCTTACCGAAGTTATTGATTTCCGGGAAGAAGCCAAAGTATGGACCCAAGCCTGAGACTGAGTGATTTTATTGCAAGGGAACTGGTCACTGGAAGCGGAACTGCCCCAAGTACTTAGCAGACAAGAAGGCCGGCAACGTCAAAGGTATATGTGATATACATGTTATTGATGTGTACCTTACCAGCGCTCGTAGTAGCTCCTGGGTATTTGATACCGGTGCAGTTGCTCATATTTGTAACTCTAAGCAGGAGTTGCGGAATAAGCGGAGACTGGCGAAGGACGAGGTGACGATGCGCGTCGGGAATGGTTCCAAGGTCGATGTGATCGCCGTCGGCACGTTGCCTCTACATCTGCCCTCGGGATTAGTTTTAAACCTTAATAATTGTTATTTAGTACCAGCTTTGAGCATGAACATTGTATCTGGATCTCGTCTTATGCGAGATGGCTACTCATTTAAATCTGAGAATAATGGTTGTTCTATTTATTTGAGAGATAATTTTTATGGTCATGCCCCGCTGGTCAATGGTTTATTTTTTATGAATCTCGATCGTGATGATACACATATTCATAGTGTGAATGCCAAAAGATGTAAAGTTGACAATGATAGTCCCACATACTTGTGGCACTGCCGCCTTGGTCATATTGGTGTCAAACGTATGAAGAAGCTTCATGCAGATGGACTTCTGGAGTCTCTTGATTATGAATCATTTGACACGTGTGAACCATGCCTCTTAGGCAAGATGACCAAGACTCCGTTCTCCGGAACAATGGAGCGAGCAACCAACTTATTGGAAATCATACATACCGATGTGTGCGGTCCAATGAGTGTTGAGGCTCGCGGAGGCTATCGTTATGTTCTCACCCTCACAAATGACTTGAGTAGATATGGGTATATCTACTTGATGAAACACAAGTCTGAGACCTTTGAAAAGTTCAAGGAATTTCAGAATGAGGTTGAGAATCAACATGACAGAAAAATAAAGTTCTTGCGATCGGATCGTGGGGGTGAATATTTAAGTCATGAATTTGGCACGCACCCTAGCAACTGTGGAATTGTTTCACAATTGACACCGCCCGGAACACCTCAGCGTAACGGTGTGTCCGAACGTCGAAATCGTACTTTGTTGGACATGGTGCGATCTATGATGTCCCTCACCGATTTACCGCTATCTTTTTGGGGTTATGCTTTAGAGACTATCGCATTCACTTTAAATAGGGCTCCGTTGAAATCCGTTGAGATGACACCATATGACCTTTGGTTTGGCAAGAAACCGAAGCTGTCGTTTCTGAAAGTTTGGGGTTGCGATGCTTATGTCAAGAAACTTCAACCTGAGAAGCTCGAACCCAAATCGGAAAAATGCGTCTTCATAGGATACCCAAAGGAAACGATTGGGTACACCTTCTACCACAGATCCTGTCGTGGAAATAACACGGCAGATGTCCGGTTTAGCGGACTTGATGATGGAACCGTCGCACGGGTTAGCTTGAAAGGATTCATGGCACACAAAGGACACAAAGGATTTATACTAGTTCGGCCCCTTCGGGAAGGTAAAAGCCTACGTCTAGTTGGTTTGGTATTGCTTGGGCGTCGGTTTACAGGGAGCAGATTCGCTTTGCCTGTGTCTCGACGGATTGTTTGTTGTCTGTCCCTGAACCGTCCAGGCCGTCCCTTTATATAGAGGCAACGCCTGGTCCGGTTTACAGAGTCCCGAGGCCGGCTCATAATCGTGTCCGCCTCGGTCTCTGTCTTTTCTTTCTTATCTCTCAAGTTACATCTCTTGGCGGTTTACAAACCATACTTCTATACATGGGCCTTGAAATCTCATGGGCCGTAATCTCTACTAAAATATTAAAACCAAGTATAATATAACTAAGCCGGTTTACAATAGCCGGTTTATACCTACTAACCATATCCCTGACATTAGGCCCCAGAATGATTTGAACTTGTTCACATCAGTCTTCTTTGTCTTCATCTTTTGTAAACCGGCTCTGACGTCATCCTCCAAGATCATTAAAGTCTGACAATGACATCATCTCCGCATTTAACGCCGTGAGCTATACTGTAGCGTATTTTAAGGGTCATCCCGAAGATCGAGGCGTCACGGGATCCTTATCCGATTTTCTGTCTCCTCGATTCTCGCACTTGTCGTTTCAGATCTGACTCCTGGTTATAAATACTGCCACCCCCATTCATTATCTCCTTCTCACTTCGTCCTCTTCCTGCGTCTTCTTCCTCCGTCACCGCCCGAGCTCAAACCGCCGCCGACGACCGCCGGATCTCTAGTCCTCGCCCGGCCGCTGCATCAACCTGAGCTTCGACTAGATCACTCTCCACCGTCGATTCTTGCTGTCTCAGGTATGTTCATCCTCCTTATTGTTGATCTGCATCTGCCAGCGCTCCTCCTTGTTCTTCCGCCATTAGGGCTTCCAACGAAAGCTTCACCGCTTTCTTCGTAGATACATTCCTCATAGAGAGTTTGTGACCTTCAGGCCTTAGTCAACAGATCTTCCGTTTAGTACTAGCTTAGATCTCACCGTCTATACATAATGCTGTAGATTTATCCGTTCCGCCATTAGAACTTTTAGCAAAGCTTCATCTTGTTCGTTCTTTGAGCCCGTGACTCGTAATAATTTTGCTTTTCGACCTTCTCCATTTTTTACCCCGCTGTAGATGCGTCGAATCTTCATCTCTCCTGTCTGGCATGTAAATCCATCTTTTTAGTATAAAGTCTGTGTAGCTTTCCTTGCATACTCTTAGATTAGTTTCGTTTTCCTCAGCATACTCAGATCTTTCCCCTTTAACAATCTTTCGGAAACCTGTTTTTCTCCTTGGTAGATTCGCTAAGCATGTTCCCGTTTGAGTTGATATGCCCTGCTCTTGCAAAAACTTTGTAACTTGACACAATGGTTAAACTGTTCCTCTTCAACTGCCATAAACTGGAAATGATAACTTATTTTATGATTGCCGGTTTAACTATGCCAACTAGTCCTCAGTTTAAACCGTTGCGTAATTTTCATAGATAGATTCCGGATTATTGTACTTTCATAATCCGTTTCTGTATTTTATTTTCTTCAGCACTTTGTTCAATGGCTAAGCAATATGTCTCCTGCGATTGGGTCCGTTCCGTCGTTACTGAGGATGACCTAATCAAGCTGTCTACAATCGGCACATTAGGCCCTCAGTCTGAATTAAAATGCCGTGCTCCGGGTAATGAATGCCCTCCTACTCCTAGATCCGGGGAAATCATCGTGTTTCTGGACCACATCTCTAGAGGCTTCTCTCCCCCCGGTTCAAGATTTTTCCGGGATGTTCTTGCCACCTTCCAGCTGCACCCACAGGATATCGGACCCAATTCTGTTTCAAACATCTGTGATTTCCAAGTATTTTCTGAAGTGTATCTGCAAGAGGAACCTTCAGTTGATTTATTCCGGGATTTCTTTCATGCAAACCGGCGCACTGAATTTACCAGCGGACCTCACCAAGAACTTGGCGGGATTAGTATTCAGAAGAGGCGGGACGTAGTCTTTCCTCACGCCGCTTTACATACTCATCCAAAAGATTGGAACAAGTCCTGGTTTTATTGTGTAGACACTTCTCCTGAAGGTGAAAATCCTTTGCCGGGTTACCGCAAAACTCGTATTCCGGCGAATCACCCCTTGCCGCAACGGCTTAGTGCTGCTGAACGGACCCGGTTCTCATCACAGCTCTCCAAACTGAGGGCTTTTATGGCAAATGGTCTGATCGGCACTGATTTCCTTCGCTGCTGGCTATCTTGGAGCATCCTTCCCTTAAGCCGGCGTCCTAAGCTAATGTGCAAATACTCTGGTAAACCGGATGATCCTCAGAGGTTTACCAAGGATAAGCTTTCTGAATCGGAGGTAGTGGAGTCAGCCAAGAAGATTGTCAATCCTTCCTTAACAGATTGCGCTAAAGTTGGCTTGGCCCCGTACTTCAAAAAGAATAAGCTGCCCGAAGTAAGTTTTTCTTTGCCCTGTACTTGTAAACCGTCCTCTTTGAACCGTCTTTCAATTGCCCTTGCTTTTTCAATTAGGCTGATGACCCCTTCTGGAGGAGAAAGCCTCAGGAAAAAACCGTAAAGCAGGCTCGCCGGAAAACTCCTGCAAACAAAAAGAGGAAAGCAGCCGTCGATGCCGGTTCTCCTTCTGAAGATGATGATCCGGACTCCGAGGTATGCTTTACTCCGGTTTAAATTCTCGCTTTCATGTACTTGTAATCATATCTAATGATACCTTTTCACAGGAACCGCCTGAAGGTGATAACCCGACTGAGATTGAGGTAACCCTTATTTCTTCTGATTCAGAACCTCTTCCTCAAAAAAGCCGTCGGACCGTCAGGAAATATCAATTTTCTCATCCTTATGCTAAGTTAGACCCTAACTTTACTTTGAAGAAGCAACATCACGAAGCCTTTCGCCGGACCACTCGTCACAGTGGCCTGGCGGTGGAGTCATCTGGGATCTCCTTAACTCCGGTTCGAAAGCGCCGTGCTGAGGTGATACTCTCTCCGACTCTTCTTCATCCCAAGGCCGGACTTATCCGACAACCCCTTAAACCGTCTGATCCTGACTATCAGGAAACTCCGCTGTCTTCTTCCGGTGAATCAACCGCTACGCAGCTTCCTCCTTTGAAGACTGTCCCGGGGTAACTCTCTTCACCCTTTCCGGTTTATGATACCCCCTTGTTTTTTATAATGCTAACTTATTTTGCATGTTTTCCAGCAAACCGAAACCCAGCAAAAAGCCCAAGGCGAATAAGCCTGTTGCTGACCCTTCTGCTGATGATCCGGTGATTGACCCGTCCACAGTTGTTCCTCCAGAAGGTACTCCTGTAGCTCCTGTTGAAAAACCTGCTCTTGAAACTCCTCTTACAGAAAACGTCCAAGATCCACCAAGTCCGGCCCGGGTTAATTCTCCTCAAGTTAACCCGGCGTCTCCTGATCCGGCTCATGTTGAAGTTATTCCCCCCAATGTACCCACTTCTCCTGATGTCGTGGTTACTGGTGCCGCTTATGTTGCTCCAGCTGAGCCCACCGTTTTAGCAAAACATACAGCTAAAGCGGAAAAGATAGCTCAAGAAAAAGGGAAATGGAGTACTGATATATCCAGTCTTTCCAGTATGAGCGCTCAAGATATTTATTCCGGATATTTGAACCGGCTCCACAGCAGCCGGGATTATGAAGCCAGCTTGGTGAATTTGATGAGAGAAAAATACGAAGTAAGTTTCCTCTTCTGACTTTGCTTTTTTGATACATCTCTATCTCTTAACAGCCCCCAAGTTCCGGTTTAACTGCTTTATTGAAGGTGATCCGGAACTTTGTAATTCGAACTGCTGATCCATACATTAGCCCCCAAGTATCAAGTAGATAACTTGGTTATGTAGTTGATACTTGTAATTTCAAATTGTCTTTGGTGCATTGCTTCAACTGCCATTAGCCCCCAAGTGTCAAGTAGACAACTTGGTTGTGTGCTTGAGACTTGCAATTTCAAATTGTCTTTGCTATATTGCTTCAACTGCCATTAGCCCCCAAGTGTCAAGTAGACAACTTGGTTGTGTGCTTGAGACTTGTAATTTCTAATCTTGCTTTTGAACTTTGTCTGCAGGCTGAGCTGAACCGGAATGCTCTGGAGATCAACGAACTTCGAAGCCGGCTTACGGAGACTGAGTCAGCCGCTTCAAAGGCTAAGAAAGAACTTCAAGTGAGCTTAAAGACTGCTGAAGACTTGGAAAAATACTTTGACGAGGAGCGGACTTCTTTTGAGGTCCAGAAAAAAGATCTTGAAAAACGTGTTCAGGATGCTGAAGGAGCACTTAATCCGGTTACTGAAGAATTGACCGGGTTAAAGCGCCAAATTGACTTGATGACCTCTGCTATTTTTGGTAAGTATAATCTGAACTCCTGTCTTTATCTTTGTAACCTGTGACTTGCACCGGTTTAACTTTCATTGTTATATGTAGGACGCCGTGTCTCCCATCTTGGGGACGACTTACGGAAGAAACTCAAAGCCTGCTATACCTTGGTCGAACAGTTGTACTCCGGAACGCAAAGGATTATCAGTGCCACTTCATTTGGTAAACCGGCTCCTTCAACTATCCAAGATACTTTGAATAGTTTGTCCATTCTACCGGCTCGTCTTGAAGAGGTTAAGAAATCGGCCGCTCGAGGAGGTGCTCTTCTGGCCCTTACGAGGGCTAAAGCTTGGGTTCCGGACCTTGATCCGGAGGAGGTGTTAACCGGATTTCCTGATACCAAGGAGGACGGTTCAACCTTCAATGAAAAAGATCTTTATGCTCTGACAAAGGAGATGCGTCCCCTCGCCAGCAAGCTCGCGGTGGAATCTGACTTGTCGCGATATCATCCATCATACAACCTGCAGAACGAGCGGGTGGAGCGACCGGTTTACGATATTGTAAACTTAATCCCGCCGGTTCGTCCTCACACCTTTGCTCCTGATATTGATCCTGTTGAGCTTATCAACGATGAAGTATATTTCCGTGCCTTGGCAAAGATTGATTGGCGTGCACCGGACTTCCAACCGCTTCACGAGGATGAAGTCGTTCCGGATCAAGACGGTGGCCAGCCATCTCAGCAAGGAGAAGCACAATCTTAAATGCTATTGCTGTAACCATGATTGTTATTCCGTCAAACAATGCTTCCAATTATTGGGCTTTTTACGCCTTGTAATAGGTTTAGCTGAGACTTAATATGTTGTGATCCGCCATTTTGTCTTTATGAAGTATTCATCCATTGACCCGTTTGCCTGATGCGACTGCTTTCTTCTGTTCATAAAAATATCGAAAAATATGTCCTAGTGGCTTACCACTGAACGGGTTAACTTGTTCTCTTAAAACATCCAATAAACATATCGTCATACTAAAGATAACTGTCATACCTGAGATGTATGTGGCCCATATACTTTAAACCGGTCAGGACTTTTAAAGTCACTTTAATCGGTCTTCATCAACCCTAATAGACACTTGAAACTCTCCGGTCCATCTTGTCGATAAATCCGGCTCATCTTGTTTCAGAAAATTGTAACTTGTGCCTGATACGTCATCCGGGTTTTAATGAACACCGGGCTTGATCACAATTGGGCCGGGTTAATAAACTTCGGTTATTGTTTTGTCTCATACTGGTGACTTGTAGTCAAAACCAGGCCGGTTTAAAAACACTTGTCATTATAACTGATCAAAACTGCCAATTTGTTGGCTCCTCATGAAGGTCGATCCGGGTTATGATGAACGCCGTTTTAACTCTCGCTGGTGTTCATGACCCAGACTTATAACTTTATGGATAGGTGGTCAACTTCTGGAGCTGTTCCACTCGGTTTTAAAGGTTATAGAACACAAAAAACACCAAGAAACACACAATTTTTGTAAATCAGACCATGTAGTCGAGGCTTTTTCAAAGAGCTGCCAGGCTCAAAGCAAGGTTCAGCCAATCAATGGGACGTGGGCAAACCTACTGTCCCAAGGAGCCTAGCCAATCACTGAACGTGAGCGTATCGACTGTTCAGAGGGCCGATAGAACCGCAAATAAAAACCGAGCCAATCAATGGGACGTGGGCAAACCGACTGTCCCAAGGGGCCTAGCCAATCACTGAACGTGAGCGTATCAACTGTTCAGAGGGCCGATAGAACCGTAAACAAAGCCAATCAATGGGACGTGGGCAAACCTGACTGTCCCAA
>LR738709.1:497156315-497182083 GCA_902687465.1 Secale cereale
AAAGCCAATCAATGGGACGTGGGCAAACCGACTGTCCCAAGGGGCCTAGCCAATCACTGAACGTGAGCGTATCAACTGTTCAGAGGGCCGTTAGAACAAACAAAGCCAATCAATGGGACGTGGGCAAACCGACTGTCCCAAGGGGCCTAGCCAATCACTGAACGTGAGCGTATCAACTGTTCAGAGGGCCGTTAGAACAAACAAAGCCAATCAATGGGACGTGGGCAAACCGACTGTCCCAAGGGGCCTTTAGGGTTCTTCCTGAATCTGTGGGTTTTGCTTTTCATGGAGCTTTTTCTCTTCTCGAACCGGATATGATCTCTTGTTCCTGAGAGTTCTATCGCTCCTTCACATACCCTGCAGAAATTAGCTTCTAAACCGGCCCACATTGAAATATGATATTTGTTAACAAACTGATATGGTTACTTGTCACAAGATCTGTGTACGTAGAGAAAGGGCTGAGCCCCCGGTTTACCGAGGGTGCCGGGGTTTGATTCCTCGTAAAATCTCCTGATTTGCCCTTTCTGCCTGACCATTGGATTGGGGGTGAGCCACATAAGATACGTCCAAACGAATATGCTCTCGTTGACAGAATTCTTCCATCTCACCCTGAGATAAATTGGTGCCATTATCTGTGATGATGCTGTGTGGAAAGCCAAACCGGAATATTACTTTTTTGATGAATTTGACCGCTGTTGCCGCATCACACTTGCTTATAGGCTCCGCTTCAACCCACTTTGTAAACTTGTCTATTGCTACCAGTAGATGAGTTTTCTGATCTTGGGATCTCTTGAAAGGACCAACCATGTCAAGCCCCCAAGTTGCAAAGGGCCAAGTTATTGGTATCATCCGGAGTTCCTGCGCCGGAACAAGAGCACGCCTTGAGAACTTCTGACAAGCATCACACTTTCGGACCAGATCCACCGCATCTGAATGCGCGGTTAACCAATAGAAGCCATGTCGGAATGCTTTAGCTACTAAAGACTTTGATCTGGCATGATGACCACAATCCCCTTCATGAATCTCCCTTAGAATCTCACAACCTTCCTCAGCTGAAACACATCGTTGAAATACTCCAGAAGTGCTACGATGGTGCAGCTCTCCGTTTGCAATTGTCATAGACTTGGAACACCAGATTATCTGCCGTGCTTCCTCTTCGTCCTCCGGTAACTCTCCTCGGCTTAAGTACGCCAAATAGGGTAACGTCCAATCCGGAATAATATGGAGTGCTGCAACTAATTGTGCCTCTGGGTCCGGAATAGCTAGGTCGTTCTCCGAAGGTACTTGAACCGAAGGACTGTGCAATTCATCCAAAAAGGTGTTTGGTGGTACCGGTTTACGTTGCGACCCTAGCCGGCTTAAAGCGTCGGCGCTTCGTTCCTCCGCCGGTCTATATGATCCACCTGATATCCCTTGAAGTATCCTGCGACCGCTTCAACCTCTCGCCGATAAGCCGCCATGAGGGGGTCTCTTGAATCCCACTTGCCAGAAACTTGCTGTGCCACTAGATCTGAATCACCCAGGCACTTAACCCGGCTCAAATTCATCTCCTTTGCCATTCGCAAACCATGAAGTAGTGCTTCGTATTCTGCTGCATTATTAGTACAAGGAAATAATAAGCGGAGGACATAGCAAAATTTATCACCTCTGGGGGAAGTTAACACAACTCCAGCCCCCGAGCCCCCCAACTATTTTGAACCGTCAAAGTGAATCGTCCAATAAGTAAGATCCGGCTTCTCCTCAGGAGTCTGCAACTCTGTCCAGTCATTGATGAAGTCTACCAATGCCTGAGATTTTATAGCAGTACGCGGTACATACTTCAACTCATGCGGGCTGAGCTCAATGGCCCACTTGGCTACCCTGCCTGTAGCTTCCCTGTTCTGGATTATGTCTCCTAACGGAGCTGAACTAACCACAGTTATTGGATGCCCTTGGAAGTAATGCTTTAGCTTCCGGTTTGCCATGAACACCCCATATACCAACTTCTGCCAATGCGGATACCTTTGTTTAGACTCAATGAGTACTTCACTCACATAATAAACCGGGCGCTGAACCGGATGTTCCTTCCCTGCTTCCTTGCGCTCAACCACAATTGCAACACTGACTGCCCGTGTGTTTGCAGCAACATATAACAGCAAAGGCTCCTTATCAATGGGAGCAGCTAAAACCGGTGGTTTTGCTAGTTGCTGTTTCAGATTCTCAAACGCTCTATTTGCCTCCTCACTCCAAATGAACCGATCCGTTTTCCTCAACATTTGATAAAGCGGGATCGCCTTCTCCCCCAATCGACTGATGAACCGGCTTAGCGCCGTGATCCGGCCTGCTATGCGCTGAACATCATTGATGCAAACCGGTTTTGTCAAAGATGTGATGGCCTTGATCTTCTCCGGGTTGGCTTCTATTCCCCTGTTCGAGACCAGGAATCCCAGAAGCTTACCAGCCGGAACACCAAAAGCACATTTCTCCGGATTAAGCATCATCCTGTAAGCTCGAAGATTATCAAAGGTTTCTTGGAGGTCCTCTATCATTGTTCTTTCCTCCTTTGATTTGACCACAATGTCATCCACATAAGCATGCACGTTCCTTCCTAGCTGCCCTTTCAAACAATTCTGAACGCAATGTTGATAAGTTGCCTGTGCACACTTGAGCCCAAAGGGCATAGATACATAGCAAAAAGCACCAAAAGGAGTTATGAAAGCTGTCTTCTCTTGATCTTCAACTGCCATCTTGATCTGGTGATAACCTGAATATGCATCCAGAAAACTCAGCCGCTCACACCCTGCTGTGGCATCGATAATCTGATCAATGCGAGGTAGAGCAAAAGGATCAGTTGGGCAAGCTTTATTGAGGTCTGTGTAGTCCACACACATCCTCCACTTCCCATTCTTCTTTAGAACCAGCACCGGATTAGCTAACCATTCCGGATGAAAAACTTCCACTATGAACCCTGCCGCCAAAAGTCTGGCCACTTCTTCTCCTATAGCCTTGCGCCTTTCTTCATCAAAGCGGCGCAGATACTGTTTTACCGGTTTAAACTTCGGATCAATATTTAACTTGTGCTCAGCGAGTTCCCTCGGTATACCTGGCATGTCAGAAGGTTTCCATGCAAAGATATCCCGGTTCTCACGGATGAACTCGATGAGCACGCTTTCCTATTTGGGATCAAGGTTAGCACTGATGGTGAACTGTTTAGACGAGTCTCCAGGCACAAAATCAATCTGCTTAGTCTCCTCCGCCGACTTGAATTTCAATGCCGGATCATGCTCGGTCATTGGTTTCTTCAGCGGAGTCATATCTGCCGTATCAACATTATCTTTATAAAATTTTAACTCTTCCGTGGCACACACCGCTTCTGCATAAGCTGCATCACCTTCCTCGCACTCCACCGCTATCTTTCGACTGCCATGAACCATGATCGTGCCCTTATGACCCGGCATCTTAAGCTGCAAGTAAACATAACATGGCCTAGCCATAAATTTAGCATAAACCGTCCTTCCAAACAGAGCATGATACGGACTTTTAATTTTGACAACTTCAAAAGTGACCATCTCCGATCTGGAATCATACTCATCTCCAAAGGTAACTTCTAAGTCAATCTTACCAACTGGATAAGCTGACTTACCTGGGACCACCCCGTGAAACACTGTGTTTGATGTTCTTAACTTTTTATCTGTCAGACCCATACGACGGAAAGTCTCGTAATACAGTATATTGATACTGCTACCCCCGTCCATGAGGACTTTAGTAAACTTGTATCCTCCCACCTGAGGTGCTACCACCAAGGCTAAATGACCCGGATTATCCACCCGTAATGGGTGGTCTTCTCTGCTCCATACAATGGGCTGTTCCGACCATCGGAGAAATTGCGGTGTCGCCGGTTCCACTGCATTAACAGCCCGCTTTAACACCTTCTGGTCTCGTTTGCACAGACTTGTGGTGAAGACATGATACTGCCCACTACTTAACTCCTTCGGGTTACTCTGATACCCGGATTGTGGCTGCTGCTGTTGCGGACGCTGTTGCTGCTGGCTTCCTTGATTATTATAACTCCCTTGGCCCTGCTGCTGATTATTCTGACTGTTGTAACCACCTTGATGATGCGATTGATTTCCCTGACCATGATAACCACCTTGATGATGCGATTGATTTCCCTGACCATGATAACCACCTTGATGATGCGATTGATTTCCCTGACCATTGTAATTCCCTTGACTATTTTGGCCGCCTGGCCGGGGTTGATAACCGCCGTTATTGCCCCTATATCCTGATCCGGAACTGTTCCCCTGATAACCCGGACCATAAAACCCAGGCCCTGAACCGCCGCTCAGGGGCCGGCTAGGAGGATTAAAACGGCCATTCTCCGCCTTCATAAAGGGTATGCATTCCCTTATAGTATGCCTTGCAATCCTCCCTCTTCCGCTATGCTTTGGACAGGGTCGATCCAAATCCTGCTCCCAGCCCGGATCTCCTCCGCCGGTTTGGAGAGCGGAGCCCCCCGGATTAACCTGAAAGCCGCCTTGAACCTGAGTATTAGCCACAAAATCGGAACTACCTTCTGCCTTCCGTTTACCCAAAAAGCTTGAAGTAACCGGATTAACCGGCGCCGGTTTACCAGACTTGCTGGCCTTCCCCGCTTTATCTCCTTCTGCTTCCGGATACTTTGTATTATCTGAGTCTCCGTATTTCACCAGAGCACTCATTAAAGTCCCCATGTCATTGCAGTCCCTTTTAAGCCGTCCGAGCTTTAACTTTAAAGATTCAAACCGGCAATTGTTTTCCAACGTTACTATCGCCGTACTGGGATTAATACCATTCGAAGAGTGTAAGATCTCTGCCACTCTGCGCACCCAAGCTGCTGTAGACTCCTGCTCTCCTTGCACACATGCTGCTAAATCTATCACTGACATCGGTTGCTTGCATGTATCCTTGAAGTTTTTGATGAACTGACTGCGCAGTTCCCCCCATGACCCGATAGAATTCGGGGGTAGCGCCTTTAGCCAGGTCCGGGCCATGCCCTCAAGCATCATAGTGAAATATTTGGCACAAGCCGATTCATCCACATCCAGCATCTCCATGGCCATCTCATAACTCTCCACCCAAGCTTCGGGCGGTAAATCGGCTGTGTAATTAGGTACCTTGCGAGGTCCTTTGAAATCCTTGGGCAACTTAACACTCCGCAGGGCGGGGACAAGACATTGTATCCTGAAACCGCTCGCTGTCGCTCCTGTCCCTGTAGTGGCTGTGTGAACCGGCGTCGACTGACGAATTTCCTCTCTGGCCTCCGATCTAGGCCGGTTTAGGTCTGGGGCTGGCATCTCCGCTCTTGCCGGATTATCCTGCCTGCGCTGATGTCTCCTGCGCTCACTGCTAGACACTTCTGGCTCCTCCCAATGTCTAGAATAACTTCGGTTGGGACGTGGTGTTGAATGTAACCTTTCCCTGCTATGAGAGTACGCTTGCTGCTGTATTAACGCAGTATTAAGTAGCTTCTGGGCCCTGCGCGCCTCTATCGCCACCGGAGATGTTTCTTCCACGGGTAAAGCGGCCAAACGCGCCGCCGCTGCAGCAATATTATCCAAAGGGTTTGAATAGTGTCCTGGAGGGACAGGAACATAAGGCACCGATGTAATCCGACGCTCCTGTTCTGCGGCGGGCTGCTGAACCGGCTCATCCCGAGCCGGGGGTGTTCTCCGGTTTAAGGCCGGATTATTACTGGCCCCAGCCCCAGGTGTCCTGAACAAATTCGCGGATTCGTAACCCGGCGGTAGGCGGGACCGATACTTTCGCCCCCTTACTCCTTCCACAGAGGCCTGTTCCATCCTCAAATGAAAAGCTTGATCATCCAACTCTGCTTGTCTTACGGCTATCATCTCTCCTTCCGCCTTTAAATCCTCCTTTAACTGATCGATTCGACCTTTCAACTGAAGAAGCTCTGCATCATGATGCGCCTTGTCTGCCGGAGCTACGACCTCCACCGCCTTAGCTGTGAACTCCTCGATCAAGGTGGATAGAACTTCAGTAAGGGAGGGATTTGAACCGCTCCCCCCTGCACCAGCTTCTGCTGTCGTTTCGTTCATCGGGGGTTGCGAACCGGCCATGAAGACCGCCACCCGGTTTGGCGGGTCCAAGGGGTCCGGAATACTGTTTCCATCGGACTTGCCCTCAGACCGGCCGTCCCGCAACTGATACAGAGATTCAGTTTCCCCGGATGAAGATTCGTCATCTGAGTAGACGACTGTTGCACCATCAGATTCCGATCCGTCCTCGGCTCGGCCTCCGTGAATTGCTCCAACGAACACATGCTTCATGGCAGGCTGAATCCGGGCCGATCTCGCACGCTGAGCCGGCTCAACGATGTTGGGGAGAGTGTCCGGCTCAGGTCCCGGTTCACCAATTTTGCCGATGAAGACTTGGATGCTGCCGAAGGGGACCCGGTACCCGTATTAGATCGAATCGGCCTCCGGTCCCCAACCCGCGTCGTCGATGTAGATCCGGCCACGACGACTCTTGGTCATCCGGCCGACTACGTAACCCTTTAACCCTTCGAAGCCGCCTTTCAAGAACTCGAAACCATCGTGCGCAGGCCCCACGGTGGGCGCCAACTGTCGTGGAAATAACACGGCAGATGTCCGGTTTAGCGGACTTGATGATGGAACCGTCGCACGGGTTAGCTTGAAAGGATTCATGGCACACAAAGGACACAAAGGATTTATACTAGTTCGGCCCCTTCGGGAAGGTAAAAGCCTACGTCTAGTTGGTTTGGTATTGCTTGGGCGTCGGTTTACAGGGAGCAGATTCGCTTTGCCTGTGTCTCGACGGATTGTTTGTTGTCTGTCCCTGAACCGTCCAGGCCGTCCCTTTATATAGAGGCAACGCTTGGTCCGGTTTACAGAGTCCCGAGGCCGGCTCATAATCGTGTCCGCCTCGGTCTCTGTCTTTTCTTTCTTATCTCTCAAGTTACATCTCTTGGCGGTTTACAAACCATACTTCTATACACGGGCCTTGAAATCTCATGGGCCGTAATCTCTACTAAAATATTAAAACCAAGTATAATATAACTAAGCCGGTTTACAATAGCCGGTTTATACCTACTAACCATATCCCTGACAGATCCGAAGGCAAAGTCTTTGTTGCCAAGAATGGATCCTTTCTGGAGAAAGAGTTTCTCTCGAAAGAAGTGAGTGGGAGGAAGGTAGAACTTGATGAGGTGACAGTCACCCCTCCCGAACCGGAAAGTAGCGCAGTGCAGGAAATTGTTCCTGAGGTGCCTGCACCGACAAGGGAGGAAGTTAATGATGATGATCATGAAGAAACAGATCAAGTTACTACTGAACTTCGAAGGTCCACAAGGGCACGTTCCGCACCAGAGTGGTACGGCAACCCTATCATGGAAATTATGTTGTTAGACAACGGTGAACCTTCGAACTATGAAGAAGCGATGGCGGGCCCGGATTCCAATAAATGGCTTGGAGCCATGAAATCCGAGATAGAATCCATGTATGAAAACAAAGTATGGACTTTTGTGGACTTGCCTGATGATAGGCACGCCATAGAAAACAAATGGATATTTAAGAAGAAGACAGACGCGGATGGTAATGTGACCATCTATAAGGCTCGGCTTGTCGCTAAGGGTTATTGAAAAGTTCAAGGGATTGACTACGACGAGACTTTCTCTCCCATAGCGATGCTGAAGTCAGTCCGAATAATGTTAGCAATTGCCGCATTCTATGATTATGAGATATGGCAAATGGACGTCAAAACGGCATTCCTTAATGGCTTCCTCAAGGATGAGCTGTATATGATGCAGCCGAAAGGTTTTGTCGATCCAGAGAATGCTAACAAGGTATGCAAGCTCCAGCGCTCGATCTATGGGCTGGTGCAAGCATCTCGGAGTTGGAATATTCGCTTTAATGATGTGATCAAAGCGTTTGGCTTTATACAGACTTATGGAGAAGCATGTATCTACAAGAAAGTGAGTGGGAGCTCTGTAGCATTTCTCATATTATATGTGGATGACATATTGCTGATGGGAAATGATATAGAATTCTTGGAAAGTGTAAAGGCCTACTTGAATAAGAGTTTTTCAATGAAGGACTTTGGAGAAGCTGCTTACATATTAGGCATCAAAATCTATAGAGATAGATCAAGACGCCACAATGGTCTTTCACAAAGTACATACCTTGACAAGATATTGAAGAAGTTCAATATGGATCAGTCCAAGAAGGGGTTCTTGCCTGTTTTGCAAGGTATGAGATTGAGCAAGGCTCAGTCCCCGACCATGGCAGAAGATAGAGAAAAGATGAGTGTCATTCCCTATGCCTCGGCCATAGGTTCTATCATGTATGCTATGCTGTGTACCAGACCTGATGTGAACCTTGCCATAAGTTTGGTAGGGAGGTACCAAAGTGATCCCGGTATGGAACACTGGATAGCGATCAAGAACATCCTAAAGTACCTGAAGAGGACTAAGGATATGTTTCTCGTCTATGGAGGTGATGAAGAGCTCGTCGTAAAGGGTTACATCGATGCTAGCTTCGACACAGATCTGGATGACTCGAAGTCACAAACCGGATACGTGTATATTTTGAATGGTGGAGCAGTCAGCTGGTGCAGTTGCAAGCAGAGCGTCGTGGCACATTCTACATGTGAAGCGGAGTACATAGCTGCTTGTGAAGCAGAGCAAGAAGAAGTCTGGATGAAGGAGTTCATCACCGACCTAGGAGTCATTCCAAGCGCGTCAAGCCCGATGACTCTCTTCTGTGAAAACACTGGTGCTATTGCCATTACCAAGGAGCCCAGGTTTCACAAGAAGACCAAGCATATCAAGCGCCGTTTCAACTCCATCCGGAATTATGTTCAATATGGAGACATAGATATTTGTAAAGTGCATACGGATCTGAATGTCGCAGACCCCTTGACTAAACCTCTTCCACGGGCAAAACATGATCAACACCAGAACTCTATGGGTGTTCGATTCATCACTATGTAACTAGATTATTGACTCTAGTGCAAGTGGGGGACTGTTGGAAATATGCCCTAGAGGCAATAATAAAAGTATTATTATTATATTTCCTTATTCATGATAATTGTCTGTTATTCATGCTTGAATTGTATTGTACGGAAACAACGATACATGTGTGAATATATAGACCACAATGTGTCCCTGGTAAGCCTCTAGTTACCAACTCGTTGATCAACAGATGGCCTCGGTTTCCTGACCATGGACATAGGATGTCAGTGATAATGGGATCACATCATTAGGAGAATGATGTGATGGACAAGACCCAATCCTGAGCCTAGCACGAGATCGTATAGTTCGTAATGCATAAGCTTTTCGGTGTCAAGTATTTATTCCTTAGACCATGAGGTTGTGCAACTCCCGGATACCGTAGGAATACTTTGGGTGTGCCAAACGTCACAACGTAACTGGGTGTCTATAAAGGTACGCATCGGGTATCTCCGAAAGTGTCTGTTGAGTTGGTACGAACCGAGACTGGGATATTGTCACTCCGTATGACGGAGAGGTACCTCTGGGCCCACTCGGTAAGACATCATCATAATGAGCTCAAAGTGACTAAGGAGTTAGTCACGGGATGATGGATTACGGAACGAGTAAAGAGACTTGCCATGACGAGATTGAACAAGGTATCGGGCATACCGACGATCGAATCTCGGGCAAGTACCGTACCGATGTACAAAGGGAATAACATACGGGATTGAGGGAATCCTTGACACAGTGGTTCATCCGATGAAGATCATCGAGGAACACGTGGGAACCAACATGGGTATCTAGATCCCGCTGTTGGTTATTGACCGGAGAGTCGTCTCGGTCATGTCTACGTGTCTCCCGAACCCGTAGGGTCTACACACTTAAGGTTCGGTGACGCTAGGGTTGTAGAGATACACGCACATGGAAACCCGAATGTTGTTCTGAGTCCCGGATGAGATCCCGGACGTCACGAGGAGTTCCGGAATGGTCCGGAGGTAAAGAATGGTATATAGGAAGTCCAGTTTCGGCCATCGGGTGAACTCCGGGGGTCACCGGGAGTGTCCCGGGACCACTGGAGGGGTCCCGGGGGTCCACCGGGTGGGGCCACCCATCCCGGTGGGTCCCCTAGGCCGCAAGGGGAAGGGGGCCAGCCCCTGGTGGGCTGGCGCACCCATATGGGACCCCCTCCATGCGCCTAGGGTTGAAACCCTAGGGGGAGGGGGCGCCCCCTATGCCTTGGGGGCAAGTTTCCCCCCTTGGCCGCCGCCCCACGCTGGAGATCAGATCTCCCAGGGCCGGCGCCCCCCTGGCCCCTATATATAGTGGGGGGGGGGGAGAGGGCAGCCGCACCCCAAAGCCTCTGGCGCCTCTCCCCCCTCCCGTCACACTTCCTACTCCTCCGCAAGGCGCCGGCGAAGCCCTGCAGGTTTTCCTGTTGCATCCACCACCACGCCGTCGTGCTGCTGGATCTCCGACAACCTCTCCTCCACCCTTGCTGGATCAAGAAGGAGGAGATGTCGCTGTACCGTACGTGTGTTGAACGCGGAGGTGCCGTCCGTTCGGCGCTGGGATCATCGGTGACGAGGAACGCGAAGAGTACGACTACTTCATCCACGTTCCTTCGAACGCTTCCGCACGCGATCTACAAAGGGTATGTAGATGCACTCAATTATGCTCGTTGCTAGTTGACTCCTTAGATTGATCTTGGTGAAGCGTAGGAAATTTTTTGAATTCTGCTACGTTCCCCAACAATCACTTCTTCATAGTTCGAAGGTTCACCGTTGTCTAACAACATGATTTCCAGGACAGGGTTGCCGTACCACTCTGGTGCGGAACGTGTCCTCGTGGACCTACGAAGTTCAGTAGTGACTTGATCCATAGTTTCATGATCATCATCGTTAACTTCCTCTCTAGTCGGTGCAGGTACCACAGAAACATTTTCCTGCGCTGCGCTACTTTCCGGTTCGAGAGGGGCGACAATCACCTCATCAAGTTCCACTTTGCTCCCTCTTACTTCTTTCGAGAGAAACTCTTTCTCCAGAAAGGATCCATACTTGGCAAAAAAGACCTTGCCTTCGGATCCGAGGTAGAAGGAATACCACTACAAAAAAAGAGACACATCCGTGACATTTTGGTCCGAACGAAACTTTTTTCTGACATACTTATGACACTTCTATGACAATAATTGTGACAAAACACGGCATCATCATAGATGTGGTGGGGTCCTACTTCTATGACAAAAAATCATGACAAAAAATGGGCTTTTCGTCCTAGGCGGGCCGGAGACGCAGCTGCATGACATTCTTTGGGCCGTCCATGACGGAAAAAACCGTGGTAGAAGCGAGGGCGAGGAAAATATCGGGGTGTTCCCGGTTACGGTGGGTGGTCGGGGCCGAGCGATGTGCGTTTCTCTTGTACACGCACGCGCGTGGGTGCGAGGCGTTGGGCTCTAACTGAACCCGAGCGAGGCGTTGGGCTCTAACTGAACCCGAGCGATTGCACTGCAGGCTACGCGTTACTGAACCCGAGCGATCGATCGATGGCTATTAAATGAACCCGACCGAGCGATTCCTTCGATACTGCTGCTAACTGAAGCCGATCGATGCTGCCTCTGCATGAACAGTGAGCGTTGCTGGGGGGGTTGGATGAACAGTTCCCGATGAGGGTGGCTGAACAGGATCCCGTGGTGATGCCTCTGCATGAATAGGACCCCGTTCGATCGAGCCGGTTGGGGCTGCATGAACATGACCCCGTGGAGGGCTGCACGAACAGGACCACCCCATGGAGGGTTGCATGAACAGTAGATGGTGGAGGGTTGGATGAACAGTAGCCCGTGGATGCTGGATGTCGGGACCCCGATCCTAAGTCACACAGGTCTAGCCTGTAACACATCATATAACTTTGCGGCCTCACGCACGGTATCCCCACGGGTGCCACCTTACCTGGCCCGGGACCGTTTGCGCATTTTGGCACACGTATATGATAGTGTCGCTAGCATCCATATGACAGAGAACCCGGGCCGACATGACCAGTTATAAACCAAAAGTGGCACTAAATTACAGAGACAGGCATACATGACCCAGCAACGAACGTGTCGGTCATCAACGTATGAACCCAAGTCGTAGCAAGCTACAAGGACTTAAAGGAACAACGCGTGACATTTCCCCTAAGGGACAGACACAAGAACGAAGAAGGACACATGCCGGCCAGCCTAAGTGTTCCGGAGCAGTAGCAAGCTACCAAGGCTCAGTGGAAGCACTAGGAGACATTTCCCTGTAAGATAGGCTACCAAAGGTAAACAACTAGGTGTCGGACCCCACACATAGCAATACACATTACACGTACGCATAACATGCAAGTATGTGCTGTACAACATGGCATCACAACATAACTCAACAACTCATATAGATAAAGGCCCAGAAGAGCCATCATAGCATTTATTACAAACAGAGGTCACATGACCCAACATACAGAGCATACAGGCAACGGAAGCATAACATGTCTGGGTACAGACAACTACAAATGAGAAAGGCTAGGAAGCCTGACTATCTACAAGATCCTACAAGGGTACAAGATCGTAGCTGAGGTAACAAGCTAAACGTCGAAGTCCACGCGGAACCACTAGCAAGACTGAAGTCTCTCTGCAAAAACATAAATTAAGCAAACGTGAGTACAAAGGTACTCAGCAAGACTTACATCAGAACTAGCTACATATGCATCAGTATCAACAAAGGGGTGGTGGAGTTTGACTGCAGCAAGCCAGCTTTGACTCGGTGGCTATCCTGAACTATGACTGCAAGTAACTCTTTTGAGGTGGCGCACACGAGTCCACATATTCACCAATCAATACACCACTATGGATCCATTCCCGTCTACCTACGAGAAGGCCATCCATAGCACTCACACTTGTCTTGAGCATTTTAGAGTATCCACTTTCAACTGTCTATGTACCACGTAAGCATCCAAGAAGTCCATAATCGCGGACCCGGCTATTCGAATAGATCATGTTAACCCTGCAGGGGTGTACTTCTTCACACACGCTCTCGCCACTTACCGCCATGTACACGTCATGTATCTCGGCAACCTTCAAGCGGAAGCCTGGCGAGGGTGTCGGCCACGACCTGACTAACAACACAAGACTCTAGTCCAGGTTTATCGCCTATTCGGATTCCATCCGTGGGGAGATCCGGTCGGGGTGTCGCTCACGGCCCCAAATGATGTGCGCAGGGTTCCCAAGCCCACCTCGACGGATGGATCTACGCTTGGTACACCGTGCCACGGTGCCTAGTCTGACCCAAGCCCACATGTACCGTGTGCCACTTGATAGACTACTAGCACTACCTATAAACACTAGAAACTAGTTGCAACTCCTGGACAGAGATCTAGTTGATTAATAAGTCGAGAGGGGTCGAGTTACCGGAACCCAATGTGTGGTAGTAACTAGTCATTGGACAACTTACACATAACTCAGTTCTTAAGGACGGTTCCAGTGAGACAACCCACCATGTACTCCTACATGGCCTCTCACCGCTACCTTTACCAAAATGTGTTCACACACTTAGCTCACACAAAGTAGGACATGTTCACCACATTCCAATTCATCCCCGATGAATCAGACCTGACACGACTCTAAGCAATAGCAGGCATAACCAGAAAGCATGAATGAGTAGGCACAACATGGCTCAAACAACTCCTACTCATACTAGTGGGTTTCAACTATTTACTGTGGCAATGACAGGTCATGCAGAGGAAAAGGGTTCAGCTACCGCAGCAAAAAGCAGTTCAAAACGTTGTTGTCCTAATGCAGTAAAAGAGAGCAGGAGCGAGAGAGTGGGATTGTATCGGGATGCTCAATGGTGGTTTGCTTGCCTGGCACTTCTGAAGATATTAATAGCTCTTCATCGGTGTCATCGAACTCATCGTCGGAACGTCGTCTACTGAGAGAGTACAAAACCGGCAAACAGAGAAAGAACACAATCAATGCAATGCGGCAATATGATGCATGATCATGACATGGCAATATGTTGTTGGTTGAGCTAATGCAACTAGCAATACAATTAAATGAAGTTGGTTTGAACCAAAGATTCAAATTCAAACTCCATATGTGATTAATTAAATGTCATTTAATTGATTTGACCTGATCAGCAGGTTTAACTTGTTCAAACATGCATGAAAGTGCCATAAACAGATTCCTTGGATTTTTCTGATCAATTTTCATATATAGATTATTTTCATCTGAGCTATAGTTTATTTTCTATGATTTTTAGAAGTTTTGGCTATTTTCTGAAATAAATAAATCATTTATGATTTATTTAAAATTCCAGAAAACACTTATTGCGTCAGCACTAGGTCATGCTGACATCAGCAAGTCAACAGGGGCTGGTCCAGTCAAACCTGACCAGTGGGGCCCACTGGTAAGTGACACAACTAACTAAACTAACTTATTTAATACTAACCTAGTTTAATTAGCCGGGCGGGGCCCACATGTCAGTGAGTCACAGGGTTAACTAATTACCAATTAGCACTAACCTAAAATTAGCAGGGCACTGGGCCCACCTGTCACTGACTAACCTAACTAACTAGATTAATTAGCAATTAACTTAATTATCTTAGCTAATTAGAGGCGGAGGGGGCCCACGCGTCAGTGACCCAGGGGGTCAACTGGGTCAGCCCGGGTCAAACTCGCCGGAGTTGACTCGTGGCTCGTCGCCGGCGGAGCCAGAGACGGCGGAGGGCGTCGGGTTTCGCCCTCAGGCGACCAAACGAGCGGTGGAGGGGCTCTACGTGGAGCTGGTGAACTCGCGCATCCAGCAGGGCATGCAAGAGGAGCTGGGGTGGCCGGAATCATCGGCGGCGACCTCAACGGCGGCGGCCGGAATCGGGCCTCGGTGTTTTCGGTGATACGGGGCACGGGGAGGTGAGCTAAGGGGCTCTACGGTCTCCTAGGAGCGTGCTGAGCACGACGGAAGGCTCGGACGCGAGCTATGCTAGCTCTGTCCACGGCGGCACCATGTTCAGCGGCGAGGAGCTCCGGTCACGGCGGAAACGATGCTACGGCAAGGGGGCAAGCGAAAAGGAGAGAGGGGAAACGCGGTGGAGCTCACAGCGGGGTCGACGGGGGTCTCAGGAGGCTCGGGGAGGCGCCAGCCATCGCGAATTCGACGGCGAGGTCGTCAGCGGCCGGAGGTTGAAGAAGACGAAGACGGCGACGTTTCAGGGGCTTCTGGCATCGGGCGGCTCGGCGAAGAGCTCCAGCGCGTGGAGATGAAGCTCGTGGGCACGGTCATGGGTCGAGGGGTGGCCGGTGGTCATGGCTACGGCGAGCGGCGCTCTCAGGCGCGTTCGGTGACGAGAGGGAGAGATCCAGGGGACGGGGTGAGAGCAAGGGAGAGTGAGAGAGTGAGGCAGAGAGGTGCGTGGCGTCGTCTAGGGTCGTCCAGGCGTCGAGGGGGAAGCGGCAAGCAGGAGGTGGCCGGGGCGTGCCGGCGTGCCGCGGGCACACGCCGTGCGTCTGACTGGCGGGAGGAAGAAGACCTCCCTGCCCCTCATGGGCTGGGCCGGCCAGATGGGCCACACAGGTAAGTTAGGTTAGTTTGTGTCTTTGCTCTTTTCTTTAAATTGTTTCTGTTTTCTATTTTGTTACTTTGTCCTGGGCTTTATTAAAAATACTTAGGCACACTCAAAAATCATGAAACCAAGCATGGCTACTGTTTAGAATAAATCCAACAGTAAACATTTTAGTTTATGATTAATTGAGCATTTTAAATAATATATAAAATTTAAATGCCCAAATGCAAAAAGGATATGATTTAATTCAAAAATCCAGAATGGTCCTAGAATTATGTGCAACATTTTTGGCAGAGCTTTTTTAATCAATCCAAAAATGATGAACTTTTCCAAAGGGCATTTTGGGTTCATTGAAAAAGATTTTAATTTGACCCTAGTTGAATTCATTTAGTGCTAGGGTTTGAACATCCCCATTTCAAGTTTAACAAGATTTTAAACATGATGCACAAGCAAAAGCTATCCTAGGGCATGGTAAGGCTAGGGATGTGACAACTCACCCCTACTAAACAAGAATCTCGTCCCGAGATTCAGGACGTGAGATAAGAAATCAGAGGGGACACTATCTAACACAATCTTCTCGATCCAGTTTTCCTCCTCGAAATTGTTGATTCATAGCATCATGTAGATCTTGGCATCTTTTATTTCAAAGCTTCATCCAACACGACAACAAAGGAACGTGAATTCTATAGGATTTGATCTTTTCGAAGATCGAGCAATTCAAAATCAACTCATGCACTGAGACGTTGAAACATCTCTTGAGCTGAGACACGGGACACACATCCGGAGGGATAGAGTGAAACAGATGATGAAGGTTCACTTGGCAGGCAACCAATTCCACACCTAAGGAAGATGGTGATCGATGTCACTAGACGGGGCACCTTAGAGGAGGTGACTCGTAAAACTATTCCTTAAGTGGCAAAAAGAATTACTTTTGATTCAAAAATCATTGAAACTCTTTTATACCAGCTTAAGGCAAATTTCAATCGATCATTTGACGGAGTTCGAAGGAATGACATTCTTGGGCCAGAATGGATGATGTGGACTACCTTGTTGAAGACAACACAAGGGATGATTTTGCTTATCATCGGAAATGGATGGGACCCATGGTAAAATGGCACATTGACAGTGCAAGCTGGAAACAAAATGCAAATGCTGGGAATGATTTTGGTAACGGGGATAAATCCCAACAGTAGAGAGTAAATCTACTATTTGAGGGGTTATAGCATAACCAAGAACACTGGGAGCAATCCCGGTTAGTGTCGGTGATAACGCCTAGTGCTTGTGCGTGCTCTCAAGAACTTGAGTATTCCCATATTCATCAAGGTTATACCAATATCCATGTCAAGGATCCTGGCAACACCACATACTACCACGATGAATAATGATGGACGATGTAGATGCAAAGGAAGATAACACTTTCTTAGATTTTTCCTTAGCGGAGTCAAAGGGCAAAATCTGGGTAATCGACCGAGAGACATTTAGCACTCCGCTTCTAATGTTCTCCTTGATGTGTTAGCGTAAGCCATTCATAGATATGTTTGGTATCTTAAACATCAAGTAAAGGTCGGACTTCGGGAGCACAAGAATCCATAAGGAACAACTAGGAAGTAAATCCTACGAAATCCTTATGGGGAGGTGGCCAACTTCTTCAATCAAGATACTACAACAATAGGTCTTCCGGCTGGGTGTGTTGGCCACGACATCCACTTTACCGGTTATTGAGAGACCATTATTATAGTTCTTGGAAAATACTCCAACCATCATATCTGCCTGAGATTCAGTTCTGGTTGGTGTCAGGATATTCCAGACTCATCAAGTCTAGGAAGAAAAATGAAAGTTTGCAACCCAAATCAACGAGACGACGTTGCGAGATTCTCGGGAAGTGGACTACGGTAGTAAGCTCCAAAACATGAGTTGGTTCTGCTACAAACCTGTGAACACGTTGTCCAAGACAAACATGACCACATGGTAGGCTTACAAAGAAACACTACCGAGTTCAGGTTGGGAACCATTATTAATGACATCGAAGTCTCCACGCGTGGACGTCCAAGTAATTCATCTTAGAACAGACTCCTTTATTTTGAACAAATCAATCAGTGGCTTGGTGTGCTAAGGAATACATATAGAATGAAGGTTGCAAGTCCCCAAACCACAGAATACTTCGCACGTATGCATGACTGACTTGGGATGATTCCACAGGAAGCAAAACAACTTTCTCGAACTCATGGTGACCACTTTCATCAAATGCTCATGAATTAGAGGAAGTCACTTCTTCCATCCAAGCATAAGCTTCATGACGGAACACAAAGGCATTGCTTACAAAGTTTCCAACACTAGCTTAATGTCCAATAAAATCATGGAGAGGATAAGGATGTTGTCGATGGGCTCAACAATAACTCACCCAGGTTTCCATATAGGTGGAATTCCACAATTAAGTGAACACGATGATAGCATTGGTCAGACCAAGAGATATAACGGTGTATGCTCGAGGAATCAACCAAGAGTAAGACAACGCTACGAATATCATTGGTTCTGATTTGACTTGGCGATAACCCATACTCAAATCAAAGTCTGGACAAGACAATAGATCCACAATGATCACGAAGATCAATTGAAGAAGATATCATCTATCTTCAATACACACACAAGATATCCCTTTGGAGTGAGCTATGTGGATTAAGCATTTATCTTTTAACCCTCCAAGTTGTTGTTTAGCTTAACCAACTAGCTCAGGATATCCAACACAGATTCTTGAAGAAGGGGTGGTTTATAGGTAAACCAACTTCATCACAAGCTCAACATAACGGTCAGGGGAACAACCTGGTGATGCTTCCGAGAAGATATCCGGAAAATCACGAACCATCGATATGTTATGAAGCTCGAGAAAAATCTTGCTTTTCAGGGCAAGACGATATGATCAAAAGAGTGAGGGATTTATGCAATCCTAACTCACTGATCAAATAGTGCACTAGAAAAATGGACTATGTAGCACGGTCAATCTTAGAATGGTGATTTGGTAACCAACACACTAAGAATGAGATTATCGTCCATTTGCTACCAAGCAATGAAGTTGCTAGGAGTATTGATTTCACACATCACAATTCACTTGTCAGTATTCCGGTTACAACAACACGGAGACCGAGGAATGGACGATGATGGTGAGAAGTATCACTGTATCAAGAGTTCATAAGAGATAGTGCAATTCTCATGACATTCTTGACATAAAGATGGTAATACTCCAGGATAGAACAGTTTAGAAGCTGCATTAGCATTCTTCATCTACGAAGTACAACTTCTTTGACCAAATCCTGGATATGGATAAGGTACTGGAGTTTGTTTCTCCTAGTCATTCAGGAATAGAATGGCTTGACGGACCACAAGAGTAAAAGGCATCGATGAACACGAGTGCACAACTACTCCTTCCTATCAACTGATAGATGAGGGTCGGAAAATAACTGAAGGGAGACAACTCAAGGAACATATAGCTTTCTGAGTTGCGGATGCATAGGTTAGCGTGTCGAACTAGTTCAACATATTTCTTCCGGATAACCTATGCAGAAAGGTAGGACTGGCAGAGTCACAATATGAATGGAGTACTACTCAAGAGCACTCTGGTTGTGATCTTTTGGTTTAGAAGAACTTCTGCCAAGGATGGTTCATGTTATTGGAAGAACGATATACCACGGACCTCGAGGACTATCACAAGGTTACTAATAACCTAAAGGGACGAGCAAATACTACCAACATGAAGTAGGTAAAATGAATCTTGGGTTCAAGAACCCAGGAGTAGGATGCCTACTAACTAAATGGCATCACGGGATGCTTTTGAGAATGACGGCCAGAATCATCACACTGAGGATACAAAGTATTGCTGCATTACTGGGTGATCTTCTAAGACACCTAGGGTCATAGTAATAAGTCCAACATATATGTCGAGGTAACAGAGTGCCTCAACACACCGACTAGTGTGGTTAATCTGGCCTAAAAGGACATTAAGAACAGATAGGAATGGTTTGCAAATGCATCAGACTATTTAGAAACCTGGGATGACTCGGACAGCATAACGGCTGCAAATGCTCGAAAATACTTTTGAGATCCAAGCAAAAAGGGTAGCATATCCACTTAACATCATCATGTCAAGGTTCTGAGACCAACAGTTGAGCAACAGAAGTAGTAGAAACTGAACTGAGATTGAAACCACATTAACGTGATCCTAATAAATAGAATGAGAGTCCTAGTTCTTAATCCCCGTAGAATAGAAGAAGGTGACTCAGATTAGAAGGTCATAGGGTAAAGGAGTAAAAAGAGCCTTACGTTCCCTTCCACAATCAATTCCCTTATATAACTAAAGAGTTTCTAGACACAACTTCGACCAGTTTGGCTTACTAATCCTACAGGCAGTCAGGCTCTGATACCAAAGCTGTCGGGACCCCGATCCTAAGTCACACAGGTCTAGCCTGTAACACATCATATCACTTTGCGGCCTCACGCACGGTATCCCCACGGGTGCCACCTTACCTGGCCCGGGACCGTTTGCGCATTTTGGCACACGTATATGATAGTGTCGCTAGCATCCATATGATAGAGAATCCGGGCCGACATGACCAGTTATAAACCAAAAGTGGCACTAAATTACAGAGACAGGCATACATGACCCAACAACGAACGTGTCGGTCATGAACGTATGAACCCAAGTCGTAGCAAGCTACAAGGACTTAAAGGAACAACGCGTGACATTTCCCCTAAGGGACAGACACAGGAACGAAGAAGGACACATGCCGGCCAGCCTAAGTGTTCCGGAGCAGTAGCAAGCTACCAAGGCTCAGTGGAAGCACTAGGAGACATTTCCCTGTAAGATAGGCTACCAAAGGTAAACAACTAGGTGTCGGATCCCACACATAGCAATACACATTACACGTACGCATAACATGCAAGTATGTGCTGTACAACATGGCATCACAACATAACTCAACAACTCATATAGATAAAGGCCCAGAAGAGCCATCATAGCATTTATTACAAACAGAGGTCACATGACCCAACATACAGAGCATACAGGCAACGGAAGCATAACATGTCTGGGTACAGACAACTACAAATGAAAAAGGCTGGGAAGCCTGACTATCTACAAGATCCTACAAGGGTACAATATCGTAGCTGAGGTAACAAGCTAAACGTCGAAGTCCACGCGGAACCACTAGCGAGACTGAAGTCTCTCTGCAAAAACATAAATTAAGCAAACGTGAGTACAAAGGTACTCAGCAAGACTTACATCAGAACTAGCTACATATGCATCAGTATCATCAAAGGGGTGGTGGAGTTTGACTGCAGCAAGCCAGCTTTGACTCGGTGGCTATCCTGAACTATGACTGCAAGTAACTCTTTTGAGGTAGCGCACACGAGTCCACATATTCACCAATCAATACACCACTATGGATCCATTCCCGTCTACCTACGAGAAGGCCATCCATAGCACTCACACTTGTCTTGAGCATTTTAGAGTATCCACTTTCAATTGTCTATGTACCACGTAAGCATCCAAGAAGTCCATAACCGCGGACCCGGCTATTCGAATAGATCATGTTAACCCTGCAGGGGTGTACTTCTTCACACACGCTCTCGCCACTTACCGCCATGTACACGTCATGTATCTCGGCAACCTTCAAGCGGAAGCCTGGCGAGGGTGTCGGCCACGACCTGACTAACCAGACAAGACTCTAGTCTAGGTTTATCGCCTATTCGGGTTCCATCCGTGGGGAGATCCGGCCGGGGTGTCGCTCACGGCCCCAAATGATGTGCGCAGGGTTCCCAAGCCCACCTCGACGGATGGATCTACGCTTGGTACACCGTGCCACGGTGCCTAGTCTGACCCAAGCCCACATGTACCATGTGCCACTTGATAGACTACTAGCACTACCTATAAACACTAGAAACTAGTTGCAACTCCTGGACAGAGATCTAGTTGATTAATAAGTCGAGAGGGGTCGAGTTACCGGAACCCAATGTGTGGTAGTAACTAGTCATTGGACAACTTACACAGAACTCAGTTCTTAAGGACGGTTCCAGTGAGACAACCCACCATGTACTCCTACATGGCCTCTCACCGCTACCTTTACCAAAACGTGTTCACACACTTAGCTCACACAAAGTAGGACATGTTCACTACATTCCAATTCATCCCCGATGAATCAGACCTGACACGACTCTAAGCAATAGCAGGCATAACCAGAAAGCATGAATGAGTAGGCACAACATGGCTCAAACAACTCCTACTCATACTAGTGGGTTTCAACTATTTACTGTGGCAATGACAGGTCATGCAGAGAAAAAGGGTTCAGCTACCGCAGCAAAAAGCAGTTCAAAACGTTGTTGTCCTAATGCAGCAAAAGAGAGCAGGAGCAAGAGAGTGGGATTGTATCGGGATGCTCAATGGGGGTTTGCTTGCCTGGCACTTCTGAAGATATTAATAGCTCTTCATCGGTGTCATCGAACTCATCGTCGGAACGTCGTCTACTGAGAGAGAACAAAACCGGAAAACAGAGAAATAACACAATCAATGCAATGCGGCAATATGATGCATGATCATGACATGGCAATATGCTGTTGGTTGAGCTAATGCAACTAGCAACACAATTAAATGAAGTTGGTTTGAACCAAAAATTCAAATTCAAACTCCATATGTGATTAATTAAATGCCATTTAATTTATTTGACCTGATCAGCAGGTTTAACTTGTTCAAACATGCATGAAAGTGCCATAAACAGATTCCTTGGATTTTTCTGATCAATTTTCATATATAAATTATTTTCATCTGAGCTATAGTTTATTTTCTATGATTTTTAGAAGTTTTGGCTATTTTCTGAAATAAATAAATCATTTATGATTTATTTAAAATCCCAGAAAACACTTATTGCGTCAGCACTAGGTCATGCTGACATCAGCAAGTCAACAGGGGCTGGTCCAGTCAAACCTGGCCAGTGGGGCCCACTGGTCAGTGACACAACTAACTAAACTAACTTATTTAATACTAACCTAGTTTAATTAGCCGGGCGGGGCCCACATGTCAGTGAGTCACAGGGTTAACTAATTACAAATTAGCACTAACCTAAAATTAGCAGGGCACTGGGCCCTCCTGTCACTGACTAACCTAACTAACTAGATTAATTAGCAATTAACTTAATTATCTTAGCTAATTAGAGGCGGAGGGGGCCCACGCGTCAGTGACCCAGGGGGTCAACTGGGTCAGCCCGGGTCAAACTCGCCGGAGTTGACCCGTGGCTCGTCGCCGGCGGAGCCAGAGACGGCGGAGGGCGTCGGGTTTCGCCCTCAGGCGACCAAACGTGCGGCGGAGGGGGTCTACGTGGAGCTGGTGAACTCGCGCATCCAGCAGGGCATGCAAGAGGAGCTGGGGTGGCCGGAATCATCAGCGGCGACCTCAACGGCGGCGGCCGGAATCGGGCCTCGGTGTTTTCGGTGATACGGGGCACGGGGAGGTGAGCTAAGGGGCTCTACGGGCTCCTAGGAGCGTGCTGAGCACGGCGGTAGGCTCGGACGCGAGCTATGCTAGCTCTGTCCACGGCGGCACCATGTTCGGCGGCGAGGAGCTCCGGTCACGGCGGAAACGATGCTACGGCAAGGGGGCAAGAGAAAAGGAGAGAGGGGAAACGCGGTGGAGCTCACAGCGGGGTCGACGGGGGTCTCAAGAGGCTCGGGGAGGCGCCAGCCATCGCGAATTCGACGGCGAGGTCGTCGGCGGCCGGAGGTTGAAGAAGACGAAGACGGCGACGTTTCAGGGGCTTCTGGCATCGGGCGGCTCGGCGAAGAGCTCCAGCGCGTGGAGATGAAGCTCGTGGGCACGGTCATGGGTCGAGGGGTGGCCGGTGGTCATGGCTACGGCGAGCGGCGCTCTCAGGCGCGTTCGGTGATGAGAGGGAGAGATCCAGGGGACGGGGTGAGAGCGAGGGAGAGTGAGAGAGTGAGGCAGAGAGGTGCGTGGCATCGTCTAGGGTCGTCCACGCATCGAGGGGGAAGCAGCAAGCAGGAGGTGGCCGGGGCGTGCCGGCGTGCCGCGGGCACACGCCGTCCGTCCGACTGGCGGGAGGAAGAAGACCTCCGTGCCCCTCATGGGCTGGGCCGGCCAGATGGGCCACACAGGTAAGTTAGGTTAGTTTCTGTCTTTGCTCTTTTCTTTAAATTGTTTCTGTTTTCTATTTTGTTACTTTGTCCTGGGCTTTATTAAAAATACTTAGGCACACTCAAAAATCATGAAACCAAGCATGGCCACTGTTTAGAATAAATCCAACAGTAAACATTTTAGTTTATGATTAATTGAGCATTTTAAATAATATATAAAATTTAAATGCCCAAATGCAAATAAGATATGATTTAATTCAAAAATCCAGAATGGTCCTAGAATTATGTGCAACATTTTTGGCAGAGGTTTTTTAATCAATCCAAAAATGATGAACTTTTCCAAAGGGCATTTTGGGTTCATTGAAAAGGATTTTAATTTGACCCTAGTTGAATTCATTTAGTGCTAGGGTTTGAATATCCCCATTTCAAGTTTAACAAGATTTTAAACATGATGCACAAGCAAAAGCTATCCTAGGGCAAGGTAAGGCTAGGGATGTGACACTCGAGGGGGTCGACGGTGGTGATGAACAGTATCCCGTGGAGTCCCGTTTTGCGGTACACCACACCCCTCCCGATGAACAGGACCCCCGTTTCGACCGTAGCGCTCCAACACAAGTCCGTTTCCGCCGTTTTGCGGTACGCCACACCCCTCCCGATCAATAGGACCCCCGTTTCGACCATAGCACTCCAACACAAGTCCGTTTGCTCCGTTTTGCGGTACGCCACACCCCTCCCGATCAACAGGACCCCCGTTTCGACCGTAGGAGGTCCATTTCCTCCGTTTTGCGGTACGCCAGACCCCTCCCGATGAACAGGATCCCGTTTCGAACGTGGCCGGTCGAACACAAGGCCGTTTCCTCCGTTCTGTGGTACGCCAGGCCTCGTTTTCATCGGCTGTTCCGTCCAAGCCCTCCCGATGAACACGACGACGCATTCCGTTCCGACCCAGCCAGTTGGCTCCCCATGAACACGACGACGATGATGTTTCTTCGTTCCGACCCAACCATGTACACGAGCCCTAGCCGTACGTACGCGCAGTAGGCGTTCGAGACCCCGCCCGTATGTACGTATGTGGCTGTATTTACTTTCTTGCACCCTGACTGTTGTACGTACGTGTACATGCTACGTGCGCGCCTCTGCTACGACACGTGCGCGCCTCTATATCGACCAGTATGTACGTACACGTTCGTGGCCAGAATGAGAATGCTACGTACGCTTCGACCAGGTGGGTCCCGACTGTCAGGCACTTCCTTGCGTGCGAAGATGTAGCTGGTGGGTCCCAGCAGTCAGGGGGGCGAATCGTTTTTTTTACCCGGACGCACTTCCTTGCGTGCGAAGATGTAGCTAGTGGGTCCCATCAGTCAGGGGTGGACGTTTTTTCGTGAAATACGGTGGCCCGTCCGGTGGGTCCCCCCTGTCAGGTGGAGGAATAATTATTTTCCGCGTAATAAGGAGGCACTTCCTTGCTGCGGTCGTGGACCCAGCTGTCAGCCTCTCCACATACAGTCCACGTCCGATGAAGCCGTTCCTTGACCACATTGACCACGCCGCGTCGAGAGCACCAGGGCGGTGGACGACAGCGATGCCTAGGAAGGGGACGATGCGGAGACGGAGAAGACCGGCAGTGGATGCCCACGCGTAGAGGAGTACGAGGGTTCTCTGGTTCACTGTGGTGTGAGGCTGCCGTCGCTGCAGAATAACAGGGGGTGCGGGTGAGTAGAGGGATAGCCTGGCCAGCGGTGGGAATAGTAGGGGGCGATGAGGCCTGTGCGGCAGCACAGCCGGCCACGGGAGGCAGGAGCATGCGGCACGACCGGCGCTGCTTTGGGCGGCTGGAGCAACAAGACCAGAGGTTGAAGAAGCACTATGGTCGTTGGATGGACATCGTACGGTCACTGGAGCTAGAATCGTTCATATTTACTAAGTTGACAAAGCACACCGTCCCCATCAACTTAGTAGGCCCACAAGTCAGCCTCCCACCAAGGTGGGTCCCAACCAGCAGGGGGGGTATTCATTTTTTTGTGCGTAATAAGGAGGCACTTCCGGTGGGTCCGAGCTGACAGCGGGGGGGGGGGGGGG
>LR738709.1:497182114-497220248 GCA_902687465.1 Secale cereale
ATTTTTTCGCGCAATACGGTGGCCCATCCGGTGGGTCCCAGCAGTCAGGGGGGAAACATTTTTTCGCTAAATACGGTGGCCCGTCCGGTGGGTCCCTGCTGTTAGGTGGAGGAATAATTATTTTCTGCGTAATAAGGAGGCACTTCCTTGCGACTGCCATGGACCCAGCTGTCAGCCTCTCCACGTACAGTACTCTTCCGATGGAAGTCGTTCCTTGACTATGTTGACCACGCCGCGCCGAGAGCACCAGGGCGGTGGACAACGGCGAGGCCTAGGAAGGGGACGACGCGGAGCCGGGGAAGACGCGGCAGTGGAAGCCCGCGCGGAGAGGAGTTCGAGGGTTCGCTGGTTCGGCTGCGGTGTGACTCTGCCGTCGCCGCAGGGCCTGGCCAGCGGTTGGAATAGTAGGGGGCAGCGAGGCCTCCACGGCATCGCAGCTGGCCACGGGAGGCAGGAGCACGAGGCACGACCGGTGCTGGTTTGGGCGGCTGGAGCAAGAAGACCAGAGGTTGAAGAAGCACTACGGTCGTTGGATGGACATCGTACGATCAATTGAGCTAGAATCGTGCATATTGACTAAGTTGACAAAGCCCTCCGTCCCCGTCAACTTAGTAGGCCCACAAGTCAACATCCCACTATACTGGGTCCCAGCTAGCACGGGGAGTATTCATTTTTTTGTGGGTAATAAGGAGGCACTTCCGGTGGGTCCGAGCTGACAGCGGGGGGAACGTTTTTTCGCGAAATTCGGTGGCCCGTCCTGTGGGTCCCAGTAGTCAGGGGGGAAACATTTTTTTCGCCAAATACGGTGGCCCGTCCGGTGGGTCCCCGCTGTCAGGTGGAGGCATAATTATTTTCCGCGTAATAAGGAGGCACTTCCTTGCGGCTGCCGTGGATCCAGCTGTCAGCCTCTCCACGTACAGTACTCTTCCGATGAAAGTCGGTCGTTGACCAGATTGACCACGCCACGCCGAGAGCACCAGGGCGACGGACGACGGTGAGGCCTAGGAAGGGAATGCCACGGAGGTAGGGAAGACTCGACAGTTGTTTCCCACGCGGAGGGGAGTATGACTGTACGAGGGTTTACTGGTTCGTCTGCCGTCACCGGAGAATAACAGCAGGTGTGGGTGAGTAGAGGGATGGCTAGGCCAGCGATGGGAGTACGGTGGGGCGGTGAGGCCTGCGCGGCAGCACAGCCGACCGCAGGGAGGAGAGATCAAGTAGTCCCGCCGACGCTTGTTTGAGCGGCTGGAACAGGAAGAGCAGAGATTGAAGAAGCACGACGGCCATTGGATGGACATCCAACAGTAACTGCTTGTGCGTCAACCTTTTTTTAGGAAAGCCTCAAATCTATGGAAAACATCATACAACCCATCTGCCATTATTTCTAATAATTTACAGCCCATTTGCTAATTCTTAAGGTTTTTTTGGAGCCCATATTCTTTTTGTTAGCATTACAGCCCATATTGTGGCCACGGTTAAAAAATTATACGAAATTTTGCATATTTCGGTGCGGTCCGAACTATTTTTAATCTCGAAATTTCAAGTCACGTTCAAATTGATTTTAAAAATAAATATATATCAATATAAAATCCAACAAATTGTCCATGCATAAAAATCAATGCAATTTAAAATCTCGAAATGAAAAAAGAAATTTGAAACTAATTGCCGGTTTGATGTGTTTTAAAAATGTACAACCCATTTCTCATTACTGATAGGCCATTTTCTCGGCCAGACGAATGAAAGCTCTCCTCGTCTTGAAAGATTTGCAGCCCAACAGGCGTGACAAAGCGACTTACTTGGCAAATCACAAAAAAACTAGGCTATCGTCGTGGACCCAGCTGTCAGCCTCTCCACGTACAATACTCTTCCGATGGAAGTCGGTCATTGACCACATTGACTACGCCGCGCCGAGAGCACCAAGGCGGTGAACGACGGCGAGGCCTAGGAAGGGGACGACGCGGAGCTGGGGAATACGCGACAGTGGATGCCCACGCGTAGAGGAGTACAAGGGTTCACCGGTTCACTGCGGTGTGAGGCTGCCGTCGCCGCAGAATAACAGGGGGTGTGGGTGAGTAGAGGGATGGCCTGACCAGCGGTCAGAATAGTAGGGGGCGGTGAGGCCCCCACAGCAGCACAACCGGCCACAGGAGGCAGGAGCATGCGGCACGACCGGCACTGCTTTGGGCGGCTCGAGCAACAAGACCAGAGGTTGAAGAAGCACTACGGCCGTTGGATGGACATCGTACGGTCACTGGAGCTACAATCGTTCATATTGACTAAGTTGACAAAGCACTCCATCCTCGTCAACTTAGTAGGCCCACAAGTCAGCTTTCCACCAAGGTGGGTCCCAACCAGCAGGGGGAGAATTCATTTTTTTGTGTGTAATAAGGAGGCGCTTCCGGTGGGTCTGAGCTGATAGTGGGGGAAACGTTTTTTTCGCGCAATACGGTGGCCCGTTCGCTGGGTCCCAGCAGCCAGGGGGAAACGTTTTTTCGCAAAATACGGTGACCCATCCGGTGGGTCCCTGCTGTCAGGTGGAGGAATAATTATTTTCCGCGTAATAAGGAGGCACTTGCATGCTGCCGTCATGGACCCAGCTGTCAGCCTCTTCACGTACAGTCCACGTCCGATGGGAGCCGTTCCTTGACCACGTTGACCACGCCGTGCCGATAGCACCAGGGCGATGGACGATGGCGAGGCCTAGGAAGGGGACGACGCAGGGCCGGGGAAGACGCGGCAGTGGATGCCCGCACGTAGAGGAGTACGAGGGTTCACTAGTTTGCTGCGGTGTGAGGCTGCCGTCGCCGCAGAATAATAGGGGGTGTGGGTGAGTAGAGGGATGGCCTGGCCAGCGGTGGGAGTAGTAGGGGACGGTGAGGCCTCCGCGGCATCACAGCCGGCCATGGGAGGCAGGAGCACGCTGAAGGAAATATGCCCTAGAGGCAATAATAAAGATGTTATTTGTATTTCCTTATATCATGATAAATGTCTTTTATTCATGCTAGAATTGTATTAACCGGAAACTTAGTACATGTGTGGATACATAGACAAAACAGTATGTCCCTAGTATGCCTCTACTAGACTAGCTCATTGATCAAAGATGGTTATGTTTCCTAGCCATAGACATGAGTTGTCATTTGATCAACGGGATCACATCATTAGGAGAATGATGTGATGGACAAGACCCATCCGTTAGCATAGCACTATGATCGTTTAGTTTAACTGCTATTGCTTTCTTCATGACTTATACATGTTCCTATGACTATGAGATTATGCAACTCCCGAATACCGTAGGAACACCTTGTGTGCTATCAAACGTCACAACGTAACTGGGTGATCATAAAGATGCTCTACAGGTGTCTCCGAAAGTATTCGTGGTGTTGGCATAGATCAAGATTGGGATTTGTCACTTCGAGTGTCGGAGAGGTATCTCTGGGCCCTCTCGGTAACACACATCATAATAAGCCTTGCAAGCAAAAGACTAATGAGTTAGTCACGAGATGATGTGTTACGGAACGAGTAAAGAGACTTGCCGGTAACGAGATTGAACTAGGTATAAAGATACCGACGATCGAATCTCGGGCAAGTAACATACCGTTTGACAAAAGGAACAACGTATGTTGTTATGCGGTTCTGACCGAAAAAAGATCTTCGTAGAATATGTAGGAGCCAATATGAACATCCAGGTTCCGCTATTGGTTATTGACCAGAGATGAGTCTCGGTCATGTCTACATAGTTCTCGAACCCGTAGGGTCCGCACGCTTAACGTTTGATGACGATCGGTATTATGAATTTTTGAGTATTGATGTACCGAAGGTAGTTCGGAGTCCCGGATGAGATCACGGACATGACGAGGAGTCTCGGAATGTCCGAGACATAAAGATTGATATATTGGACGGCTATATTCGGACACCGGAAGTATACCGGAAAAGTTTCGGATTTATCGGGAATGCCGGAGGGGGTTACCGGAACCCCCTACGAGAGGGGATGGTCCATAGTGGGCCTAAAGGGTGAGAGAGAGGCAGCCCATAGGGCTGGCCGGCGCCCCCACCTAGCAATCCTAGTTGGACTAGGATTGGGGGGGCGCCACCTCTCCTAATCCTTTCCCCCTTCTTCCTTCCGGTGAATCCTACTAGGAATAGGATTGCAATCCTATTCCTAGTAGGAGTCCCCTCCCTAGCCGCACCATAGGAGGTGGCCGGCCCCTCCTCCCTTGCTCCTTTATATACGGGGGCAGGGGGGCACCCAAAGACACAGAAGTTGAATTGTTTAGCCGTGTGCGGTGCCCCCCTCCACAGAATCACACCTCGGTCGTACCGTCGTGGAGCTTAGGCGAAGCCGTGCGCCGGTGAACACATCATATCCGTCACCACGCCGTCGTGCTGACGAAACTCTCCCGTGAAGCTCAACTGGATCAAGAGCTCGTGGGACGTCATCAAGCTGAACGTGTGCTGAACGCGGAGGTGCCGTACGTTCGGTACTTGATCGGTTGGATCGCGAAGAAGTTCGACAACATCAACCGCGTCACTTGACGCTTCCACTCCCGGTCTACGAGGGTACGTAGACACACTCTCCCCTCTCGTTGCTATGCATCTGGTAGATAGATCTTGCGTGATCGTAGGAAATTTTTAAAATACTACGTTCCCCAACAGTGGCATCATGAGCCAGGTCTATGCGTAGATGATATGCACGAGTAGAACACAATGAGATTGTGGACGATACAAGTCATACTGCTTACCAGCATGTCATACTTTGCTTCGGTGGTATTGTGAGATGAAGCGGCCCGGACCGACATTACGCGTACGCTTACGCGAGACTGGTTTCACCGTTACGAGCACTCGTTGCTTAAAGGTGACTGGCGGGTGTCTGTCTCTCTCACTTTAGCTGAATCAAGTGTGGCTACGCCCGGTCCTTGTGAAGGTTAAAACAGCACATACTTGACGAAACATCGTTGTGGTTTTGTATGCGTAGGTAAGAACGGTTCTTGCAAAGCCCGTAGCAGCCACGTAAAACTTGCAACAAACAAAGTAGAGGACGTCTAACTTGTTTTTGCAGGGCATGTTGTGATGTGATATGGTCAAGACATGATGAGTTATACGGTTTTGTATGAGATGATCATGTTTTGTAAAGTTATCGGCAACTGGCAGGAGCCATATGGTTGTCGCTTTATTGTATGAAATGCAATCGCCATGTAATTGCTTTAGTTTATCACTAAGCGGTAGCGATAGTCGTAGAAGCAATAGTTGGCGAGACGACAACAATGCTACGATGGAGATCAAGGTGTCAAGCCGGTGACGAAGGTGATCATGACGGTGCTTTGGAGATGGAGATCAAAAGCACAAGATGATGATGGCCATATCATGTCACATATTTTGATTGCATGTGATGTTTATCTTATTATGCTTCTTATTTTGCTTAGAACGACGGTAGCATTATAAGATGATCCCTTACTAAATTTCAAGGTATAAGTGTTCTCCCTGAGTATGCACCGTTGCGAAAGTTCGTCGTGCCGAGACACCACGTGATGATCGGGTGTGATAAGCTCTACGTTCAAATACAACGGGTGTAAGCCAGTTTTGCACACGCAGAATACTCGGGTTAAACTTGACGAGCCTAGCATATACAGATATGGCCTCGGAACACTGGAGACCGAAAGGTCGAGCGTGAATCATATAGTAGATATGATCAACATAAGATGTTCACCATTGAAAACTACTCCATCTCACGTGATGATCGGACGTGGTTTAGTTGATTTGGATCACGTGATCATTTAGATGACCAGAGGGATGTCTATCTAAGTGGGAGTTCTTTAAATTAATATGATTAAATTGAACTTTAATTTATCATGAACTTAGTCCTGATAGTTTTGCATATCTATGTCGTTGTAGATCAATGGCCCGTGCTACCGTTCCTTTGAATTTTAATGCATTCCTAGAGAAAGCTAAGTTGAAAGATGATGGTAGCAATTACACGGACTGGGTCCGTAACCTGAGGATTATCCTCATTGCTGCACAGAAGAATTATGTCCTTGAAGCACCGCTAGGTGACAAGCCCCCTTCCGCTAATGCAGACGCTTTGAACGTCTGGCAGTCGCGGTCTGATGACTACACGATAGTTCAGTGTGCCATGCTTTACGGCTTAGAACCGGGACTTCAACGACGTTTTGAACGTCATGGAGCATATGAAATGTTCCAGGAGTTGAAGTTAATATTTCAAGCAAATGCCCGAATTGAGAAATATGAGATTTCCAATAAGTTCTACAGCTGCAAAATGGAGGAGAATAGTTCTATCAGTGAACACTTGCTCAGAATGTCTGGGTATTACAATCATATGACTCAACTTGGTTGCAATGTTGACGAGGATAGTGTTATTGATAGAGTTCTTCAATCACTGCCACCAAGCTATAAAGGCTTCGTGATGAACTATAACATGCAAGGGATGCAAAAGACAATTCCCAAGCTCTTCGCTATGCTCAAAGCTGCGGAGGTAGAAATCAAAAAGGAGCATCAAGTGTTGATGGTTAACAAGACCACTAGTTTCAAGAAAAAGGGCAAGGGAAAGAAAGGGAACTTCAAAAAGAATAGCAAGTCAGTTGCTACTTCAACGAAGAAACCCAAATCTGGAACCAAGCCTGAAACTGAGTGCTTCTACTGCAAGGGGACTGGACACTGGAAGCGGAACTGCCCCAAGTATTTGGCGGATAAGAAGGATGGCAAGATGAACAAAGGTATATGTGATATACATGTTATTGATGTGTACCTTACTAATACTCGTAGTAGTACCTGGGTATTTGATACCGGTTCGGTTGCTAATATTTGTAACTCGAAACAGGGACTACGGATTAAACGAAGATTAGCTAAGGACGAGGTGACGATGCGCGTGGGAAACGGTTCCAAAGTCGATGTAATCGCCGTCGGCACGCTACCTCTACATCTACCTTCGGGATTAGTTTTAGACCTAAATAATTGTTATTTGGTGCCAGCGTTGAGCATGAACATTATATCTGGATCTTGTTTATTGCGAGACGGTTATTCATTTAAATCAGAGAATAATGGTTGTTCCATTTTGATGAATAATATCTTTTATGGTCATGCACCCTTAAAGAGTGGTCTATTCTTACTGGATCTTGATTGTAGTGATACACATATTCATAATATTGAAACCAAAAGATGCAAGGTTAATAATGATAGTGCAACTTATTTGTGGCACTGCCGTTTGGGTCATATTGGTGTAAAACGCATGAAGAAACTCCATAAAGATGGACTTTTGGAATCACTTGATTATGAATCACTTGGTGCTTGCGAACCATGCCTCATGGGCAAGATGACTAAAACTCCGTTCTCCGGAACTATGGAGTGAGCAACAGATTTGTTGGAAATCATACATACTGATGTATGTGGACCAATGAGCGTTGATGCTCGCGGCGGGTATCGTTATTTTCTGACCTTCACTGATGATTTGAGCAGATATGGGTATATCTACTTAATGAAACACAAGTCTGAAACGTTTGAAAAGTTCAAAGAATTTCAGAGTGAAGTAGAGAATCATCGTAACAAGAAAATAAAGTTCCTACGATCTGATCGTGGAGGAGAATATTTGAGTTACGAGTTTGGTCTTCATTTGAAACAATGTGGAATAGTTTCACAACTCACGCCACCTGGAACATCACAACGTAATGGTGTGTCCGAACGTCGTAACCGTACTTTATTAGATATGGTGCGATCTATGATGTCTCTTACCGATTTACCACTATCGTTTTAGGGTTATGCTTTAGAGACAGCTGCATTCACGTTAAATAGGGCACCATCTAAATCCGTTGATACGACGCCTTATGAACTGTGGTTTGGCAAGAAACCAAAGTTGTCGTTTCTTAAAATTTGGGGCTGCGATGCTTATGTGAAAACACTTCAACCTGATAAGCTCGATCCCAAGTCGGAAAAATGTGTCTTCATAGGATACCCAAAAAGAAACTGTTGGGTACACCTTCTATCACAGATCCGAAGGCAAAATATTCGTTGCTAAGAACAGATCCTTTCTAGAAAAAGAGTTTCTCTCGAAAGAAGTGAGTGGGAGGAAAGTAGAACTTGATGAGGTAATTGTACCTTCTCCCATATTGGAAAGTAGTACATCACAGGAAATTGTTCCAGTGATTCCTACACCAATTAGTGAGGAAGTTGATGATAATGATCATGAAACTTCGGATCAAGTTTCTACTGAACGTCGTAGATCAACCAGAGTACGTTCCGCACCAGAGTGGTACGGCAACCCAGTTCTGGAAATCATGTTACTAGACCATGATGAACCTACGAACTATGAGGAAGCGATGATGAGCCCAGATTCCGCAAAATGGCTTGAAGCCATGAAATCTGAGATGGGAACCATGTATGAGAACAAAGTATGGACTTTGGTTGACTTGCCCGATGATCGGCAGGCCATCGAAAATAAATGGATCTTCAAGAGGAAGGCCGACGCAGACGGTAATATTACTGTTTACAAAGCTCGACTTGTTGCGAAAGGTTTTCGACAAGTTCAAGGAGTTGACTACGATGAGACTTTCTCACCTGTAGCGATGCTTAAGTCTGTCCGAATCATGTTAGCAATTGTCGCATTTTATGATTATGAAATCTGGCAAATGGATGTCAAAACTGCATTCCTAAATGGATATCTCAAAGAAGAGTTGTATATGATGCAACCAGAAGGTTTTGTCGATCCAAAAGGTGCTAACAAAGTATGCAAACTCCAGCGATCCATCTATGGATTAGTGCAAGCATCTGGGAGTTGGAATATACGCTTTGATGAGGTGATCAAAGCATATGGTTTTATACAGACTTTTGGAGAAGCCTGTATTTACAAGAAAGTGAGTGGGAGCTCTGTAGCATTTCTAATATTATATGTAGATGACATATTGTTAATTGGAAATGATATAGAATTTCTGGATAGCATAAAAGGATACTTGAATAAAAGTTTTTCTATGAAAGACCTCGGTGAAGCTGCTTACATATTAGGCATCAAAATCTATAGAGATAGATCAAGACGCTTAATTGAACTTTCACAAAGCACATACCTTGATAAGATTTTGAAAAGGTTCAAAATGGATCAGTCAAAGAAAGGGTTCTTGCCTGTTTTACAAGGTATGAAGTTGAGTAAGACTCAATGCCCGACCACTGCAGAAGATAGAGAGAAAATGAAAGTCATTTCCTATGCCTCAGCCATAGGATCTATCATGTATGCAATGTTGTGTACCAGACCTGATGTGTGCCTTGCTATAAGTCTAGCAGGGAGGTACCAAAGTAATCCAGGAGTGGATCACTGGACAGCGGTCAAAAACATCCTAAAGTATCTGAAAAGAACAAAGGATATGTTTCTCGTATATGGAGGTGACAAAGAGCTCGTCGTAAACGGTTACGCCGATTCTAGCTTTGACACTGATCCGGATGACTCTAAGTCACAAACCGGATATGTATTTTTATTGAACGGTGGAGCTGTCAGCTGGTGCAGTTCCAAACAGAGCATCGTGGCGGGATCTACGTGTGAAGTGGAATACATAGCTGCTTCGGAAGCAGCAAATGAAGGAGTCTGGATGAAGGAGTTCATATCCGATCTAGGTGTAGTACCTAGTGCATCGGGTCCAATGAAAATCTTTTGTGATAACACTGGAGCCATAGCCTTAGCGAAGGAATTCAGGTTTCACAAGAGAACAAAGCACATCAAAAGACGCTTCAATTCCATCCGCGATCTAGTCAAGGAGGGAGACATAGAGATTTGCAAAATACATACGGATCTGAATGTTGCAGACCCGTTGACTAAGCCTCTTCCACGGGCAAAACATGATCAGCACCAAGACTCCATGGGTGTGAGGATCATCACTTTGTAATCTAGATTATTGACTCTAGTTCAAGTGGGAGACTGAAGGAAATATGCCCTAGAGGCAATAATAAAGATGTTATTTGTATTTCCTTATATCATGATAAATGTCTTTTATTCATGCTAGAATTGTATTAACCGGAAACTTAGTACATGTGTGGATACATAGACAAAACAGTATGTCCCTAGTATGCCTCTACTAGACTAGCTCATTGATCAAAGATGGTTATGTTTCCTAGCCATAGACATGAGTTGTCATTTGATCAATGGGATCACATCATTAGGAGAATGATGTGATGGACAAGACCCATCTGTTAGCATAGCACTATGATCGTTTAGTTTTACTGCTATTGCTTTCTTCATGACTTATACATGTTCCTATGACTATGAGATTATGCAACTCCCGAATACCGTAGGAACACCTTGTGTGCTATCAAACGTCACAACGTAACTGGGTGATCATAAAGATGCTCTACAGGTGTCTCCGAAAGTATTCGTGGTGTTGGCATAGATCAAGATTAGGATTTGTCACTCCGAGTGTCGGAGAGGTATCTCTGGGCCCTCTCGGTAACACACATCACAATAAGCCTTGCAAGCAAAAGACTAATGAGTTAGTCACGAGATGATGTGTTACGGAACGAGTAAAGAGACTTGCCGGCAACGAGATTGAACTAGGTATAAACATACCGACGATCAAATCTCGGGCAAGTAACATACCGTTTGACAAAAGGAACAACGTATGTTGTTATGCGGTTCTGACCGATAAAAGATCTTCGTAGAATATGTAGGAGCCAATATGAACATCCAGGTTCCGCTATTGGTTATTGACCAGAGATGAGTCTCGGTCATGTCTACATAGTTCTCGAACCCGTAGGGTCCGCACGCTTAACGTTTGATGACGATCGGTATTATGAGTTTTTGAGTATTGATGTACCGAAGGTAGTTCGGAGTCCCGGATGAGATCACGGACATGACGAGGAGTCTCGGAATGCCCGAGACATAAAGATTGATATATTGGACGGCTATATTCGGACACCGGAAGTATACCGGAAAAGTTTCGGATTTATCGGGAATGCCGGAGGGGGTTACCGGAACCCCCTACGAGAGGGGATGGTCCATAGTGGGCCTAAAGGGTGAGAGAGAGACAGCCCATAGGGCTGGCCGGCGCCCCCACCTAGGAATCCTAGTTGGACTAGGATTGGGGGGGCGCCACCTCTCCTATTCCTTTCCCCCTTCTTCCTTTCGGTGAATCCTACTAGGAATAGGATTGCAATCCTATTCCTAGTAGGACTCCCTCCCTAGCCGCACCAGGAGAGGTTGGCCGGCCTCCCTCCCCTGCTCCTTTATATACGGGGGCAGGGGGGCACCCAAAGACACACAAGTTGAATTGTTTTAGCCGTGTGCGGTGCCCCCCTCCACAGAATCACACCTCGGTCGTACCGTCGCGGAGCTTAGGCGAAGCCCTGCGCCGGTGAACACATCATATCTGTCACCACGCCGTCGTGCTGACGAAACTCTCCCGTGAAGCTCAACTGGATCAAGAGCTCGTGGGACGTCATCAAGCTGAACGTGTGCTGAACGCGGAGGTGCCGTACGTTCGGTGCTTGATCGGTTGGATCGCGAAGAAGTTCGACAACATCAACCGCGTCACTTGACGCTTCCGCTCCCGGTCTACGAGGGTACGTAGACACACTCTCCCCTCTCGTTGCTATGCATCTGGTAGATAGATCTTGCGTGATCGTAGGAAAATTTTAAAATACTACGTTCCCCAACACGACCACTGCAGAAGATAGAGAGAAAATGAAAGTCATTCCCTATGCCTCAGCCATAGGATCTATCATGTATGCAATGCTGTGTACCAGACCTGATGTGTGCCTTGCTATAAGTCTAGCAGGGAGGTACCAAAGTAATCCAGGAGTGGATCACTGGACATCGGTCAAAAACATCCTAAAGTATCTGAAAAGAACAAAGGATATGTTTCTCGTATATGGAGGTGACAAAGAGCTCGTCGTAAACGGTTACGTCGATTCTAGCTTTGACACTGATCCGGATGACTCAAAGTCACAAACCGGATATGTATTTTTATTGAACGGTGGAGCTGTCAGTTGGTGCAGTTCCAAGCAGAGCGTCGTGGCGGGATCTACGTGTGAAGCGGAATACATAGCTGCTTCGGAAGCAGCAAATGAAGGAGTCTGGATGAAGGAGTTCATATCCGATCTAGGTGTAGTACCTAGTGCATCGGGCCCAATGAAAATCTTTTGTGACAACACTGGAGCCATAGCCTTGGCGAAGGAATCCAGGTTTCACAAGAGAACAAAGCACATCAAAAGACGCTTCAATTCCATCCGCGATCTAGTCAAGGAGGGAGACATAGAGATTTGCAAAATACATACGGATCTGAATGTTGCAGACCCGTTGACTAAGCCTCTTCCACGGGCAAAACATGATCAGCACCAAGACTCCATGGGTGTGAGAATCATCACTTTGTAATCTAGATTATTGACTCTAGTTCAAGTGGGAGACTGAAGGAAATATGCCCTAGAGGCAATAATAAAGATGTTATTTGTATTTCCTTATATCATGATAAATGTCTTTATTCATGCTAGAATTGTATTAACCGGAAACTTAGTACATGTGTGGATACATAGACAAAACAGTATGTCCCTAGTATGCCTCTACTAGACTAGCTCATTGATCAAAGATGGTTATGTTTCCTAGCCATAGACATGAGTTGTCATTTGATCAACGGGATCACATCATTAGGAGAATGATGTGATGGACAAGACCCATCCGTTAGCATAGCACTATGATCGTTTAGTTTAACTGCTATTGCTTTCTTCATGACTTATACATGTTCCTATGACTATGAGATTATGCAACTCCCGAATACCGTAGGAACACCTTGTGTGCTATCAAACGTCACAACGTAACTGGGTGATCATAAAGATGCTCTACAGGTGTCTCCGAAAGTATTCGTGGTGTTGGCATAGATCAAGATTGGGATTTGTCACTTCGAGTGTCGGAGAGGTATCTCTGGGCCCTCTCGGTAACACACATCATAATAAGCCTTGCAAGCAAAAGACTAATGAGTTAGTCACGAGATGATGTGTTACGGAACGAGTAAAGAGACTTGCCGGTAACGAGATTGAACTAGGTATAAAGATACCGACGATCGAATCTCGGGCAAGTAACATACCGTTTGACAAAAGGAACAACGTATGTTGTTATGCGGTTCTGACCGAAAAAAGATCTTCGTAGAATATGTAGGAGCCAATATGAACATCCAGGTTCCGCTATTGGTTATTGACCAGAGATGAGTCTCGGTCATGTCTACATAGTTCTCGAACCCGTAGGGTCCGCACGCTTAACGTTTGATGACGATCGGTATTATGAATTTTTGAGTATTGATGTACCGAAGGTAGTTCGGAGTCCCGGATGAGATCACGGACATGACGAGGAGTCTCGGAATGTCCGAGACATAAAGATTGATATATTGGACGGCTATATTCGGACACCGGAAGTATACCGGAAAAGTTTCGGATTTATCGGGAATGCCGGAGGGGGTTACCGGAACCCCCTACGAGAGGGGATGGTCCATAGTGGGCCTAAAGGGTGAGAGAGAGGCAGCCCATAGGGCTGGCCGGCGCCCCCACCTAGCAATCCTAGTTGGACTAGGATTGGGGGGGCGCCACCTCTCCTAATCCTTTCCCCCTTCTTCCTTCCGGTGAATCCTACTAGGAATAGGATTGCAATCCTATTCCTAGTAGGAGTCCCCTCCCTAGCCGCACCATAGGAGGTGGCCGGCCCCTCCTCCCTTGCTCCTTTATATACGGGGGCAGGGGGGCACCCAAAGACACATAATTTGAATTGTTTAGCCGTGTGCGGTGCCCCCCTCCACAGAATCACACCTCGGTCGTACCGTCGCGGAGCTTAGGCGAAGCCCTGCGCCGGTGAACACATCATATCCGTCACCACGCCGTCGTGCTGACGAAACTCTCCCGTGAAGCTCAACTGGATCAAGAGCTCGTGGGACGTCATCAAGCTGAACGTGTGCTGAACGCGGAGGTGCCGTACGTTCGGTACTTGATCGGTTGGATCGCGACGAAGTTCGACAACATCAACCGCGTCACTTGACGCTTCCGCTCCCGGTCTACGAGGGTACGTAGACACACTCTCCCCTCTCGTTGCTATGCATCTGGTAGATAGATCTTGCGTGATCGTAGGAAATTTTTAAAATACTACGTTCCCCAACAGTGGCATCATGAGCCAGGTCTATGCGTAGATGATATGCACGAGTAGAACACAATGAGATTGTGGACGATACAAGTCATACTGCTTACCAGCATGTCATACTTTGCTTCGGCGGTATTGTGAGATGAAGCGGCCCGGACCGACATTACGCGTACGCTTACGCGAGACTGGTTTCACCGTTACGAGCACTCGTTGCTTAAAGGTGACTGGCGGGTGTCTGTCTCTCTCACTTTAGCTGAATCAAGTGTGGCTACGCCCGGTCCTTGTGAAGGTTAAAACAGCACATACTTGACGAAACATCGTTGTGGTTTTGTATGCGTAGGTAAGAACGGTTCTTGCAAAGCCCGTAGCAGCCACGTAAAACTTGCAACAAACAAAGTAGAGGACGTCTAACTTGTTTTTGCAGGGCATGTTGTGATGTGATATGGTCAAGACATGATGAGTTATACGGTTTTGTATGAGATGATCATGTTTTGTAAAGTTATCGGCAACTGGCAGGAGCCATATGGTTGTCGCTTTATTGTATGAAATGCAATCGCCATGTAATTGCTTTACTTTATCACTAAGCGGTAGCGATAGTCGTGGAAGCAATAGTTGGCGAGACGACAACGATGCTACGATGAAGATCAAGGTGTCAAGCCGGTGACGAAGGTGATCATGACGATGCTTTGAAGATGGAGATCAAAAGCACAAGATGATGATGGCCATATCATGTCACATATTTTGATTGCATGTGATGTTTATCTTATTATGCTTCTTATTTTGCTTAGAACGACGGTAGCATTATAAGATGATCCCTTACTAAATTTCAAGGTATAAGTGTTCTCCCTGAGTATGCACCGTTGCGAAAGTTCGTCGTGCCGAGACACCACGTGATGATCTGGTGTGATAAGCTCTACGTTCAAATACAACGGGTGTAAGCCAGTTTTGCACACGCAGAATACTCGGGTTAAACTTGACGAGCCTAGCATATACAGATATGGCCTCGGAACACTGGAGACCGAAAGGTCGAGCGTGAATCATATAGTAGATATGATCAACATAAGATGTTCACCATTGAAAACTACTCCATCTCACGTGATGATTGGACATGGTTTAGTTGATTTGGATCACGTGATCATTTAGATGACCAGAGGGATGTCTATCTAAGTGGGAGTTCTTTAAATTAATATGATTAAATTGAACTTTAATTTATCATGAACTTAGTCCTGATAGTTTTGCATATCTATGTCGTTGTAGATCAATGGCCCGTGCTACCGTTCCTTTGAATTTTAATGCATTCCTAGAGAAAGCTAAGTTGAAAGATGATGGTAGCAATTACACGGACTTGGTCCGTAACCTGAGGATTATCCTCATTGCTGCACAGAAGAATTATGTCCTTGAAGCACCGCTAGGTGACAAGCCCCCTTCCGCTAATGCAGACGCTTTGAACGTCTGGCAGTCGCGGTCTGATGACTACACGATAGTTCAGTGTGCCATGCTTTACGGCTTAGAACCGGGACTTCAACGATGTTTTGAACGTCATGGAGCATATGAAATGTTCCAGGAGTTGAAGTTAATATTTCAAGCAAATGCCCGAATTGAGAAATATGAGACTTCCAATAAGTTCTACAGCTGCAAAATGGAGGAGAATAGTTCTATCAGTGAACACTTGCTCAGAATGTCTGGGTACTACAATCATATGACTCAACTTGGTTGCAATGTTGACGAGGATAGTGTTATTGATAGAGTTCTTCAATCACTGCCACCAAGCTATAAAGGCTTCGTGATGAACTATAACATGCAAGGGATGCAAAAGACAATTCCCGAGCTCTTCGCTATGCTCAAAGCTGCGGAGGTAGAAATCAAAAAGGAGCATCAAGTGTTGATGGTTAACAAGACCACTAGTTTCAAGAAAAAGGGCAAGGGAAAGAAAGGGAACTTCAAAAAGAATAGCAAATCAGTTGCTACTTCAACGAAGAAACCCAAATCTGGAGCCAAGCCTGAAACTGAGTGCTTCTACTGCAAGGGAACTGGACACTGGAAGCGGAACTGCCCCAAGTATTTGGCGGATAAGAAGGATGGCAAGATGAACAAAGGTATATGTGATATACATGTTATTGATGTGTACCTTACTAATGCTCGTAGTAGTACCTGGGTATTTGATACCGGTTCGGTTGCTAATATTTGTAACTCGAAACAGGGACTACAGATTAAACGAAGATTAGCTAAGGACGAGGTGACGATGCTCGTGGGAAACGGTTCCAAAGTCGATGTGATCGCCGTCGGCACGCTACCTCTACATCTACCTTCGGGATTAGTTTTAGACCTAAATAATTGTTATTTGGTGCCAGCGTTGAGCATGAACATTATATCTGGATCTTGTTTATTGCGAGACGGTTATTCATTTAAATCAGAGAATAATGGTTGTTCCATTTTGATGAATAATATCTTTTATGGTCATGCACCCTTAAAGAGTGGTCTATTCTTACTGGATCTTGATTGTAGTGATACACATATTCATAATATTGAACCCAAAAGATGCAAGGTTAATAATGATAGTGCAACTTATTTGTGGCACTGCCGTTTGGGTCATATTGGTGTAAAACGCATGAAGAAACTCCATAAAGATGGACTTTTGGAATCACTTGATTATGAATCACTTGGTGCTTGCGAACCATGCCTCATGGGCAAGATGACTAAAACTCCGTTCTCCGGAACTATGGAGCGAGCAACAGATTTGTTGGAAATCATACATACTGATGTATGTGGACCAATGAGCGTTGATGCTCGCGGCGGGTATCGTTATTTTCTGACCTTCACTGATGATTTGAGCAGATATGGGTATATCTACTTAATGAAACACAAGTCTGAAACGTTTGAAAAGTTCAAAGAATTTCAGAGTGAAGTAGAGAATCATCGTAACAAGAAAATAAAGTTCCTACGATCTGATCGTGGAGGAGAATATTTGAGTTACGAGTTTGGTCTTCATTTGAAACAATGTGGAATAGTTTCACAACTCACGCCACCTGGAACACCACAACGTAATGGTGTGTCCGAACGTCGTAACCGTACTTTATTAGATATGGTGCGATCTATGATGTCTCTTACCGATTTACCACTATCGTTTTAGGGTTATGCTTTAGAGACAGCTGCATTCACGTTAAATAGGGCACCATCTAAATCCGTTGATACGACGCCTTATGAACTGTGGTTTGGCAAGAAACCAAAGTTGTCGTTTCTTAAAATTTGGGGCTGCGATGCTTATGTGAAAACACTTCAACCTGATAAGCTCGATCCCAAGTCGGAAAAATGTGTCTTCATAGGATACCCAAAAAGAAACTGTTGGGTACACCTTCTATCACAGATCCGAAGGCAAAATATTCGTTGCTAAGAACGGATCCTTTCTAGAAAAAGAGTTTCTCTCGAAAGAAGTGAGTGGGAGGAAAGTAGAACTTGATGAGGTAATTGTACCTTCTCCCATATTGGAAAGTAGTACATCACAGGAAATTGTTCCAGTGATTCCTACACCAATTAGTGAGGAAGTTGATGATAATGATCATGAAACTTCGGATCAAGTTTCTACTGAACGTCGTAGATCAACCAGAGTACGTTCCGCACCAGAGTGGTACGGCAACCCAGTTCTGGAAATCATGTTACTATACCATGATGAACCTACGAACTATGAGGAAGCGATGATGAGCCCAGATTCCGCAAAATGGCTTGAAGCCATGAAATCTGAGATGGGATCCATGTATGAGAACAAAGTATGGACTTTGGTTGACTTGCCCGATGATCGGCAGGCCATCGAAAATAAATGGATCTTCAAGAGGAAGACCGACGCAGACGGTAATATTACTGTTTACAAAGCTCGACTTGTTGCGAAAGGTTTTCGACAAGTTCAAGGAGTTGACTACGATGAGACTTTCTCACCTGTAGCGATGCTTAAGTCTGTCCGAATCATGTTAGCAATTGCCGCATTTTATGATTATGAAATCTGGCAAATGGATGTCAAAACTGCATTCCTAAATGGATATCTCAAAGAAGAGTTGTATATGATGCAACCAGAAGGTTTTGTCGATCCAAAAGGTGCTAACAAAGTATGCAAACTCCAGCGATCCATCTATGGATTAGTGCAAGCATCTGGGAGTTGGAATATACGCTTTGATGAGGTGATCAAAGCATATCGTTTTATACAGACTTTTGGAGAAGCCTGTATTTACAAGAAAGTGAGTGGGAGCTCTGTAGCATTTCTAATATTATATGTAGATGACATATTGTTAATTGGAAATGATATAGAATTTCTGGATAGCATAAAAGGATACTTGAATAAAAGTTTTTCTATGAAAGACCTCGGTGAAGCTGCTTACATATTAGGCATCAAAATCTATAGAGATAGATCAAGACGCTTAATTGAACTTTCACAAAGCACATACCTTGATAAGATTTTGAAAAGGTTCAAAATGGATCAGTCAAAGAAAGGGTTCTTGCCTGTTTTACAAGGTATGAAGTTGAGTAAGACTCAATGCCCGACCACTGCAGAAGATAGAGAGAAAATGAAAGTCATTTCCTATGCCTCAGCCATAGGATCTATCATGTATGCAATGTTGTGTACCAGACCTGATGTGTGCCTTGCTATAAGTCTAGCAGGGAGGTACCAAAGTAATCCAGGAGTGGATCACTGGACAGCGGTCAAAAACATCCTAAAGTATCTGAAAAGAACAAAGGATATGTTTCTCGTATATGGAGGTGACAAAGAGCTCGTCGTAAACGGTTACGCCGATTCTAGCTTTGACACTGATCCGGATGACTCTAAGTCACAAACCGGATATGTATTTTTATTGAACGGTGGAGCTGTCAGCTGGTGCAGTTCCAAACAGAGCATCGTGGCGGGATCTACGTGTGAAGCGGAATACATAGCTGCTTCGGAAGCAGCAAATGAAGGAGTTCATATCCGATCTAGGTGTAGTACCTAGTGCATCGGGTCCAATGAAAATCTTTTGTGATAACACTGGAGCCATAGCCTTAGCGAAGGAATCCAGGTTTCACAAGAGAACAAAGCACATCAAAAGACGCTTCAATTCCATCCGCGATCTAGTCAAGGAGGGAGACATAGAGATTTGCAAAATACATACGGATCTGAATGTTGCAGACCCGTTGACTAAGCCTCTTCCACGGGCAAAACATGATCAGCACCAAGACTCCATGGGTGTGAGGATCATCACTTTGTAATCTAGATTATTGACTCTAGTTCAAGTGGGAGACTGAAGGAAATATGCCCTAGAGGCAATAATAAAGATGTTATTTGTATTTCCTTATATCATGATAAATGTCTTTTATTCATGCTAGAATTGTATTAACCGGAAACTTAGTACATGTGTGGATACATAGACAAAACAGTATGTCCCTAGTGTGCCTCTACTAGACTAGCTCATTGATCAAAGATGGTTATGTTTCCTAGCCATAGACATGAGTTGTCATTTGATCAACGGGATCACATCATTAGGAGAATGATGTGATGGACAAGACCCATCCGTTAGCATAGCACTATGATCGTTTAGTTTAACTGCTATTGCTTTCTTCATGACTTATACATGTTCCTATGACTATGAGATTATGCAACCCCCGAATACCGTAGGAACACCTTGTGTGCTATCAAACGTCACAACGTAACTGGGTGATCATAAAGATGCTCTACAGGTGTCTCCGAAAGTATTCGTGGTGTTGGCATAGATCAAGATTAGGATTTGTCACTCCGAGTGTCGGAGAGGTATCTCTGGGCCCTCTCGGTAACACACATCATAATAAGCCTTGCAAGCAAAAGACTAATGAGTTAGTCACGAGATGATGTGTTACGGAACGAGTAAAGAGACTTGCCGGCAACGAGATTGAACTAGGTATAAAGATACCGACGATCGAATCTCGGGCAAGTAACATACCGTTTGACAAAAGGAACAACGTATGTTGTTATGCGGTTCTGACCGATAAAAGATCTTCGTAGAATATGTAGGAGCCAATATGAACATCCAGGTTCCGCTATTGGTTATTGACCAGAGATGAGTCTCGGTCAGGTCTACATAGTTCTCGAACCCGTAGGGTCCGCACGCTTAACGTTTGATGACGATCGGTATTATGAGTTTTTGAGTATTGATGTACCGAAGGAAGTTCGGAGTCCCGGATGAGATCACGGACATGACGAGGAGTCTCGGAATGTCCGAGACATAAAGATTGATATATTGGACGGCTATATTCGGACACCGGAAGTATACCGGAAAAGTTTCGGATTTATCGGGAATGCCGGAGGGGGTTACCGGAACCCCCTACGAGAGGGGATGGTCCATAGTGGGCCTAAAGGGTGAGAGAGAGGCAGCCCATAGGGCTGGCCGGCGCCCCCACCTAGCAATCCTAGTTGGACTAGGATTGGGGGGGCGCCACCTCTCCTAATCCTTTCCCCCTTCTTCCTTCCGGTGAATCCTACTAGGAATAGGATTGCAATCCTATTCCTAGTAGGAGTCCCCTCCCTAGCCGCACCATAGGAGGTGGCCGGCCCCTCCTCCCTTGCTCCTTTATATACGGGGGCAGGGGGGCACCCAAAGACACAGAAGTTGAATTGTTTAGCCGTGTGCGGTGCCCCCCTCCACAGAATCACACCTCGGTCGTACCGTCGCGGAGCTTAGGCGAAGCCCTGCGCCGGTGAACACATCATATCCGTCACCACGCCGTCGTGCTGACGAAACTCTCCCGTGAAGCTCAACTGGATCAAGAGCTCGTGGGACGTCATCAAGCTGAACGTGTGCTGAACGCGGAGGTGCCGTACGTTCGGTACTTGATCGGTTGGATCGCGAAGAAGTTCGACAACATCAACCGCGTCACTTGACGCTTCCGCTCCCGGTCTACGAGGGTACGTAGACACACTCTCCCCTCTCGTTGCTATGCATCTGGTAGATAGATCTTGCGTGATCGTAGGAAAATTTTAAAATACTACGTTCCCCAACACACGCAGCATGACCGGCGCTGCTTTGGGCAGCTGGAGCAAGAAGATCAGAGGTTGAAGAAGCACTACGGCCGTTGGATGAACATGGTACGGTCACTGCAGCTAGAATCGTATATATCGACTAAGTTGACAAAGCACTCCGTCCCCGTCAACTTAGTAGGCCCACAAGTCAGCCTCCCACCAAGGTGGGTCCCAACCAGCAGGGGGAGTATTCATTTTTTGTGCGTAATAAGGAGGTCCTTCTGGTGGGTCCGAGCTGACAGCGGGGGAACGTTTTTTTGCGCAATACGGTGGCCCGTCCGCTGGGTCCCAGCAGTCAGGGGGAAACATTTTTTTCACGAAATACGGTGGCACGTTCGGTGGGTCCCTGCTGTCAGGTGGAGGAATCATTATTTTCCACATGATAAGGAGGCACTTCCTTGCTGCCGTTGTGGACCCAGCTGTCAGCCTCTCCACGTACAGTCCACGTCCGATGGAAGCCGTTTCTTGACCACGTTAACCACGCCGCGCCGAGAGCACCAGGGCGGTTGGCCACGGCAAGGCCTAGGAAGGGGACGACACGGAGCCGGGAAAGACGCGGCAATGGAAGCCCGCGCAGAGAGGAGTACGAGGGTTCACTGGTTCGGCTGTGGTGTGACCGTGTGAGGCTACCGTCGCCGCGGAATAACATGGGGTGTGGGTGAGTAGAGGGATGGCCTGGCCAGCGGTGGGAGTAGTAGGGGGCGGTGAGGCCTCCGCGGCATCACAGCCGGCCACGGGAGGCAGGAGCACGCGGCACGACCGGCGCTGCTTTGGGCGGCTGGAGCAAGAAGACCAGAGGTTGAAGAAGCACTACGGCCGTCGGATGGACATCATACGGTCACTGCAGCTAGAATCATTTATATTGACTAAGTTGACAAAGCCCTTGGTACGCGTCAACTTAGTAGGCCCACAGGTCAGCCTCGGAAACGGTGCGCCCCAGATGTTAGGGGGAGGAATCATTTTTTGGGTAGCTGAAGCAAGAATATCCGAGATTGAAGAAGAAGTACGACATCCGTTGGATGGACATCCAATGGCCACAGCTGCCAGAACCGTGTGTTGTTGACAAAGCCTTGCATACGCGTCAACTTAGTTTTTTTAGGGGACGCGTCAACTTAGAAGGCCCACAAGTGTGTGGCAGAGAACATATAGCCCTTTTGCGATTTGTAAGAATGTACATCCCATTTTTTAATTCTAATGGAATTTACTACAGCCCATTTATAGTTTGTTAAAAGTACATCCCATTTTCTAGCTAGGACAACGATTAATAATTTCAACCAACTGCTCAAAGCAGAATTAAAAAAAAATCCCACTTTTTTATGGGATCCAAAGTACTTTTATCCAAAATTTCTAGTCAGATTAAATATAACTTCAAAATAAAGTTGTATTACGTTAAAATCCAATGAAATATTGCGCGCGTAATAAGTAATGAAATTAAAATTTTCAAATTCCGAAAATAATATATTTTTTAAACTAATTATGGATTTGGTGCATTTTTTTATAGTTACTGCCCAGTTATTATAATTACATCCCATTTATTGTTTCTTAAAGTCCATTTTCTTGTTAAGCCTAATGCATACCTCCTAGGAAAGTTTGCAGCCCAGCGGGGCGAAGAATAACAAGTTGACCCGGATATTATGTACAACTGTCGGCCCAGTTGCATTGCTGATGTTGAAAAAAAAGGCCTGTGTAGTACAGTACAACCTAGCATAGCTACTCAGCCCACATTCAGCGACACCGGAAAGGCCCAAACAAGGATTCTGTACAACTTTTTGAAGTCACTGAGCTCAATTAATAACAAATGAAAAAAGTTACTCCCTCTGTAAACTAATATAAGAGTGTTTAGATCACTATTTTAGTATTCTAAACACTCTTATATTAGTTTACAGAGGGAGTAGATTACAATGGAACCTAATTAAAAGTTTTCATGAGCAAAAAAATAATTCAACGGATCCCACTTGTGCGTGTGTGCGTGTGTGTGTGTGTGTGTGAGAGAGAGTCCCATCGGTCGATGCTCGTAAATACATCTTTCAACCATATGCATTGCTAATTCTCAGTAGAAACTTATATAGTTGACACAATCATATAGAACATCATAGCACACTGAACTTGCATACAAAAATTTCACGCAGGCGGCACAATCAGGATGGAAGCAGTGGATCGCTACGGGTAGGGCTATGTTGAAACCAACAAACTCGTACATAATGGTTCATCGTCTTTATCAATGACAGGGAAATATCTTGAATGATGTGCAAAGAAAACATATAGACAACACAATAAGTTCTGTTAGCACATTAAGTTGACGTACAACCCTTTCTAAAAAAAGTTAAGGTACAAAATTAGAACAGGTCACAATCAAATGTACTGGCACATCAGTGCTTCACACCCATAGCTCGGATTTAACAAGTATCTGACAAGATTCAGTTGTTACCTCAAATTAGAGCACATCCAAGCAGCCAAACCTGCCTCTTCTCCCAAAGAAGCAGTGGCCTCCGCCGCGCGATGGAGTAGGCCCTGTGCCATCCATCATTCCGAGCAACACGGGGAAAGTCTGTCATTGACTCCCGTAATGGATGTCGTCGACGGCCCTGGCACCAGTGGCGGCGGTAGGACTTCGATTGATGGATTGGCCACTTCTTCGACATGCACGAACAATCGATACAGGACATCCCTAACGTGGTCCGCGGCGGCCTTGGTGGCGACGAATAGTACAACCCCGGTTCCTGCACCGGTATCTCAACACCAATCACCTTCGGTATGGTGGACGACTTCTTCATCCATGCCATAACCGTCAGAGCCCAGCTGTCTGGAGGAACAATCATACTTACGAGCTCACCTCCAAGGTCACTGATAAGCTCATTCATGGACTCGCTATTCCAAGCACGTCGAGGCATGCCATGGAAGGTAAGCTTTGTCAAAAACTGAAGCTCAGAGGGCACCGAGCCCCATCCTGGGTGCCACCGATCAAAGCTCACTAGCGCGCCATCACAGAACAAACGCCGGGAAGATTCGAACACACGACTGTAGTCGAAAGTTGTCCGAAACCTGACGAAGAAATCAGCCGGTGGCAGACAGACTTTGACGAGCAAGTCACTTATTTGGATGCCGTGCGCAATGCCAAGAGCTTTGACAAGGTCGTCCGGTGATACGTCTCCAACGTATCTATAATTTTTTATTGTTCCATGCTATTATTTATGATGTTTTGGATGTTTAATGGGCTTTGTCATACACTTTTATATGATTTTTGGGACTAACCTATTAACCTAGAGCCCAGTGCCAGTTTCTGTTTTCCTTGTTTTTTGAGTTATACAGAAAAGGAATATCAAATGGAGTCCAATTGATGTGCCAATTTTTGGTGATTTTTTTCTGGACCAAAAGAAGCCCCCGAAGTAAAAGAGTTGGGCCAGGAGAGCCACGGGCTGCCCACGAGGGTGGGGGCGCGCCCCCCTAGTGGTGGCGTCAACCTATCTCCTGGACAGCCCGGAGGGCCCCCTGACTTGTGTCCTATGCCAAAAAATCCTATAAATACTGAAACCTTCGAAAATTAACCATGATCGGGAGTTCCGCCGCCGAAAGCCTCTGGTGCCACCAAAAACCAATCTCGACCCTGTTTCGGCACCCTGTCGGAGTTGGAATCCCTCTCCGGTGGCTATCTTCATCGTCTCGGCGCTCTCCATGACGAGGAGGGAGTAGTCCACCCTCGGGGCTGAGGGTATGTATCAGTAGCTATGTGTTTGATCTCTCTCTCTCTCCCTCCCTCTCTCTCTCTCTCTCTCTCTGTCGTGTTCTTGAGATGGCACAATCTTGATGTATCGCGAGCTTTGCTATTCTAGTTGGATCTTATGATGCTTCTCCCCCTCTACTCTCTTGTAATGGATCGAGTTTTCCCTTTGAAGTTATCTTATCGGATTGAGTCTTTAAGGATTTGAGAACACTTGATGTATGTCTTGCGTGGGATACCTGTGGTGACATTGGGGTATTCTATTGATTCACTTGATGTATCTTTTGGTGATCAACTTGCGGGTTCCGTGACCTTGGGAATCTATGCATAGGGGTTGGCACACGTTTTCGTCTTGACTCTCCGGTAGAAACTTTGGGGCACTTTTTGAAGTTCTTCGTGTTGGTTGAATAGATGAATCTGAGATTGTGTGATGCATATTGTATGATCATGCCCACGGATACTTGAGGTGACAATGGAGTATCTAGGTGACATTAGGGTTTTGGTTGATTTGTATCTTAAGGTGTTATTCTAGCACGAACTCTATGATAGATTGAACGTTACTACGGACTCTTGAATAGATCGATCAGAAAGAATAACTTTGAGGTGGTTTCGTACCCAACCATAATCTCTTCGTTTGTTCTCCGCTATTAGTTACTCCCTCCGTCTGGTGAAAAGTGTACATCTAGAAAATTTAGGACAAATTATGGAGTTGAGTAAAAAATGCATTGGAAAGGTGCAAGCCACCATCTCTCTCCTCTTTAATTATTCAACCCCCAATGAGCTAAGTGCATGTAGAAATTAAGAAGACCATGTGTAGATAGCTATTGGTCTTGGTTACCGTGTGATGAGAGAAAAGTATTTTTTTCCACTTTAAAGTGCATTGGGAAGATAGAAGTACACTCTTTTGTGGACAAATTTTGGAGCTAGATGTACACTCTTCACCGGACGGAGGGAGTACTTTGGAGTGACTCTTTGTTGCATGTTGAGGGATAGTTATATGATCTAGTTATGTTATTCTTATTGAGAGAACTTGCACTAGTGAAAGTATGAACCCTAGGCCTTGTTTCCTATCATTGCAACACCGTTTATGCTCACGTTTACCACTTGCTACCTTGCTGTTTTTATATTTTCTTATTACAAAAACCTATATCTACCATCCATATTGCACCTGTATCACCATCTCTTCGCCGAACTAGTGCACCTATACAATTTACCATTGTATTGGGTGTGTTGGGGACACAAGAGACTCTTTGTTATTTGGTTGCAGGGTTGTTTGAGAGAGACCATCTTCATCCTACGCCTCCCACGGATTGATAAACCTTAGGTCATCCACTTGAGGGAAATTTGCTACTGTCCTACAAACCTCTGCACTTGGAGGCCCAACAACGTCTACAAGAAGAAGATTGTGTGGTAGACATCAAGCTCTTTTCTGGCGCCGTTGCCGGGGAGGTTAGCGCTTGAAGGTATATCTTTAGATCTTGCAATCGAATCTTTTAGTTTCTTGTTTTATCACTAGTTTAGTTTATAAAAGAAAACTACAAAAAATGGAATTAAGGTTACCTCATATGCTTCATCTTTTTAATATATTTCGTGAAAATGATGGGAAGGAAAATTGTGCTCAAGTGCTAGAATAAGAATTACATAGAATGCTTGGCACAAAATATGTCAATGATGAGCATGATTGGAATGTTGTTAGTATGAATCTCTTGAATAGCCATGATGCTAATGATATGCAAAGCCACAAGCTTGGGCATGCTATGTTTGATGAAGATGATATTTTTAGTCCCCCAATTTTTGATGAGCAAATTTAATATGATGAAAGCATGCCTCCTATTTATGATGATTATATTTGTGAAAGTAGATTTGGAGAGGTCATGATTTTATTTAGTGATGAATCCACTTTTTTGGAAGAGGTTCCAACTGATTATGAGAACAAAGTTGCTATCTATGATGATTATTGTGATGACACGTATGCTATAAAGAATAAAGATAACCATGAAACCTGTCATCATGATTTTAATTTTCAATTGGATTATGCTTCACATGATAGTTATTTTGTTGAGTTTGCTCCCACTAATATTGATGAGAATAAATTTGCTTATGATGGGAGCAGTAAAATTTCTATGCAAGTTGATCATGAAAAGAATGCTTTATGTGCTGGTTATATGGTTGAATTCATTCACGATGCTACTGAAAATTACTATGAGAGAGGATCATATGCTTGTAGGAATTGCAATAGTATCAAGTTTCCTCTCTATGTGCTTAAATTTTTGAAGCTATGCGTGTTTTGCTTTCCTATGCTAGTTGATTATTGTTCCCATAAGTTGTTTGCCCACAAAATCCCTATGCATAGGAAGTGGGTTAGAATTAAATGTGCTAGTCATATTCTTCATGATGCTCTCCTTATGTTTCAATTCTTATCTTTTACGCGAGCATCGTTGAAATCATCGTGCCTAGCTAGGGGCATAAATCGATAGCGCTTGTTGGGAGGCAACCCAATTTTTTTTTGTTTTTTCTTATGTTTAGGAATAAATATTGCATCTAGATTCTGTTTAGATGTGGTTTTGTGTTTTAGTTAGTGTTTGTGCCAAGTAGAACCTTTGGGAAGACTTGTGTGAAGTTTATATGATCTTGCTGTGAAAAACAGAATCGTTAGCGCTCGCTAGAATGGTCACCAGATTTTACTGGAGTGTGCTATTTAGTTGATTCTTTTTGCAGATTATTAATAGACAAATTCCTCACGTTTACCAATTTATTTCAAATTTTTTGGAGTTACAGAAGTATGCGAAAGTTACAGATTGCTACAGACTATTTTGTTTTTGACAGATTCTGTTTTTTGTGTGTTGTTTGCTTATTTCAATGCATCTATGAGTAGTATTGGAGGATATGAATCATATAAAAGTTGGAATACAGTAGGTTTAACATCAATATAAACAAAGAATGAGTTCATTACAGTACCTTTGAGTGGTGGTTTGTTTTCTTATACTAACGGAGCTCACGAGATTTTTGTCTAAGTTTTGTGTTGTGATGTTTTAAAGTTTTGAGTATTGCTTTGATGGAATATGGAACAAAGAGGGACAAGAGCCTAAGCTTGGGGATGACCAAGGCACCCCAAGGTAAAATTCCAGGATAACCAAAAGCCTAAGCTTGGGTATGCCCCGAAAAGGCATCCCCTCTTTCGTCTTCATCTATCGGTAACTATACTCGGAGCTATATTTTTATTCACCATATGATATGTGTTTTACTTGGAGCGTCATGTATAATTTGAGTCTTTGCTTATTAGTTTGCCACAATTATCCTTGCTGGACACACCTTTTTGAGAGAGATAAATATGGCCTAGGAATTGGTAGAACACTCTCTGTGCTTCGCTTATATCTTTTGAGTGGAATAGTTTTTGCTCTAGTGCTTCACTTATATCTTTTAGAGCACGGTGGTAATTTTATTTTGTAGAAATTGTTGATCTCTCATGCTTCACTTATATCCTTTAGAGAGTCTATTAAAACAGCATGGTAATATGCTTTGGCCATAAAATTAGCCTTCACATGATAGACATCCAAGATCAATGTAGTAAAAACTTTCATACTAAGTGCATTGAATATGATGAGAAGTTGGATGCTTGATAATTGTTTTGAGATATGAGGATAGTAATATTAGAGTCATGCTAGTGGAGTTATTATGAAATTGATAAATACTTGTGTTAAGGTTAGTGATTCCCGTAGCATGCATGTATGGTGAACCGCTATGTGACGAAGTTAGAGCATGAGGTATTTGTAAAGTGTCAACCTTTGTGTGGAGGTCGGGGGCGCGCGATGGTTAACTCCCACCAACCTCCCCCCTAGGAGCATGTGTTGATTGCTTTATTTTGATGACTTGTAAATTTTTTCAATAAGTATATGAGTTCTTATGACTAATGTTGAGTCCATGGATTATACGCACTCTCACCCTTCCACCATTGCTAGCCTCTCTTGTACCGCGCAACTTTCGCCGGTACCATACACCCACTATATATCCTTCCTCAAAATAGCCACCATATATTTTCCTCAAAACAGCCACCATACCTACCTATCATGGCATTTCCATAGCCATTCCGAGATATATTGCCATGCAACTTTCCACCGTCTCGTACATATGACACGCTTCATATTGTCATATTGCCATGCATGATCATGTAGTTGACATCGTATTTGTGGCAAAGCCACCATGCATAATTTTTCATACATGTCACTCTTGATTCATTGCATATCCCGGTACACCACCGGAGGCATTCATATAGTGTCATACTTTGTTCTTGTATCGAGTTGTAAATCAATAAAAGTGTGATGATCATCATTAATAGAGCATTGTCCCATGTGAGGAAAGGCCAATAAAAAAAGAGATGGCCCAAAAAAATATAGAGAGGGGCTAAATAAATAAAAGGGAGAGAAAGCCCCTCCAAAAAAATGAGAGAAAAGAGAGAAGGGATAATTGCTACTATCCTTTTCCACACTTGTGCTTCAAAGTAGCACCATGTTCTTCATGATAGAGAGTCTTATGTTTAGTCACTTTCATATACTAGTGGGAATTTTCATTATAGAACTTGGCTTGTATATTCCAACGATGGGCTTCCTCAAATGCCCTAGGGCTTCATGAGCAAGCAAGTTGGATGCACACCCACTTAGTTTCTTTTGTTGAGCTTTCATACATTTTTAGCTCTAGTGCATCCGTTGCATGGCAATCCCTACTCACTCACATTGATATCTATTGATGGGCATCTCCATAGCCCAATGATACGCCTAGTTGATGTGAGACTATCTTCCTCCTTTTTGTCTTCTCCACATCCACCACTCTATCCCACCCATAGTGCTATATCCATGGCTCACGCTCATGTATTGCGTGAAAGTTGAAAGGTTTGAAAGAACAGAGTATGAAAACAAGTGCTTGGTTGAAACCGGGGTTGTGCATGATATGAATATTTTGTGTGATGAAGAGGGAGCATAGCCAGACTATATGATTTTGTAGGGATAACTTTCTTTAGCCATAATATTTTGAGAAGACATGATTGCTGTGTTAGTATGCTTGAAGTATCATTATTTCCTATGTCAATATAGACTTTTGTGTTGAATCTTTCAGATCTGAACATTCATGCCACAATTAAGAGAATTGCATTGAAAACTATGTTGGTTAGCATTCCACATCAAAAATTATGTTTTTATCATTTACCTACTTGAGGAGGAGCAGGAATTAAGCTTGGGGATGCTTGATACGTCTCCAATGTATCTATAATTTTTTATTGTTCCATGCTATTATTTATGATGTTTTGGATGTTTAATGGGCTTTGTCATACACTTTTATATGATTTTTGGGACTAACCTATTAACCTAGAGCCCAGTGCCAGTTTCTGTTTTTTCCTTGTTTTGAGTTTTACAGAAAAGGAATATCAAACGGAGTCCAATTGACGTGCCAAATTTTGGTGATTTTTTCTAGACCAAAAGAAGCCCCCGAAGTAAAAGAGTTAGGCCAGGAGAGCCACGTGCTGCCCACGAGGGTGGGGGGCGCCACCTAGTGGTGGCGTCCCCCTATCTCGTGGACAGCCCGGAGGGCCCCCTGACTTGTGCCATACGCCAAAAAATCCTATAAATACTGAAACCTTCGGAAATTAACCTAGATCGGAAGTTCCACCGCCGAAAGCCTCTGGTGCCACCAAAAACCAATCTAGAACCTGTTCCGGCACCCTGCCGGAGGGGGAATCCCTCTCTGGTGGCTATCTTCATCATCCCGGCGCTCTCCATGACGAGGAGGGAGTAGTCCACCCTCGGGGCTAAGGGTATGTATCAGTAGCTATGTGTTTGATCTCTCTCTCATGTTCTTGAGATGGCACGATCTTGATGTATCACGAGCTTTGCTATTCTAGTTGGATCTTATGATGCTTCTCCCCCTCTACTCTCTTGTAATGGATTGAGTTTTCCCATTGAAGTTATCTTATCGGATTGAGTCTTTAAGGATTTGAGAACACTTGATGTATGTCTTGTGTGGGATACCTGTGGTGACATTGGGGTATTCTATTGATTCACCTGATGTATGTTTTGGTGATCAACTTGTGGGTTCCATGACCTTGGGAATCTATGCATAGGGGTTGGCACACGTTTTTGTCTTGACTCTCCGGTAGAAACTTTGGGGCACTCTTTGAAGTTCTTTGTGTTGGTTGAATAGATGAATCTGAGATTGTGTGATGCATACCGTATAATCATGCCCACAGATACTTGAGGTGACAATGGAGTATCTAGGTGACATTAGGGTTTTGGTTGATTTGTATCTTAAGGTGTTATTCTAGTACGAACTCTATGATAGATTGAACGTTAGTACGGACTCTTGAATAGATCGATCAGAAAGAATATCTTTGAGGTGGTTTCGTACCCTACCATAATCTCTTTGTTTGTTCTCCGCTATTAGTTACTTTGGAGTGACTCTTTGTTGCATGTTGAGGGATAGTTCTATGATCCAGTTATGCTATTATTGTTGAGAGAACTTGCACTAGTGAAAGTATGAACCCTAGGCCTTGTTTCCAATCATTGCAACACCATTTATGCTCACGTTTACCACTTGCTACCTTGCCGTTTTTATATTTTATTATTACAAAAACCTATATCTACCATCCATATTGCACTTGTATCACCATTTCTTCGCCGAACTAGTGCACCTATACAATTTACCATTGTATTGGGTGTGTTGGGGACACAAGATACTCTTTGTTATTTGGTTGCAGGGTTGTTTGAGAGAGACCATCTTCATCCTACGCCTCCCACGGATTGATAAACCTTAGGTCATCCACTTGAGGGAAATTTGCTACTGTCCTACAAACCTCTGCACTTGGAGGCCCAACAACGTCTACAAGAAGAAGGTTGTGTAGTAGACATCATCCGGCGAGACGGGAGACCGGTCGCCGTTGATGGTTACCATCAGCACTTTGCCGGCAAACTGGTCGTCAAGCGCCGCCATGCCATTGTTGAGTGACAGCACGCAGCGACCAAAGGCAAGACAGACCTCAGGATCTCCGGCTTGGAGATCCGTGTTGACCGGCGACATGATAGTGAGCTTGAGTACAGGGAGTACAGGAGGGGGATTTGGGGAAACTGGAGTAGGAATCGAGATTCCAGAGGTGGGGAGGGGCGGGAGATTGGGGATGAAAAGGTAGCTTGAATTTCGAACACGTGCCAATATGATCTCTGCGCGCAAGCGCACGAAAACACCGGTGGCGCCCACATGTCGGCCTAAGAGTCCTTATTCATTCTTTTTTGGAGAGCCCGGCCTTTTTTTGAGGATCTTTTGAGAGCCCGGCCTGAGAGTCATAATTGACCTGTTTGGCATTGCGTTACTACTCGGCCCATATTCAACGACACCTCACTGGCCCAAACAAGTGTACATCATTGAAAAGACACTGAGCTCAAATTATATAACTTGAAAAAAGGAGATACACTCTGAACACTTGAGAATGGTGATGCCCTCATTTAACCCACCAGTAGTTCGAGACAATAAACAGTTCGAAACAACGATATATACAACATTCGAACACTGACTAGTGACTACTACTGACATAAACAGCAAGACATGATAGTTCATAAGAAGTATTGCTACACCACCAAAACGCACCCATCTGCAGCGCTCAGACTCTCGTGATCCAGACGAGAATGACATTCTAAACAGAGCCAACTATTACATAGTAAGAGTGACATAGACGAGGATGACCAAATGATAAGGAATATGCATAACAAAAGAAAGAACTACCCATCCAGAACAAGCAGCAAAGACAACAAACTCATTCAAATAGATGATCCAACACCATCATAATTTGCAGCCCCGCTTCAGCGACCAATGATCCGGAGACACCAGTACTCCACCCTTTCGATGCAACAGCCCAATTACCTATCAACCTGAAGGCTTGAACCACATCACTGTCTGTCGTAATTGAGACATCCAAGGATGAAAGTTAATCAGGATGCCTTTGTCATTCTCACCTTCTTTTGGCTGCAGGCTGTACCGTTAACAATCAGGGGAGTTTGCTCCCGAACTCCTAGGGCTCGCCGTGTAGACACAATTTTCCATAGCAAACAGAGCCTCTCTGCCATCAAGGTCCTTGCCAACGGTGATCTCCTGGTTAATCGGATAATTGAGTCCGAGAAATAGAGAGTGTGAACCAAGGCTGTTTACCCGCCTCCAACTAAAAAATCCTGAAGGCCCCAACAAGCTGGTATCCTGCTCATAGACGTAACAGCCACTGTCCAGATACTCACGTATTTCATGGTGCTTGTATACAGTGGGGGTTTTGCAATATAACTTTTCCGACTCATGTGTCCAAATGATCATCAGTCTTTTGCCGTCGTCTGATCGAGCGAGGAACCAGTTGTGCTTCCCTGTTTTTGGCAAAGGTGGTGTGATTACAAAGGGCAATAACTGTAGGGACACTGCATCGTATCAAAAAGGACAAGCATTGTTAATGTAAGATGAGCATTGTTCAGAAAATGAGTAGGATAATGCAAGAAACAACATTGATATACCCCTGTTGGAACTGGGAGGAAAATACAGGCAAATGTATACTGGGTTCAAAAATGTAGAAGTGCCATGCATGGTTATACTCATGTTATCTCGCTATCGATTCTTCACAGGAAACTACCATGTCATGCATGTTATGGAATCATGTTCTGTCCTCACAAACAAATTCTTCAAGGTAACTAATAGACCATGCATTGTTATATACTCATGTTCTGTGGGCAAATTTTTTGTGAGGATATTATTCTAGCCATTGATTGCTGAAGGGCGAATATAGGTATGTACACATGGTAAGCATTACATGATTTCACTACTTCCAAATATAGAGTTCTCCATATGCACATTTAGTTCCCTAATGTATGGTTAGATGAAACCAACAGTGTGGTGTATGTTTCTACATCATGAAAATGAGGAAACTAACATGGCCATTGATACACACTCATATTTAGTAGTAGTATATAGATTACTGTAAAATTAGGAGAATATCCATATATTCCGAACCGTTTGATTATTCAGGGGTACAAATTGGCTGTAATGACATGATCACAATTGCATGAATTAACTCATTCCAAATATAGCTGATTTACGGTGTCTCTAATACATTGCCATAGTTCTACTCAAATTCTTCTCAAACAGGGATATGCCAATCATCACAAAAAGTTCAAACAGTGTCATGGCGTCAGCATTAACATTAGATGGAAACAACTTACACGCGTCATCCCAGCAATACGTTGTGCCATCTGCTTTTTCGATCGCGTAGATGATGCCACTGTGTTCAATAGCATCACATAAGTGTGTATCAGCTTTGACGATGATCCACTGCGAGCTGAGTTGTCTCCAGCTAAAGAAGGCACCGGCGTAAAGATAGGCGAGTCCGCGGTCGAACAAGGCAATTAGCTTGAAGTCTGCGTAATTCGCATGTCGTGTGGGCACTTGGCATATTACAATCTTCTGCAAAACAAGGTCCGTCCAACTGACGTGGTAATCTAGATGACTAGGACCGTGATGGTAAAACTCTATATAATCCAACGGAGGAAGGATAATCTCATGGGAGGTCTGGAAGTTCACGAGCACCAACTTAATTTTTTTTGACCATGGAGCACCAACTTATTACCGTCTTCTCTGAAGGTAGTCATCCAGTGGGAGTTCATGCCGACCCAGTACATACCTGCCAAGAAGTTTCGGGCGATGGTGATCGGATCGAAGTCGAGGGAAATGATGTACGGCGACCCACTACATACCTGCAAAGAAGTTTCGGCTAATGGAGATCGGATTGAAGTCAAGGGGCATCACGTACTCCTACGTATCATGGTGAGCCAATCTCGCAAGACCAGATAGCAGCAAGCAGGGTGTCTTGAAAAGCTTTGGCCTCGCTTCGATGATGGCCGTGTGCATGCCCCTCGAGCATGCAGCCAGCCGCAGGGCGCTCAACATATCCATACACGAACAACAGAGGTCGAGGACGTCACTAGGGAGATTGCTCCAATCGCGGCTCATATGGATCCTGCACGGTTCGCGTTCGGCCATGGTGGAGTTTGGAAGGTGGGGTTTTGGGGGGCTTGATTTACGAGGGAGAAGGTTGTCGGTGCTGGAGCGACTAGCGAGGAAATAGTGGTACTGGGGGAGGCAAGCGAGGCGAGGGTATGCGGGGGCACAGTGGGATAATGAAGTGACCTCAGGATCTCTGGCGAGACGGAGATGGAGATGGAGTGGTGCTAGGGGAGAGGGAGACGAGGCGAGGCATGCTATACAGCGGCGGTGACAGTGACTGCACAGTAAACAAGGTGAGGCTGACTTTGGTAACCCGGACACGCCGCCTGGACTGGTGTCACCACGGGCGCATGGTCTTATCACTTCACTGTGAGGACCGGATGAATAATAGTATTTTCACCATCAAGTGTACCACAGTTGTACTACTACTACTAGTAGGAGTAGTCGGAACATAAGTTGTAATCCCGTGCTAGCATGCCTCTGGGTTCACTTCATCCTCCAGGTATCATCCATATTGCGAGCATAACCAAATTCTCGTTTGCATAGGTCCCACCTGCCAGGAGGGGTGCATAAATAAAAAGGAATCATAAAATGTCTTGCCATGGTGATTCGAAAGAGTGACCTCAACTAGCTAGTGGCAGATGTAGCGCTGGAAGGATGGGCATGTACAGGGACAGGCCCCACTCCTCAGCCTACCCGCGTAGCCTTTTCGTTTAGTCTACCTAGCCGTCTAATCAACTGCATGCAGGCCACTTCTACCATTTACTTCTCCATCGGGAATCGATTTTCCTCGGCTTCTTCACTACTCATTGATCTTCATTTGCATCCAAACCACACTGCATTCACATTTTTTAACCTCTTCACATCGTCCTGGAGTAATTCCGAAGCCCCTATAAATAATAATCTTCTTCAGTTAGACTAGCCATCTAATCCTAATTCTCCAAACCATAGCCCTCCGGTCCAGCAGTTCCAATGGCGAAAGAGATCGAGATGCAGGTTTTTAGCGTCCAACATGTCCTCGTCGAAGGCTCGTTGAGCATAGTTGCCACAGTCACCGACCACCCAAGGGTTGTTCAGAAGTGGATCAACAATGTATCCAACTCCCTCCAAAAGGTGGAGATGAATGTCATCGGTCTCGACGCAGAGTACACGGAGCGTGCCACTGGGAAGATCCAACGCGCCACCGTCATTCAGCTGTGCCTCGAAGATGATGTTTTGGTGTACCACATCATACACGCGCCCTCCATACCATGTGAGCATCATGATTTCTTATCTCGGGAGGACATATACTTCTGTGGGGCAGCCATCGCAGGGGACAAACAGAAGTTGGAGCCGTACAACCTTGATTTGAATAGCATCGCTGACCTACAAACCAAAATAAAAATTCATGCAGAAGATTGTGATAAACCAACACCATCCCTATTCTACGTAGCAAATTTTGTGCTAGGAACAAATCTTCAGAAGGGTGACGAGACGCTGGCATTAAGGTCGTCTGGATGGGAGAATTATCCCTTGACGTACGAGCAGATAAAATATGCTGCCCTCGATGCCCGTGTGAGTTTTGAGATAGCTGCAAGGTCGAGAGAGCTTGTTGCGAAGCCGTCTCCCATAGAAAATGAGAAGAAGAAGAAGAAGAAGAAGAAGAAGATGAAGATGCCGCACCAGCAGCAGGGCATTATGGATGGATGAACTATTTCCTCTCTTGTAAAAAAAATATTCCCACTCTATGTATATTGATATAGATGGACTATTTCAATGGTGTGCATGTCTTTGGAACAAGTAGTAGCGTGGGTCCGCTAGACTATAAGGAACTATTTATCCGCCTAGCTTTCTCTACTACTCCTTCCAGTGATCGGTATGCAATGCATGTGTCCGTAGACATGACAGCTTGTCCATGGAAGTTCAACTATGGCGACCATCACGTTTCATCCACTGCCACTCACGATTCTCACGACGCCGCTCCAACCCACGGCACCACGTCCCCCGACGTGCGCCTCACCCCTCTCGGCAGCACCGCCCCTCTGCCTTTGTGTGCATGACATGCGGACCACCTTAAATGCGGCGAGCATCAAGTTTCTACCACAGCCACATGCGATTCCCACGACGCCGCACGAACCCTTGACACCACACGTCCCGCACCATCGAATTTTCATCTAGCGGCTGTGACACATTTCGTCCCGGGCATCAATCCTCGGCTGGAGTACTTCTGTACTACAGGTAGTACCCGCCGGTGTGGCCATCTACGCCTCGTAACGCCTCGACGCCCAGCTGTGGCACCCTCGCAATGGTCACGCCACCACCGGCCGGTTCATCTCGAACTAGTGAGTCACGAACCAAACCACCACCATCAAAATGACATGTGGGCCAGCCGCATTTAAGGTCCGCATGTCATTGACTCATAGGCCGGGCACTAAGCCACTGAAGTTCGGTCCCGTGGGCCCCGAGAGGGAAATGTAACTCCTGCGGCAGGCCTTGTGGTGCTCCGTAGTACGAGCTCGTGCCAAACCCGGAATTTGTTTCTTACTACTACCAACTACGTACTAGTAAGGTACACGTGCATTGCACGCATGAGATTCTGGTGGTTTGTGCATTATGCTTCTACATGTGGAGTTTTCTAGATTCTACATGTGGCAGAATCTGGTGGAATGTACAGATGATATCCAACGGCCAGTAGTGCTCGGATTTGCCATCTTTGTACCGTTGGATTAGCTTCATCCAACGACCAACTTTCAAAGTTATTCGCACACTATATAGGGGGTATAGATATAGATGTGATGGCCCCTTGCAATGGATCCAAAGTATATATGTTTAGTGGAGTGCACTCTAAACACATTATCTATTTATTTTTCTCTAACCTTTCGTAGACATGCAACCAAGCCACATAAGCTTCATGGGTGCCCCCTACATCATATTATTCACACTACGTTGACAGAAAAAAAGATAAATCACCCAAAACAAGATCTTCCCGTTTTTTGTTCCTACGATGTTGTGCCGTGCACGTACCTACTAGTTGTATAGTGGTACTAGTAGGAGTAGAGTAGTACGGAATGCTCCTACTCTATCAACGAGCCCCATATGACACCAAATTTCTTGGCTTTCGTGCTACAACTAGATCTTCCCCTCATTTCTGTTTTCTAACCCGGCGGCGAGCGGGGTGCGGTTTGCCAATAGTCGGTTTGCTCAATGGCGGTCCAACATGAAAGTGAAAATGCTAGGCAACACGCCTTCCCTAAGCTATGTGTCATGCCAGACGGGCCGTGGAGTACTCCCGATTCCCGGGCGTGCGGGGGGG
>LR738709.1:497221018-497308992 GCA_902687465.1 Secale cereale
TGGTCAGAAACGACGGATGGCAAACACACTACCATCACCTACTGAGTCTTTTATAGGAGTATATATATATATTTCTCAGGCTATTTTGATGAGTTGAGGGAGGGATGTGGTTGCTTTCAAGATAATAAGGGGTTTTCTGCAAATTGGAGCAGAGAAGTGGGCTATTGTTGCAAAAATGCCACAACTTACCTCACGGCCGTTAGATCTAGATCTAATGGTCAGAAACGACGGATGGAAGACACACCACCATCACCTACTAAGTCTTCTATAGGAGTATATATATATTTCTCAGGCTGTTTTGATGAGGTGAGGGAGGGATGTGGTTGCTTTCAAGATAGTAAGGGGTTTTCTGCAAATTGGATCACAGAAGTGGGCTATTGTTGCAAAAATGCCACAACTTACCTCACGGCCATTAGACGCAGATCTAATGGTCAGAAACGACGGATTGCAGACACACCACCATCACTAACTCATACTTTTATAGGAGTATATATATATATTTCTCACGCTGTTTTGATGAGGTGGGGGAGGGATGTGGTTGCTTTCAAGATAATAAGGGTTTTTCTACAAATTGGAGCAGAGAAGTGGGCTGTCGTTGCAAAAATGCCTCACAGTCGTTAGATGCAGATCTAATGGTCAGAAATGACGGATGGCAGACACACCACCATCACCAACTGAGTCTTTTATAGGAGTATATATATATTTCTTAGGCTGTTTTGATGAGGTGAGTGAGGGATGTGATAGCTTTCAAGATAATAAGGGGTTTTATGCAAATTGGAGCAGATAAGTGGGCTATTGTTGCAAAAATGCCACAACTTACCTCACAGCCATTAGATGCAGATCTAATGGTCGGAAACTGTAATGCCCACTATGAGATTATACCTCCCACGTGTCGAGGCACGACTTAGAGGCATAATATCATACTAGAATGATCTCAAGAATGGTATCTTTGCACATCTCATGTAAAAGAGGGATGAAATTGTCAAAGAGTAGTTGTCTTACACTCGCCACGTCACACAATACATTACATAAACATTCATCATCCAAATAACATCAGAGTCTAACTACGGACGAAGATCCAAATGAAAGATACCATAAATAAATAACACAAGGTCCCGATCATAAAATCCTAGTAAGAGCCCTACTGAGCCTCTGGATAAGACACGTAGTATCGCCCACGTTCTTCGTCGAACTCCCAGTACAACTCTGAACCACCAGGTGTGTAGTTCACCATGGTACCTGCATCTGGTGTTGTGTAGAATCTATGAGCCACACAGGACTCAGCAATCCTGTTCCCGGGTAGCAAAACTGTCTAAGCCTTGGGTATGGAACAAGGCTGAAGAACAAGGTTGCAGCTGCACTAGCACTAGCTTACGTGTTTAGAGCGAGAAGAGAAGTGCCAACGATCGCCAAAGTGATCACGAAGTGATCCTATCTAAGCACGTCAAACATAACCCCACCGTGTTCACTTCCCGAATCCCTTCGGAAAGCGACCGTCATGGTTACTCACGCTGGTAGTGTATTATGATCATAGTGTCAAGTTTTCTACGACCGGATATTAACAAATTCCCGTCTGCCACATAACCGCGGGCACGGCTTTCGAAGATCAAAACCCTGGAGGGGTGTCCCAACTTAGCCCATCACAAGCTCACGATCTGCGGAGTCGCAACTCCAAGGCGGGAAGACCCGAGTATTCTCGGAATCCCGTGCTCAAGATATTCCGACTAAGGTAAAACTACTCCAGCAAGACCTCCCGGCGTGTCGACACCCTGATGGTAGCCACGCGTATCTCGTCTCAGGCCACGACCGGATGGGTGATGCTACAGGTTTTTACCAGCCCTCGGGTTTCCCCAAGGTGGCCCCGCAGGCTCCCCAGTTTGGACCAACACTCATATGGAGCACGGGCCCGAGTTGTTGATTAAGAAAAGGGTTTATAACTCCCTATGCAAGTTTTAGTTGTTAGGCAAATTTAAAACCAATATTGGGCCTTGCTGGAAAAGCTTTAGCACTAAGCGGGTTATCGAGGGGGGCCCATAAACCCCAACCGTGTTAGGGACGCAAAATCAAGGAACATAACACTAGTTTAAACGGTTCCTAGGGACGCATGAGTGGAACAAAAAACCAAGCAAAGGCTTAGCCTTCCACCCATTGCCAAGTATATAGGTGATTTAGTTAAACAGTTTATATAGTGTGATATCCCAACAATAACTTCATCATGAAGAAAAACCTTCTAGTCTTCTCCTGCAACTAACAATGCTATAAGAGGGGCTGAGCAATGCTTACGTAGCCAATCAAAGGTTTGCTAGGTTGGGTGGTTAGAGAGATTCATGGCTACAATAGGAGGCTGACAAACAGACATAGGCATCGAGGCAATAAGCTCAAGAGCGAGACATCTAGCAATAGGCAAAGATAGTAATGATATCTGGGTCAGGTCATCTTGCCTGTTGAACCCTCGGAGGGAACGTAATCTTGATCCTCACACTCAACCTCGGTAGAAACCTCGTTCTCAATATCTTCACCAGGCTCTAACCAAACACAACAATGCAACAACGGAACAAAATCAATCAACATGCAGTGCTCAATCACATGATGCATTCACATGAAACATGTGAACAAGGAAAACATGATGCATGGCCTAGGGGTCACAAGAGTGCAATATCACCAAAACCACAAGATCAACCACACATAATGAAACAAGCAAAAGAACAAGTTGGCAAGTTTATGTAGATTATCAAACAAGCAACCAACATGTTTTAAAGAGGTTGGTTAACATGGCAAGGGTGCAACTAACATAACATCAACATGCTAGCATATCAAATGGGCTGGAAAATACATGCAACAATACCCAGAAACTCCCATATTCATTTATTTGTATTTGGGACAGATTTGAAAAACTTCTGTGAATAAGTTGTCAAACATGTTAAACAACTGCACCAAAATATTCTACACATTTTTCCACCCCAAAAGCATATAAAGTTTGTTAAATTTGGAGTTGTAGATATTTAGTTATGATTTTTGCAAGTTTAAACATATTTAAAACAAGTTTAAATTCAAACAGCATTTTAGAAGTTATCAAACATGGCAGCAAGTGACATATTCATAATCTACACAAAATTCTAAGCACTTTTCATATACGGCTCAAATTCATATGATGCATAAATATGTAGATATTAAATAAAACAGAAAAAGAAAAAGAAAATAAACAAATAGGCGCCATGGTCTAAATTGACCCAGGCTCAGCTAGCCACTAACTCTGACAAGGGGGGCCAGGCGGAGGTGAGGTGGCGAATGGGTGCGCGCGGGGCTGGAACTCGAGCTGTGAGGCTGGCAGGTGGGGCCTACCTGTCAGCCTCTGGAGAAAACTAAAAATGGGGCGGAAACACCACTGCGCCCGCGAGGGATCGAACCCGCGCCTTACTGATGGAACTGACGGAGACACACCACTACGCCACTTCATCGATCTTGACAAATAGGAGGCAGCATATCTGAAGAATATAACGCAACAGCAGAACAGGGGAGCATTGGCCCTCATCGGAGCTTGCTCGTCGGAGCCGCTCCGGCGACCATTAGGCACGGCGGAGGGGTGCAAGAGGGAGCAGGAGGAGTCCCGCATCCAACCAAACTACTAGCAGCGCCTAAGGGGCACTGCATCACTGGCGGCGAGCAATTACAGCACGGCGGCGACGGGACGACAGCGAGGCGAAGCAAGGCCCTAGGTGGCATGGCGACTGCAGAGAGAGGTTCTACGCATCTAGGTGGAGCGAACGGGCACCACAGCAAGGGCTAGAGAGGTCGGAGCACTCGCCGGCGACGAGGTCCGACGGCGGCACGATCGGGCGCTCGTGGAACTACGGCCTAGAGCATGCGCAGAAAGGGGAAAGGGGCTTGAGGAGAGAGAGGAGCTCACCATGAACACGGCGGTGTGCTCGGCTGGCCCTGGCGTGGACGGAGTCGTCGGCGGCGTGCCTCGAACACCTACGGCCACTATAGAGGAAGAAGAGGAAGACGAGCTCGACGGAGAGGCGTTCGGGTTCGCGTGGTTGACGTAGTGGAAGAAGACGACGTCGTGCAAGAAGCTGGACAACTTTGGCGAGGCCGAGGACGACGCGGAGCTCGCCGGTGACGCGAGGTTGCTCTCAGATGCGCTCGGGCGGTGATGGTGGCGGCGTATCTGGGGGATCCCAGCTCTATAGACAGCGAGAGAGGAAAGGGAAGACCTAGAGAGGAGTGGTGGACACGATTTGGGTTTAAAAGAGGGGCTCGACGCACGGCCTCGACGTCCGTGAGCTGACGGCGCGACGGTGAGCGCGGTGTGCTCTGCTTTTCTGACGAAGGAAGACGGAGGCGAGGTGGATGTGTCGCTGACTGGTGGGGCCACGCGCTCGGAGTGGCTACGGCGCGGCTGCGACTGGGCCTGCGGTGCTGGGCTGCGCTGCGCTGCGGGTGGAGATGGGCCTCGGGGGAGAGAGAGAAAGGGAGAGGCCCAGGTTGTGCTGCTGGCTGCTGCTCTGCTTCTTTTCTTTTTATTTCTTCAGGCAGAAAAAGAAAAGAATGCACAGAAATAAAGAAGACGAACTAGGGGAAAAGAAAAATACCCCTAAGCTCAGTGAGTTATGCTCTATTTAAATAAAATGACTTGGACATTTTTAGAGGCACAAAAATAAAAGGAGTTTGAATATAGGCCAAACTCTTGATATTTTAAAACCGAACCAAATCATATTCAAATGGGATGATATTTAGTGGAGAGGTTGCTCACATGGTGCAAGATTTAAAGGAGAAGGAAGAACCACTATGGCACTTGCTAGGTGGCTTGCAAGATAGATCAAAGAAGAGGCCAGAGAGAAAGAAGGAGAAGAATAAGAAGAAAAGAAGAAGAAGAAGAAGAAGAAGAGGAAGAGGGGTAGGGTTTTAGCTAAGATAGCTTGAACCCACACACAACAATACATCACAAGGTCTCACAATGCACAAAGAAATTAAACTATGATGCCATGGTGATATGCTGATGAGCAATGCAAGGATGCAAAAATAATAATAAAAGGTATGCAATGCAAATAAAATAAAAGAGAAGGACCCCAAAGGATAATGACAAGTATCAAAGAGGAAGCTTTATTGCCATTATAGGAAAGTGTTACATTTGGGCATTACAAACTCTCCTACACTACAAAAAGATCTCGTCCCGAGATATAGGACTGGAAGAAGGAAGGATACTTGGAACAAAGGTGATCTTCTCGTTCCCACGTAGCTTCTCGGTCGGTATGGTGTGACCACTTAACTTTCAAGAACTTGATTGACTTGTTGCGGGTTTTGCGCTCAGTTTCCTCAAGAATAGCAACAGGGTACTCACGATAAGATAAGTCTTGATGAAGATCAATCTCCTCGAACGGAATGGTGCGTTCAGGTGTCTTGAAGCACTTGCGGAGTTGAGACACGTGAAACACATCATGAACATTTGCAAAGTTGGAGGGGAGCTCAAGTTGATAGCCTAGATCGCCTCTTTTGCCAAGAATCTTGAAAGGGCCCACATATCTAGGAGCAAGCTTTCCTTTGATACCGAATCTTTGGGTTCCTTTCATAGGAGAAACACGGAGATAGACATGATCCCCAATGTCGAAAGCCAAATCACGATGCTTGCCGTCATAGTAACTCTTTTGACACGATTGAGCGGCTTTGAGATTCTCACGTATGACTTTGCACATATCTTCGGCTTCTGAGATCAAGTCATTGCCAAGAAGTTGACGTTCACCAGTCTCGGACCAGTTGAGCGGGGTACGGCACTTTCTACCATAGAGGATTTCAAAAGGAGCTTTGTCACCACTTGCTTGGAAACTGTTGTTGTAAGAGAACTCGGCAAACGGAAGACAATCTTCCCACTTCATGCCAAAAGAGATGACACAAGCTCTGAGCTTGTCTTCGAGGATCTGGTTCACTCTTTCGACTTGACCACTAGTCTGAGGGTGAAACGCAATGCTGAAACGAATCTTAGTGCCCATGGCTGTCTGAAAGGAGTCCCAGAACTTGGATGTGAACAAACTTCCATGGTCTGAGGAGATAACTTGAGGAATGCCATGCAACGACACAATTCTGGAAGTGTACAACTCTGCCAACTGAGCTGCATTGATGGATTCTTTGACGGGAAGGAAATGAGCTACTTTGGTTAGCTTGTCAATCACAATAAAGATAACATCATTCCCCTTCTTGGACTTAGGAAACCCAGTGACGAAATACATTTCAATGTGGTCGAATTTCCACTCGGGAATAGGTAGAGGTTGGAGCAGACCGGCTGGACGTTGATGCTCTGCCTTCACTCTTCTGCAGACATCACATTCATTCACGAATTGGGCAATCTCTCTTTTCATGCGAGTCCACCGGTAAGATTGCTTGAGGTCTTGGTACATCTTGGAACTTCCAGGATGAATCGAGAGGAGGGAGTCATGTGCTTCGTTCATTATGAGCTTCCCGAGATCACCCTTGGGAACCACAATTCTGTCCTCAAAGAACAAGGTGTCTTTCTCATCAACGCGATAGCACTTGTATTTGGGAGTACCCTTTGCAATACCATGTTTCACTTTCTGCACCATAGCATCACTGAGTTGGACCTCACGGATCTGATCTTCCAAGGTAGGAGCAACTTGAAGATTTGCAAGAAAGCCTTGCGGAACAACTTGGAGGTTGAGCTTCCTGAATGATTCACAAAGCTCAGGCTGAAACGGCTTGAGAAGGAGACTGTTGCAATATGCCTTTCTGCTCAAGGCATCTGCAATGAGATTGGCCTTGCCAGGTGTGTATTCGATACTTGGATCATACTCTTGGATCATCTCAACCCAACGAGTCCGGCGAAGGTTCAGGTTAGGCTGTGTGAAGATGTACTTCAAGTTGTTGTGATCGGTGAAGATGTCCACTTTTCGGCCCAACAGAGGTGTCTCCACGTGATCAAGGCATGTACCACTGCTGCTAGCTCAAGATCATGTGTGGGGTAGTTCTTCTCATTTGGTTTCAATTGACGAGAAGTGTATGCCAGAATCTTCTTATCTTGCATGAGAACACCACCAAGTCCTTGTAAAGAAGTATCACAAAAGACTTCATAGGGCTTGGACTCATCCAGAGGAGTAAGAACCGGAGCAGAAATGAGTTTCTCTTTGAGTGTTTTGAATGCCACATCACAATCAGGAGTCCAGTTGTACTTGACATTCTTCTGCAGCAAGTTTGAGAGAGGCTTGGCAATCTTGGAGAAGTTCTCAACGAACCTTATGCAATAGCTAGCAAGACCAAGGAAGCTTTAGAGTTGCTTGACGTTCTGCGGGGGTTCCCAGTTGACAATAGCTTCAACTTTCTCGGGGTTGACAGAAATACCCTCAGCAGAGATGATATGGCCAAGATATAAGACCTTATCCAGCCAGAATTCACACTTGGAGAACTTCGCATAGAACTTGTGTTCACGGAGTCTGTCCAGGACCAAACGGAGGTGCTTGGCATGGTCTTCTTCATTCTTGGAGAATACCAAGATGTCATCCAGATAGACGAGAACAAATTCATTGGTGTAGGGGTTGAATATGAAGTGCATCATCCTCGAGAAAGTGGGTGGAGCATTTGCGAGGCCAAAAGACATGACCGTGTATTCATAAGAGCCAAAACTCATTCTGAATGCGGTCTTGGGAATATCTTCTTCACGGATACGGATCTGGTGATAACCCATCCAGAGATCGAGCTTTGAGAACACCTTTGCTCCTTTGAGCTGCTCGAACAATTCATAGATATTGGGGAGCGGATACTTGTTCTTTATTGTCTTCTTATTCAATGGCCAGTAATCAGCGCAAAGGCGCTCCGCGCCATCCTTCTTCTTGACAAATAGAACACCACAGCCCCAAGGAGAAGTGCTAGGCCTGATTAGACCCATACGCTCTTGCTCATCGAGTTGTTTCTTCAGCTCCTTCAACTCATCACGGGAGAGCTTGTACGAACGCCGACATGCTGACTCGGTACCGGGCTCGAGTTCAATGACGAATTCAACTTGACGATGTGGAGGCATGCCTGGAAGCTCTTCAGGAAAAACATCTTCATACTCATTGACCACCGGAATCTGAGAGATGGCATTAATCTCGCCCTTGTCATTGAGAGAGAATAGCCTGATTGTGTTATCTCGAGAGGCGAAGATAATCATGTCTTCGTCAGGATGAGTAAGCTTGACTTCCTTATTTGCACAATCAATGTTTGCATCATGCTTGGAAAGCCAATCCATCCCAAGAATAAGATCAATGTTAGAGTTACCGAGAATAACCGGAGAAACCAGAAAGTTGTAATCACCCATATGAATAGATATGTCTGGAGCAAAAACACTAGAAGTCATTCGTTTCCCCGGAGAAGTAACTTGCAACTTTTGAGGTAAGCTTTTGATGTCAACATTGTGCTTGGATGCAAAAGGTTGAGACATGAAAGAACATGATGCACCCGAATCAAACAACACTTTTGCAGGAATAGAGTTAACTGGAAGGTTACCAAGTATCACATCCGAGGAATTCTCCGCTTGAGCTGCATTCATCAGATTCACTCTTGCTTGCTTGGGATTGTTCTTGACAATAACAATGGTGACAGGTGGAGGAGGCGGAAGGCGCCTTGGGTTGGGTTGGGACACTTGTTAGCATAGTGACCCTTCTGAGTGCACTTGTTGCAAACCACTTTTGAGAGAGGACGGTGATAAGGACCACTTGACTTCGAAGCGTGAAAGTGATTCTTGGACTGATTGCTTCGGTTGGGTGGGTGGGAGAATCCACGGCCACCAGAGTGCTTGTTGTTGTTGTTGTTGGGAGGGCGGAGCACTGGAGGAGGTGGAAGCCAAAACTTCTGCTGCTTTGCGACCACTTGGGAAGACGAGGAGGAGTTGACAGCATCTCTGATCCTCTTTTTAGAAGCTTCAACCTTGAGCTGGGCTGCCTCTTGCTTATGGGCCATGTTATAGAATTTATCAAATTCATCCGGCTCAAACAAGGTGAGAGCTAGTTGGAGTTCATCCTTCAGACCACCACGGACCTGATAAATCTTGCTCTTGGAATCTGGGATGTCTTGCTTGGCATAGCGAGCAAGGTTCTGGAACTTGACATTGTATTGATAAACGGACATGGTGCCTTGCTTCAGGTTGCAGAATTGCTCACGCATGCCTTCGGTGACACTAGTTGGAATGTGGTGAGAGCGGAAATCCTTGCAGAAGTCAGTCCACGAGATTTCACGTCCTTCTCTGGAATCTTTGTACCGTTGCCACCAATCAGCAGCTTGATCCTTGAGTTGGAAGGCGACAAACTTGACATAATCCTCAGGTCTCACGTTACTGCACTCGAAATGTTTTTTGATGTCTGTTATCCAGTCTTCAGCATCTAGCGGATCCACACAGTAACGGAACGCCTTTGGTTGGTTTGCCAGGAACTGGTTGAGTGAAGCAAAGTGAGGTTGATTGAACAGATTGCCTTGGCCTTGGTTCCCATGACCACCTTGATTTGCTTGAATGTTCTGCATCATTTGCATAAGCATCTGGGTGTTCTGGTTTGTCGCTTGCATAATTGCTCTCCAGGCCTCAGACGAAGGAGGAGGGGAAGGAGGACGATCAGGAACTTCTTCACCCTCTAGGTTAGCATTGGGAACCTTCTTAGGAGCCATCCTGAAGGAGATGACAACCATTAGCCATTAATTGAAAGAAATAAGCTGAATCAACGGCTAGAACTGCAACATAAGTCTTCACAAGAATATCCAAACAAAATGAACGAATGTAATCCATAGTTCAATGGTACAACAATCTTCTCGAGAAGCCACTTGGGAGAACAAAAGGTAAATAAAAACAACAAGGAGGAGATAGAACAAATGCAAGATAGAAGCTTCATTCGACATATTCGTGCTGAAAGCTCATGGAACGTGTTACGAAAGAGTTTTGTAATCCCTGGATCAGCATAGCCAAGGACCCTTTAAGATGCAACTCCCGATTGGAACAAACGCCCATAAAACCACTTCACTCAATGTAGAACCCCGAACTCCATATCATGCATTCGTTGGAAGAATGCCTACGAACTACTAGATGAACCCACCTATTAATTTCCGAAAGTTTCCAGTTATGCAATCAGGTGTTGGGGATACAGGGGAAGCACCGTGCACTCAACTCTAATCCTACATCCAGCTATATCCATCCTTCAACACATAACCAGTTATTTCCGGAAACCGTTTACCTCGGACCTTCGAAACGCATTTGCTATACAAGCTATGTCAATACTCCCGAACTACCTCCCCAGTACTGGGTGATGTCGGGGTTATCTTGCCACCAACCGCATAGAAGAGTTTTCGATGTCGGCCGTCTTAAGATTCCAGAACTGCTTCGATAGATTTGTGACGACAACACCTCGAAGCTCAACTCCCCGGGACACTGCCACAACCCGTAATGACAGGAGGCATCGAGAACAATGTTCTCGTCACAAAGACATCAGAACAATCCAAACAATTCTCACGTGATCCTAAAAAAAATTTAGTGAATTTTTGAGAGTAGAAGAGATAAAGTAATCGTCAGGAGTCCTCACCAGAGTGAAAAGGGATGAGTCAAAACATTTTCAAGTGTGTGCCTAGACTCAACTGTTAACGATTCGATCAATATGTGGGGCTCCTAGGTCGGAGAAGGCTGTGATTACCAAGTTTTAATGCCCAGTATGAGATTATACCTCCCACGTGTCGAGGCACGACTTAGAGGCGTAATATCATACTAGAATGATCTCCAGAATGGTATCTTTGCACATCTCATGTAAAAGAGGGATGAAATTGTAAAAGAGTAGTTGGCTTACACTCGCCACGTCACACAATACATTACATAGACATTCATCATCCAAATAACATCAGAGTCCTACTACGGACGAAGATCCAAATGAAAGATACCATAAATAAATAACACAAGGTCCCGATCATAACATCCTAGTAAGAGCCCTACCGATCCTCTGGACAAGACACGTAGTATCGCCCACGTTCTTCGTCGAACTCCCAGTACAACTCTGAACCACTAGCTGTGTACTTCACCATGGTACCTACATCTGGTGTTGTGTAGAATCTGTGAGCCATGGAGGACTCAGCAATCCCGTTCCCGGGTAGCAAAACTATCTAAGCCTTGGGTGTGGAACAAGGCTGAAGAACAAGGTTGCAGCTGCACTAGCACTAGCTTACATGTTTAGAGCGAGAAGAGAAGTGCCAACGATCGCCAAAGTGATCACGAAGTGATCCTATCTAAGCACGTCAAACATAACCCCACTGTGTTCACTTCCTGAATCCCTTCGGAAAGCGACCGTCACGGTTACTCATGCTCGTAGTGTATTATGATCATAGTGTCAAGTTTTCTACAATCAGATATTAACAAATTCCCGTCTGCCACATAACCGCGGGCACGGCTTTCGAAAGATCAAAACCCTGCAGGGGTGTCCCAACTTAGCCCATCCCAAGCTCACGATCTGCGGAGTCGCAACTCCAAGGCGGGAAGACCCGAGTATTCTCGGAATCCCGTGCTCAAGATATTCCGACTAAGGTAAAACTAATCCAGCAAGACCTCCCGGCATGCCGACACCCTGATAGTAGCCGCGCGTATCTCGTCTCAGGCCACGACCGGATGGGTGATGCTACAGGTTTTTACCAGCCCTCGGGTTTCCCCAAGGTGGCCCCGCAGGCTCCCCAGTTTGGACCAACACTCATGTGGAGCACTGGCCCGGATTGTTGATTAAGAAAAGTGTTTATAACTCCCTATGCAAGTTTTAGTTGTTAGGCAAATGTAAAACCAATGTTGGGCCTTACTGGAAAAGCTTTAGCGCAAAGCGGGTTATCGAGGGGGGCCCATAAACCCCAACTGTGTTAGGGACGCAAAATAAAGGAACATAACACCGGTTTAAACGGTTCCTAGGGAGGCATGCGTGGAACAAAACACCAAGCAAAGTCTTAGCCTTCGACCCATTGCCAAGTATATAGGTGATTTAGTTAAACAGTTTATATAGTGTGATATCCCAACAATAACTTCATCATGAAGTAAAATCTTCGAGTCTTCTCCTGCAACTAACAATGCTATAAGAGGGGCTGAGTAATGCTTACGTAGCCAATAAAAGGTTTGCTAGGTTGGGTGATTAGAGAGATTCACGGCTACAATAGGAGGCTGACAAACAGACATAGGCATAGAGGCAATAAGCTCAAGAGCGAGACATCTAGCAATAGGCAAAGATAGTAATGATATCTGGGTCAGGTCATCTTGCCTGTTGAACCGTCGGAGGGAACGTAATCTTGCTCCTCACACTCAACCTCGGTAGAAACCTCGTTCTCAATATCTTCACCAGGCTCTAACCAAACACAACAATGCAACAACGGAACAAAATCAATCAACATGCAGTGCTCAATCACATGATGCATGAAACATGAAACATGTGAACAAGGAAAACATGATGCATGGCCTAGGGGTCACAAGAGTGCAATATCACCACAACCACAAGATCAACCACACATAATGAAACAAGCAAAAGAACAAGTTGGCAAGTTTATGTAGATTATCAAACAAGTAACCAACATGTTTTAAAGAGGTTGGTTAACATGACAAGGGTGCAACTAACATAACAACAACATGCTAGCATATTAAATGGGCTGGAAAATACATGCAACAATACCCAGAAACTCCCATATTCATTTATTTGCATTTGGGACAGATTTGAAAAACTTCTGTGAAAGAGTTGTCAAACATGCTAAACAACAGCACCAAAATATTCTACACATTTTTCCACCCCAAAAGCATATAAAGTTTGTTAAATTTGGAGTTGTAGATATTTAGTTATGATTTTTGCAAGTTTAAACATATTTAAAACAAGTTTAAATTCAAACAGCATTTTAAAAGTTATCAAACATGGCAGCAAGTGACATATTCATAATCTACACAAAATTCTAAGCACTTTTCATATAGGGCTCAAATTGATATGATGCATAAATAGGCAGATATTAAATAAAACAAAAAAACAGAAAAAGAAAAAGAAAAATAGAAAAAGAAAATAAACAAATAGGCGCTAGGGTCTAAATTGACCCAGGCTCAGCTAGCCACTGACGCTGACAAGGCGGGCCAGGCGGAGCTGAGCTGGCGAGTGGGTGCGCGCGGGGCTAGAACTGGAGCTGTGAGGCTGGCAGGTGGGGCCTACCTGTGAGCCTCAGCCGAAAACTAAAAATGGGGCGGAAACACCACTGCGCCCGCGAGGGATCGAACCCGCGCCTTACCGACGGAACTGACGGAGACACACCATTATGCCACTGCATCGATCTTGACAGATAGGAGGGAGCATATCTGAAGAATATAACGCAACAGCAGAACAAGGGAGCATTGGCCCTCGTCGGGGCATGCTCGTCAGAGCCGCTCCGGCGACCATTAGGCACGGCAGAGGGGTGCGAGAGGGAGCAGGAGGAGTCCCGCATCCAACCAAACTACTAGCAGTGCCTAAGGGGCACTGCATCACCGGCGGCGAGCAATTACAGCACGGCAACGACGGGACGACGGCGAGGCGAAGCAAGGCCCTAGGTGGCATGGCGACTGCACAGAGAGGTTCTACGCATCTAGGCGTAGCGAACGGGCACCACAACAAGGGCTAGATAGGTCGGAGCACTCGCCGGCGATGAGGTCCGACGGCGGCACGATCGGGCGCTCGTGGAACTATGGCCTAGAGCATGCGCAGAAGGAGAAAAGGGCTTGGGGAGAGAGAGAGGAGCTCACCACGAACACGGCGGTGTGCTCGGCTGGCCGTGGCGTGGACGGAGTCATCGGCGGCGTTCCTCGTACACCTACGGCCACCGTAGAGGAAGAAGAGGAAGACGAGCTCGACGGAGAGGCGCTCAGGTCCGCGTGGTTGACGTAGTGGAAGAAGACGACATCGTGGAAGAAGCTGGACAACTTTGGCGAGGAAGAGGACGACGCGGAGCTCGCCGGTGACGCGAGGTTGCTCTCAGATGCGCTCGGGCGGTGATGGTGGCGGCGGATCTGGGGGATCCCAGCTCTCCAGACGGCGAGAGGGGAAAGGGAAGACCTAGAGAGGAGTGATGGACACAATTTGGGTTTAAAAGAGGGGCTCGGTGCACGGCCTTGACGTCCGTGAGCTGACGGCGCGACGGTGAGCGCGGCGTGCTCTGCTTTTCTGACGGAGGAAGACGGAGGCGAGGGGGATGTGTCGCTGACTGGTGGGGCCACGCGCTCGGAGTGGCTATGGCATGACTGCGCGGCTACGGCTGGGCCTGCGGTGCTGGGCTGCGCTGCGCTGCAGGTGGAGATGGGCCTCGGGGGAGAGAGAGAAAGGGAGAGGCCCAGGTTGTGCTGCTGGCTGCTGCTCTGCTTCTTTTCTTTTTATTTCTTCAGGCAGAAAAAGAAAAGAATGCACAGAAATAAAGAAGAAGAACTAGGGGAAAAGAAAAATACCCCTAAGCTCAGTGAATTATGCTCTATTTAAATAAAATGACTTGGACATTTTTAGAGGCAGAAAAATAAAAGGAGTTTGAATATAGGCCAAACTCTTGATATTTTAAAACCCAACCAAATCATATTCAAATGAGATGATATTTGGTGGAGAGGTTGCTCACTTGGTGCAAGATTTAAAGGAGAAGGAAGAACCACTATGGCACTTGCTAGGTGGCTTGCAAGATAGATCAAAGAAGAGGCCAGAGAGAAAGAAGGAGAAGAATAAGAAGAAAAGAAGAAGAAGAAGAAGAAGAAGAGGGAGAGGGGTAGGGTTTTAGCTAAGATAGCTTGAACCCACACACAACAATACATCACAAGGTCTCACAATGCACAAAGAAATTAAACTATGATGCCATGGTGATATGATGATGAGCAATACAAGGGTGCAAAAATAATAATAAAAGGTATGCAATGCAAATAAAATAAAAGAGAAGGACCCCCAAGGATAATGACAAGGATCAAAGAGGAAGCTTTATTGCCATTATAGGAAAGTGTTACATTTGGGACATTACAGAAACGACGGATGGTAGACACACCACCTTCACCAACTGAGTCTTTTATAGGAGTATATATATATATATATATATATATATATATATATATATATATATATATATATATATATATATATATATATATATATTTCTCAGGCTGTTTTGATGAGGTGAGGGAGGGATGTGGTTGCTTTCAAGATAATAAGGGGTTTTCTGCAAATTGGAGCAGAGAAGTAGGCTATTGTTGCAAAAATGCCACAACTTACCTCACGACCGTTAGATGCAGATCTAATGGTCAGAAAGGACGGATGGCAGACACACCACCATCACCAACTAAGTCTTTTATGGAAGTATATATATATTTCTCATGTTGTTTTGATGAGGTGAGGGGGGATGTGGTTGCTTTCAAGATAATAAGGGGTTTTCTGCAAATTGGAGCAGAGAAGTGGGCTATTGTTGCAAAAATGCCACAACTTACCTCACAGCCATTAGATGCAGATCTAATGGTTAGAAACGACGGATGGCAGACACACCACCATCACCAACTGGGTCTTTTATAGGAATATATAGGAGTAGAGAAACATGTATAAGTTGTAACATTTTGGTTCTTCTCCTTGGCACGATCGATAGATAGAAATAACGATTGGAAACGCTAGGGCGGGGCTATTTCTGCTAGATAAGCAGGGTACGTAGTAGCTAGGTTGGCGCATCGTCGGTTTGGTCACACGCGGTCCGGCATGTTCTATTGTTTCTAGCAAGATGCCCGCGCGTTGCACGAAGTTGATGGAAAAGGTAAGCACAACTTATAAATTGACGGATGGAGTACTAGTTACAATGATTCATATAATTAAGCAAAGGGATCGCACATGGCGGTATTGACTGGAACGATTATGCAACGACACAATAAGAATTAAGGCCACGATGATGATGCGATCACAGTGGTGGTTACAGAAGGGAAGAAGAAAGATGCATCCATCAACGTACGACCTCCTCCTCCTCAACTTAGTGCGCCGGGCCACCGACCGGCGGCTATGGAGCGGCGGCTTTTGTGGCGAGGTCGAGGTGCTTCTCAGCAAAGGCATCCAAGGCTTCCAGCCGGTTGAGGAAGGCCAATGTCGTAGCGTCCTCACTGGCCTTGTAGATACCTACATACACGATTTGCTCGTACACGTGGATGTGTAGGTCGACGGATTCTTGCAGGGCGGGGCACCTCACGACGAGCGCGACCTCCAGGTGAACATTCTTCGTGGCGTCGGCGGGCAGTCGCAGGGCCACCAGTGCTTCAAAGAGGTTCCGTCCATGGAGGCCGATTAGGGTGGCAGGCAATGAGGAGCCCGGGCGCGCAGGTTGGAGGAGTACAACGATGTCGTCCGCGAGCTTCTTGAGGACGGTGATCTTGTTGGTGGTGGCAACGATCATCTGGTCCAACTAAGAGTCGTAGTTGGCGTCGATGGCGGCCATCCACCAGCCGGTCTGCAACACCGTCTGGAGACGAACCTCGGCGCCATGTCGGAGGCCGGCGTCGTGGACCATCTGGCACAGCCGCTGGCCGCTCGCGCGCATCTACGCCATGGGTCTGGAGTGAGCTCTTTTGCGCTTAGTGTAGGTGCTTAGTAAAATGCTTAGGTGCGTACGATGTGGTAGATGCATTGGAATGGAGGGGCGCCTTTATATGAGGGCAAACTGCGTTGCATTCACATCATGCAGCCTCTTTTCCCGGTCCTCCTCCCATTACTTCCCTCATGCATTAATTGAAGGAGGATGCATTGATCGTTCAACATTTCGGGAACCGCTACTCCCTCCCTCGTCTGCATTTAAGCCGTAGCGGGAACTGTGTCGCCCGATGTCCAATCGAATAGTATTGCACCGCCCACTGCACGCCCGGCTGAACATGCCTCCTCGCCTCCATCAAACCCCTCCGTTAAACCCGCATGCAAACGGAGAAACCTACTCCGGCCACACGTCCGTTCCTGAGCGGGCCGGAATTAAACGCAACACCGGCCAAGCTCCTCCCATTCGCCCTCAGTTTAAGAGCAAGTATAAGGCCCTGTTCGGGACGAAGGAATTTTACACGAATTGTGGTGGTTTCCTTTCCTTCGGTATTTTTTCTTTAGGAGCGTTCGTACAAAGGAACAACCCAGCCGATTTCAAAGGAAACGCTTCTTAACCTGAGTTTTTCACGGGAACTGAAACATCTACCGGAAGCTCATTTTTCGCGTAGGCCCGAGGCAAACTGGCCCAGTGCAGGAGCAGTGGATTTGACATGTGTGGCTCCAGAAGTGGCGTACACCTGGTTTACATGGACCATGCATGGACCTGTGTTGCTAAAACGGTGGTGGTGTATGTGGTCTATGTTCACATGTACTAACAACGATTCTCCTAGTCGCATGCACAGCAGGTTGCCCTTGATTTTTTTAATTCAGCCATAAGTGCATTCTATCTCCTGTATAGCTAGCATAGCTTCCTGCGTTCTGAGCACCAATAGTTAGAAAAATTCCTCCAATTTCAATCATGTAGGTTTTGACTTTGTCTTCCACCCTGTTCATACAGGGCCTAATAGGGTGATGTAAGCGGGGTGTAAGGATTTAAATATTGTATTATTGCTTAGTTGGAAGAGAGAGAGAAGAGGAGAGAGAGAGAGGAAGCGGGCTGTAGACTTACAGTCGGCTGTAGCACGAGGTCCAAGAAAATTTGTGAGAGTGGAAGGTGGGCCATATGTTGACAGGGTGGAGTACTTTCTTATAGCCAACTATTACATGTTAGCTATTACATTGGCTGTAAATGACATGGCAACATGTTATGGCCAGCAGCTGGCTATATTATTAACCATGCTCTAAACGAGGCCAGACGCCGGCCAAGCTCCTACCATCCGCCCTCTATTTACACGAGGCCAGATAGATAGCGGGCAAGAATCGCACCCCTCCGCCGCTCCCCATCTCCTCCTTCGCCATTTTCTCCACTCTTCTGATGGCTTCCGAGGAGCCGTTCTCTGGCATATTACCCGACTGCATGACCCACCAAGCCCTCTGGATACAGGAGAGGCCGCCCGGTGCTTCACCAACCTTGCTTGGCCCGACGGAGCCAATTGCCGCCCCAAGCAGGCGCGTGGTTCAGCAACTTGCCGCTCCAGTTTAGCTCGATGAGGAGTGGCGAGTTGCTCCACGTCGGTATGGGCATCATCACTGCCGCATCGTACCGCGCCACCAGTGTCTGCGGTGCCATGTCTCCCGTGTCTGTGGGCGCGCCTCCCGTGCCTGCGGCGGCGCCATGCAGGCAGAGACAGAAGCCGGGTGCATGGAGAGCGACAAGTCGGTGGCCAGCTTGTCCGTGTCCGCCGCCATCATCGAGGAGAAGTAGAACACGGGAGGCCGCCGCCACTTGGGTCCCATAAAGGCCACTGCCGAGGCGACGACTGCGCATTCAGGTGGTTTCTTTGCTTCTTCGTCTCTTCCGAGGACCTTCGTCGACCCCGCAAAGTGTCTGCCCGACATGAGGAAGCCAAAGGGATCCGCGGGCGGCCATTTAGATTATGTACTCCCTCTCCATTTAGATTATGTACTCCCTCTCCAGCTGACGGAGGGAGTATTAATTATACCTACAGAGCCGTATTGGTACCGCTTAGTTCATGTAAATGTAATGAAATCCATCATGTTTATATGAAGATCCGGCTTTTTTATACGAAATCCTTCATGCTTATATGAAATCAGTCCGTGTTTGCATGAATTTCATCTGGTTTGTTAGAGTTGTGAAAATGTATGCCGCTGGCTTTTCATGTCGTCCTCCGCGGAAGGAAGTGGGAGGAAATTTGCCGGCTGTCGTTGGAGATGCTCTTATGCTGGAAATAATAGAGTGACATCCAATCCATTTGAGTTAATTGCGTGTATGATTGTCCCTCTATAAAAAGTTAATTGCATGTACAGTGTACACGGGACTTGCAGGGTGGCTACAGCTTCGTATAGAAAGTTAAAAAGAAACAAGTCCATCCTTAATCGTGTATTCTAAGTACTCTGTGGGTTCCACTATCAATACAGTAGCGAAAGAAGTATATATTAAATAAGTAATATATAATATAAAAATCTAAAGTAAAGACAAAATTCGAACTCATGTCATCGCGTTGTGAGCATCCGGCGCTAACCAGTCCAGCACATTTTTGTTGTAGACCATGCTGGAGATATATCTCCATGTCTACTCTTATACTCCATCCATTCCTAAATATTTGTCTTTTTCAGATTTCAAATGGACTACCACATATGGATGTGTATGTAGACATATTTTAGAGTGTAGATTCAGTCATTTTGCTACATATATCGTCACTTGTTGAAATCTCCAAAAAGACAAATATTTAGGAACAGAGGGAGTAGAAAAGAGAGTTGGTGATGATGGTGTGTGTGCCATCCTGCAATATAGGCCATCGGATTTATATCTTACGGATAGGAAGAAAACTATGGCAATTTTGCAAAAATATACCCACACCCCTCTCCACGTTCGCAAATACGGCCTTCCCTCGTTCATCCTTTTCTCTCACAAGATAAACTACTCATACAAATGCATCTTGATGTTCCGTGCAACTCACGGGCATCTAGCTAGTTTCTTTTAAAATAGTTACTGCGATAATTGGGTTGAAGTGATAAATTTTATGTCTGCCCTGAATGATTTCAGATTCACTAGTAGTAACAAAGAAAAGGCTGTCTTGTTAATTAACAGAAAACAGGGTGAAAACTATCACATGAGGCCGGTACAAAGAGGCACACTGGGTTCAGCGTTATCGTCACTACAGTTGTGTGCGCGCGAGAAGTCTACATATCGAGGGGGCTATTGAGCGAGGCACAGAGACACAATGTTCGAGAGAGAAACTAATTGACAGATTACGATCAGATCGAGTTGTCACCCTTCTGCTGTCATTGTTGGGGTGGGGGGATGGGGAGGGAGAGAAAGGCGTATCGAGAGTGTGTGCGGTAGGCACAGAGGCACAACTAGCGAATGTGTGTGTATGTGTGTGTGTGTTTGAAAGAGTAGTAGATAGATTACTATCAAGATCGAGGTGCCGCCCTACTCCTTCGGTGTCGGGTAGTGTGTGTGCGTGCGTGTGTGTTTGAGAGAGAAGCCAGTCGATAGATTAGTATCAAGATCGAGGTGTCACCCTACTCCTTCGGTGTTGGGTAGTGTGTGTGTGGTTGTGTGGGTGTGGGTGGGTGTGTCGGGGGTGGGGGGTGGGGGCAGTGACACTTACATATCCATACTCTTATAAAAAACAGAGTTGGTGATGGTGGTGTTCCTGCCATCTTGCAATATAGGCCATTCGATTTATACCCAACGGATAGGAAGGAAACTATGGCAATTTTGCAAAAAGATACCCACACCCCTCTACGCATTTGCAAATAAGGCATTCCTTGTTCATCCTTTTCTCCCACAAGATAAACTACTCATACAAATGCATCTTGATGTTCGGTGCAACGCATGGGCATCTTGCTAGTAGGGAGAAGGAGTTTGTGTGACACATATCTAGCTATATTAAGGATAGGTAGATAGCATTTGTGCGAGGCATACTTAAAGCATCACGAGGATAAACAAAATTGTGTGCATGCAAGTGCCGGAAAAAATGAAGCGAGAAACAATGTGTGTGTGTGCGCGCGCGCGCGTGTGTGTGAGAGAGAGATAGAGGGAGAGAGATAGATAGAGAGAGAGAGAGAGAGAGAGAGAGCGAAATATCAAAACAAAAGTTGCTCTGTTGGAATCCCACTGTATGTATTCATATGGTTCCGGAACTCGAGCTAACCTTAGGCATATGTGTGAGAGACATTATTATACTTTGAGACAATAGTGGCTGTGGGTGGGCGGAATTAAAGGGGTGGGTGTGTCCGACAGAGAGAGCGTGTGTGTTTCTGTGTGACAGACTTGTAGGACGGGGTAGAAAGATGAATTCCAACCTTGACGGAGGGAGATAAATACACGAAGTGCGCGTGTGTGATTCCGATGCCCACAGGGAAATGAGATATGTATGCGTGTGAGAGATATCGCACAGTTCATTCACGTATCACTATCTAGCGATCGTGGACGTGCATCGCTTGAACATAAATCAATATCTACTTCGTATCATGGCCAAAGGTACAATATCGATTCAACGGTATAAAGATTGGACACTCACATATCACATTTTGTTTCTATTTAAATAAACCTTTTCAGTTGTGCATGCCAAAGTTACAGTGATGTTTCTTCAAACAACCAATGTAGCTATCATGTACATGCACCATTGTTACTCTTGCATTCAAAATCATTAGTCTTGGATGATTTAAGTTTCTATTATGAAGTAATATATGTAATATTCATATATGAATTCAACGGGTACACATTTTATGAAATGGAGGCTATGTAATCATATGAGGTAACACTTTAAAGTAGCGGACTACAATATCCATTTCTTTTTGTGCGCCTCTACACTAACACGTCAATGCATTATGTTTAAAGTAAATAACCAATTGCACTAAATTATCTATTTACACGAGAAATACATAGGCTGAGCGTTTGATCCCCTTTTTGTGAACGCGCCACTACACCAATACGATTGGCCGCGCCCGTGTGAACGTCCAAGTTATCGGCGCATCATCCCGAGTTATTGTGTTTTTTTCTGGGGTGGACTTCACACCAATTATTAACTGCTGACGCGTGCCCCGTGTACACAGTCTCGCATGACCTTCCCGCTAGCACGGTCCAAAATTAGTTGAAACTGGATACGAACAATCCCGCGGGCAGCAAGATCTCCCACCTCCTTCTAAAATTTCCGCCACCTTAGTCTTTAGCATGCGAAATTCCCCTTTTGTCCTTGGTGCACGGAGACCAACAGTTACAATACCGCCCTCATCTACATAATAGGTCGGGGCTGCTTTGGTAACTTCCGGTTCCCCCCACTACACGGCAACCACATTTCCTCCCCCTCCCGCAAAAACGACTAACTCCACAGCACCAGAGCATCTCACATCACGCCGTCCATACTTCATCGGCCTTTCTCCCCTCCCCTCCCGAAACCCTAGACTGCTCATCCACTGGCGTACCAGAGCCCATTCACTGCCAGCGGCGTCCACCTTGCCGGATCTGCTTCTGCGGCCGCATCTACCCCTCCCATCTCCCCTAGAAATAAGTAGACTGCTCATCCACCACTGTACCATAGCCCATTCAGTGCCGGCCTTGTCCACGGCGCCGGATCTGCTTCGGCGATACTCTCGTCAACCGCAGCACATCTGCAGCGGCTCATTTGTACTCCCCACCGGAGACGCTTCGTCCACACCCCCCGGAGCCGCCCCACGGACGCCCCGGTCGACGGCCTCTGATCCTCTTCGCCGACACCTTCCTCAACCCAACCGGAGCCGCTTCGCCGACACCATTATCAACCCCACCAGAGTAGCTTCGCCTATGCCATTTTCAACCGTATCGGGGCCACTTCGCCAACTCACAAGTCCACGGCCTCAGATCCGCTTCCTCGCACCCTCATCCAACCTACCGGAGCAGCTTCTGACGCCCCGTCCACGGCCGCAGATCCGCATCATCGACACCATCCTTAACCCAACCACCGGAGCAGCTTCACCTATGCCCTCGTCCACGGCCACAGATCCGCTTCGCCCACACAGTAGTCCACCCTACCGGAGCCGCTCCACAAACACCCTACTCGACGGTTCTAGATCTCCTTACCGTACCCCAACAGCCAACGCAGCGTCATCACCCTTGACGTTTTTAACCCGATTCCCATCATCTGGCAAGATGCCAAGCACCCGCCACAGCCTAGGTACTTGTCACCTTTAAACCCGTCTAGCATCACCTGCCCGATGTACTTCAAATATACTAATAGGTCGCTATTACCTATTATGCAGTTGGCAAAAACTACAAGGATGATGTTTCCTCTGGATCTAACAGCTTGGCCAACCAAGATCCTGGACCGAGGCATTGCTATGATCTTGTAAGCGTGTCTCTCTCTCTCTTGTATTGTTCTGTGCCTGCCAGCGTGCTTTGGTAGGATTTTTGACCAGTAATCCCTTTGTACAGACAATGATTTCTACTACTAGCTACTAAATTAGATATGTAGATGTCATACATGATACTACCTCGTACCTCCGTTCCTAAATATAAGTGTTTCTAGAGATTCCACTATAGGCTACATACAGAGCAAAATGAGTGAATCTACACTCGAAAATGCATCTATATACATCTATATGTGGTCCATACTGGAATCTCTACATAGACATATATTTAGGAACAGAGGCAGTACATTACACAAAATCGTAGGTGGCATGTAGGAATTCCAGTACACTACATTAGGCTCCCTTAGAGTGCCTGCTAGTCCAGCACACAGAGTCATGGCTAGTATATGCTACGCACACAATCAATAATTGGTGGTTTAAATATGCGCAAGGGATACGCAATGTATTATCATGTAGAGATGTCTGAAATTAGCCGTGTCAACTTGCAGATGGGGTTACACAAAGAAAAAGTACAAGATGTATGTGGCAATTTCATGCAACATCGCAAAAAAGGAGAGCTAGCGGTGAGCCTATACAGTGTGATATGGTATGTCACTCCTCCATTGCAATCATTGTGACATGTGTCGGAATACGGGCTCCGCAAACCGAAGAAGTTCGAACACAGGGGCGTGAACGAAGATCTCTCCCACTCACGTCTACCCAGCGTCTCGCCCTTGTTCGGTGAAGAGATTCAAGCGAACAACAAGTAAAGCACACACGAATTTACCTAGGTTCAGGCCACCTTGCGGTGTAAAACCCTACTTCCTGCTTTGGTGGATTAGCCTCGGGAGGGCTTGAGTATGAATGCGTACAGTGGTTTTTGAGCTCAAGAGGAGAGCTCAGGAGGGTTAGGAGGCAAGGGTGCTTGCTCCTTTGTGCGAGGGCAGAGTTTCTGGATCTGATCCCCCCATAGTGGAGATCCTAGCTACTTATATAGGGGGCCAGGGTCCTCTTCCCCCGAAATATTTAGGCGCGAAGGGATCCCACAACGGCTATTTTGAGCGGGAACACAAGGACGTTCTTATCCTGACAAAAGCGGTCTTCGCCTGCAAAGGGATCCGGCGATGACGCGATGGTGGGCTCAGTGGTGACATCCTCCCTGTCGTCCTTGCAGTCTTCGGTCTTGGTGCACCAATGGGGAAACCTTTGTCCTGCTCCTCGGGAACCCACGTCTGCACTGTCTCCTTTGCACCAAAACGGCAACCGCGCCACTGGCACACGCTGGCACCCGCTGGCGCGGTGCGTCACTGCCTCCTCCTGAGGCAGGCTTGGCCTTGGATTCTCCGCCCCTCCGGAGCAACCCAGTCAAGGCCGCTCCTGAGGGGGTCTTAACGGTGTTCTCCTCATGAGGTCTAGCCCCCTCGCGAGGGTCTTGAGCAGCTGGGCCGTACCAGGCCATGGTAGGAGCACGTCGCGGCCCGCAGACAGGCAAGTCTGGGTACCCTGGTTCCCAGGACGCTGACAGTAGCCCCCGGGCCCAAGGTGCGCGCGGAGTTGGCTTCGGGGCGAAGCCTTGGTCGAGGACGAAGCGCCGCGGGCCCCAAAAGGTTGCAGGCCAGGCTGGCGCGTGACGATTGGATGGCACGTGGCGACTCCGCTCCCCACGCAGTTTTGGTAACCGTGTGACTTGACAACCCCCCGGCGCAGATGACGGGGTAGTTATGGCTGTGACACAAGTAACTGGCGGTTGGGCTCCTCCACCCTATAAATGGGACTACGGGGGAGCCCCCAAGCCATCTTCAAGCCAGCGACATCTGGCTCCTTGTACGCTCCTCGCTCTTCTTCTTGCCGCGAGGTCTCCGTGGCACCACCGAGGAAGCCGTCCGTCGTGGAGAAGGGGAAGGCCCTGAAGGATTTGGCTTCGCCGCCGTCGAAGAGGGGCCGCAACCGTCCCAGCAAGTATGCCACTGCGCCCGCGGCGACTCCTTGAGGGAGCTGGCGCGGCCTTCCAGGTCCTGGCGCGATCGCCGATGAGAGGCGCGGTGCCTCTTCCCGCGGCGAGGGTGGTTGTGGCCATGGTGGGAGAGGAGGCGCGAGGCGGCATTTGGCGGTCGTGCGTCCTCCGCGCATGCAGCTCCACTCCTTCGACGTGTTGTCGGAGTTCGTGGTGTGGGCGGAGAAGTCTGGCGGCTTGTGGCTCTGGCTCCCCCGCTCGTTCGGCAACGTGCTACTAGCCGGAGGCCCCGGCGACCTCTGGCTGCAGACCGACGGTTGCTGCAATGGTACGTCCTAGGTGGAGGTCGATGTTGCTCCCTCGGGCGACGTGCTCCTGGAGTGCGGCTGGCAATTGTTTGTGCGGGCTCGTCAGCTGCAGGGGAGGTGCACACTCCACTTCAGGTATGATGGCGTCTCAACGCTTTTCGTCAGGGTCTTCTCGAAGGAAGGAAGGCGCCTTGGGTGTTGTCCTTAAGCTGGCGACAAAGAGGATGGTGGGGATGGCATCCGGAGGAGCAGTTCCTCCTCTGGAGACGAGCTTGGCCCTAGAGGGCGCCGCGGGTCCCCCTGTGTGGCAGCAGCAGCTCCTCCAGCAGCAGCGTCTACAACGGGCCACCGTGCCATCGAGCTCGGCTCGGCGAGGGGAGGGGGTCGTTGCGCCGCTATGGCTCGGTGAAGCGGGAGGATTTGGGAGACTCCGACTGAGTGGGAGCGGCCTCTGCTTCTTTTTTTCTTCATTTCCTTCCTGTGTCAAAATTTTAAGTTGCCTCGAGAAGGTGTGTAATGGACTATGACATATGTATGAAGCGAGAACTTGCTATCATGTTTTTGGTCTTGGTGAGATTACTTAGCTTATGTGTTGCGACGTCTTGAGGCGAAGTGCTCCTAACTCATTGGCGTCATGAGCCCCTAACGGGCCATGAGGACGGCTGAATTCGGAGAACTTGCGCAGCCCCCGAGTATGGGTGAGCCGCTGAGAGCGCCGAGTGTGGATTAAGTCGCCAAGGCATGCGCCGGCTCGGTGGGATAGGTCGCGCGGACTGAGAAGTCCGACGCCAGAGCCTGAGCAGGCTTGGCCAGGCGAGGTCACGAGACTGTGGCAGACGAGAGCCGGGACCGACCGTGTCCCAGCCCCCACGTGCGAGGCATGCGAAGGAGAACAAGCGGCGCAGCCCCTGCTTAACAAGCTAAACTTAAACTGGCGAGAGAAAATCCCAAGCAAGACTTCCAACCAAATGCAAGAAACACGAAAACTTCATAGCATGTGATAGAGGAAGGGCTGATAGCCAAGGAAGTAGAAAAGGCTGACAGCCAAACACCAAGCCAAAAAAGGAAAAAGGTCGCGTCCGACCCCTACACTACGTCTTCTTCCCAGCGCGGAGCTAAGGATTGTCACTGGGACGTGGGTGGGAGCCCCGTCTGATGGCCCGTAGGCAACGCTCAGGAGACTCCGAGGCGTGTACATCCCCAACTCATTATTACGTGAGGGTGTCACGAGCGGAGACCTTCATGGGCACGGATCCTTCATTACGGATAGAACCTCCTGAGGTGATCAATGTTCCAGGAATTCTGGATAGGCACCCCATCCTGCGTCTCTAGGCGCACAGCACCAGGCCTAGAAACACGGGCGATTCTCAACGGACCCTCCCACATGGGCGAGAGCTTGTGTAACCCCTCCCTGGAGAAGACCCGCCTCAGGACCAAGTCACCAACTTCAAGTGTTCTTGCGCGGATGCTGCGGCAGTGGTACCGCCGCAGCGCCTGCTGATATCGTGATAACCCACAAGTGTAGGGGATCGCAACAGTTTTTGAGGGTAAAGTATTAAACCCAAATTTGTTGATTCAACACAAGGGGAGCCAAAGAACACTCTTAAGTATTAGCAGCTGAGTTGTCAATTCAACCACACCTGGAAACTTAGTATCTGCAGCAAGATAGTTTAGTAGCAAAGTAATATGATAGTGGCGGTAGCAACAATAAAAGTAAAGATAGTGTTTTTGTTGTTTTTGTGATAGTAGCAATGGAATAGTAAATAAGCGACTAGCAATATAGGTAAAGCTCGTAGGCATTGGATCGGTGATGGGAAATTACGTTGGATGCAATTCATCATGTAGAAGTTATAACCTAGGGTGACACAGAACTAGCTCCAGTTCATCAATGCAATGTAGGCATGTATTCCGAATATAGTCATACGTGCTTATGGAAAAGAACTTGCATGACATCTTTTGTCCTACCCTCCTGTGGCAGCGGGGTCCTATTGGTAACTAAGGGATATTAAGGCCTCCTTTTAATAGAGTACTGGACTAAAGCATTAACACATAGTGAATACATGAACTCCTCAAACTATGGTCATCACCAGGAGTGGTCCCGATTATTGTCACTTCGGGGTTGCCGGATCATAACACATAGTAGGCAACTATAGACTTGCAAGATAGGATCGAGAACACACATATATTCATGAAAACATAATAGGTTCAGATCTGAAATCATGGCACTCGGGCCCTAGTGACAAGCATTAAGCGTACCAAAGTCATAGCAACATCAATCTCAGAACAAAGTGGATACTAGGGATCAAACCCTAACAGAACTAACTCGATTACATGATAGATCCCATCCAACCCATCACCGTCCATCAAGCCTACGATGGACTTACTCACACATGATGGTGAGCATCATGGAATTGGTGATGGAGGAAGGTTGATGATGATGATGATGGCGACGATCTCCACTCTCCGGAGCCCCGAACGGACTCCAGATCAGCCCTCCCGAGAGAGATTAGGGCTTGGCGGCGGCTCCGTCTCGTGAAACGCGGTAATTCCTTCTCTCCTATTTTTTTCTCCCCGAAACGGAAGATATAGGATCTGGGGATACGTCGGTGGAGCATCGGGGGGCCCTCGAGGCAAGGGGCGCCCCCTGGGAAGGGGGGCGCGCCCCGCACCCTCGAGGACAAGGTGTGGGCCCCCCGATGAAGATCTTCTTGTAGATATTTTTTATATTTTCTGAAATAATTCTCCGTTGATTATCAGGCGATTCCGAGAACTTTTTATTCTGCACAAAAACAACACCATGGCAGTTCTGTTGAAAACAGCGTCAGCCCGGGTTAGTTCCATTCAAATCATGCAAGTTAGAGTCCAAAACAAGGGCAAAAGGGTTTGGAAAAGTAGATATGTTGGAGATGTATCAACTCCCCCAGGCTTAAACCTTTGCTTGTCCTCAAGCAATTCAGTTGATGAACTGAAAGTGACAAAGAAAAACTTTGACAAACTTTGTTTGCTCTTGTTGTTATAAATATGTAAGCTAGCATTCAAGTTTTCAGCAAGATCATGAACTAACCACATTCACAATAACTTTCAGGTCTCAAGACTACTCACATCAATGGCATAATCAACTAGCGAGCAATAATAGTAAACCTCGGATGACAACACTTCTCAAAACAATCATGATATGATATAACAAGATGGTATCTCGCTAGCCCTTTCTGAGACCGCAAAACATAAATGCAGAGCACCTTTAAAGATCAAGGACTGACTAGACATTGTAATTCATGGTAAAAGAGATCCAGTCATGATCATACTCAATGCAAATTAATAGTAATACATGCAACGACAGAGGTGCTCTCCTACTGGTGCTCTTTGATAAGAGGGTGATGACTCTGCATAGAAGTAAATAGATAGGCCCTTCGCAGAGGGAAGCGGGGATTTGTAGAGGTGCCAGAGCTCGATTTTTAAATAGAGATTGAATAACATTTTGAGTGGTATACTTTCATTGTCAACATAACAACTAAGGATCTCAATCTCTCCCATGCTACGCACATTATAGGCGGTTCCCAAACATAATGGTAAAGTTTATACTCCCCCAACCACCAACAAGCACACTCCACGGCCATCCGAGTCCACGGGGTACCATCCAAACAAGCAACAACCCTGGGGGAGTTTTGTTTAATTATTATGATTTTGAGCATGGGACTGGGCATCCCGATGACCAGCCATTTTCTCATGAATGATGAGCGGAGTCCACTCATCGTGAGAATAACCCACCTAGCATGGAAGATATAGACAGCCCTAGTTGATACATGAGCTGTTTGAGCATACAAAACAGAATTTCATTTGAAGGTTTAGAGTTTGGCACATACAAATTTACTTGGAACGGCAGGTAAATACCGCATATAGGAAGGTATGGTGGACTCATATGGAATAACTTTGGGGTTTATGAAAGTGGATGCACAAGTTGTATTCCCGCTTAGTACAGGTGTAGGCTAGAAAGAGACTGGGAAGCGACCAGCTAGAGAGCAACATCGGTCATGAACATGCATTAAAATTAATCAACAATGAATGCAAGCATGAGTAGGATATAAATCACCATGAATATAAATATCGTGAAGGCTATGTTGATTTGTTTCAACTACATGCGTGAACATGTGCGAAGTGAGATCACTTAAATCGTTCAAAGGAGGATACCACCCATCATACCACATCACAACCATTTTAATATCATGTTGGCATGCAAGATAGACCATTATAAACTCTTAGCTAATTAAGCATGGCATAAGCAGCTATGATCTCTAATTGTCATTGCAAGCATGTTTAATTCATAACAAGCTGAATCAAGAACGATGAGCAATCATATTTACAAAAACAAGAGAGGTCGAGTTCATACCAGCTTTTCCCATCTCAATTAATTCATCATATATCATCCTTATTGCCTTTCACTCGCACGACCGAACGGTGTGGAAAATAATAATAGTGCACGCGCATTGGACTAAGCTGGAATCTGCAGACATTTAATACAAGAGAGAAGACAAGGTAATATGGCTCAAGGTTAAATCAACAACAAAGCATACGAGAGCCACTAAGCATTTTAATCATGGTCTTATACTCTTCAAACCCTAAAAATAAAAAGAAACTATTTACACGGGAAAGCTCCCAACAAGCAAAACAAGAACGGGAAATCTTTTTGGGTTTTCATTTTTAGTTACTACTGCAGGCAAAGAAAGTAAACTAGCTAGAAGCTACAGCTAATATCTTTTTGTGTTTCTGGGTTTTTCTAGCACGCAAGAAAAAGACTAAGAAAAAAGAAAATGAAACTAAAACATGGATGGTACAGTGAAAGAGTGTGAGCACCGACAACTAGAATAAGTGTGAACATGAATGTAAGTCGGTGAGAAACACGTACTCCCCCAAGCTTAGGCTTTTGGCCTAAGTTGGTCTATGGCCAATACTGGCCTGACGGATATCCAAAGTTGTAGTTGGGGTCGTACTGAGATGCAGCAGATGCTGCATGCTGAGCTGCAGCTGGAAGGCGGGTTGCCTCTGTCATGTTATAATAGGCATTTGCCTCCTCCATAGTTATAGTGTATCTTCCTTTTTCCTGAAAGTTAAACAAAGTAGGGGCAGGAAGAACAATAGGGATGGCATGCTGCCGGTTAAAGATTAGTCGATATTTGAGGGTTTGATTATCCCACTCTATAAACCGGCGACTAGCCATAGTATTATAGTCTAAATAAACATGAGGTAAAGGTTCATCATACGTGTGCACAGACACACCAAGATAGTGGGCTATGCGAGTAGCATAGATCCCACCAAATAAATCTCCATGCAAACCATTATGGTGTAGTCTACGTGCAACAATAGCTCCCAGATTATACTACCTATCACCTAGTACAACACTCCTGAGAACACTAAGATCAGGGACACACATGTGACAAGCCTCGTCCTTACCGTTTATGCATCTACCGATAAAGAGAGCAAAGTAATGAATAGCAGGAAAATGTATGCTCCCCGTGGTAGCTTGTGTGACGTCCCTGGATTCCCCCACTATAATACTAGCAAGTAATTCACTAAATTCAGATTTGCGAGGATCACTGATACTGCTCCATTGTGGGAGCTTGCAGGCAACATTAAAATCCTCTAAATCCATGGTATAAGATTTATCATAAAGGTCAAACAGGACAGTGTGAGAATTACGTGAAGATGAAAATTTAAACCTTCTCACAAAGCTATCAGTTAAGCCACGGTATTGAGGACACTTATCTTGCGTGAAGTCCTCTAGGTCAGCATTGCGCACATATGCGTAAAATTCATCTTTGATGCCAGCTTGACCCATAAATTCATCTGACGGCCATTCACAAGGCCGCACATCAGCATCCCTCGGTGGTTCATCATCCGGCTCACGGAACGTGAGCCTCGGTTCTTGCTTCCTTGAAGGACCACCTTGCAAGTTTCTCCTAGACATTTTTCTGAAATTTTTCTGTAATTTTTAGTAACTTCAAAATAAAACTTAAGCAAACTCAACAAGATTGATAGCAACGACTCCTATAAGTGCCTAGAGGCTATATCATGCGTTAGAACTACTTGGGACCAAGAAAATTTGACATGCAAGCTCAAGAACAAGGTCACCACAACAACATAAATTTGCAACAAATAAAGCACTAGAACAAAAACTAATTGGACCAATAGAGGAGTCACATACCAAGGAACAATCTCCCCAAACAGTTTGGTGAATGGTGCTTTGAGAAAGGAGATCAAAAATGGCAACAAAATGAGCTAGAACTCGGGTTTGAGCTGGTTGGGGAATTTTTCGGGAGGAAGAAGAAGAGCATGGGTGAAAGGATAAGTGGAGGGGGCACGTGGGGCCCTCGAGGCAGGGGGCGCGCCCCGTGCCCTCGAGGCCACGTGCTCGCTCCCCTCGCTGTGGGTTCAGTGCCATATTTTCTTAAATATTCTGGAAAAAATCTTATTTCATTTTCATGGCATTTGGAGAACTTTTATTTTCGGGATATTTTTTTATTGCACGGATAAGTCTGGAAACAGACAGACAATGCTATTTTTGCTTTATTTATCCTAATTAACAAAAAGTAAAAGGAGGGTACAGAAGGTTTGTGCCATCTAGATTCACCTATCCCATGTTCATCAAAAGGAATCCATTAACAAGGTTGATCAGGTCTTGTTAATAAACTCTTTCTGAGTAACATGAAACCGGAGAATTTTCGAATGACACTCTGTTACCTCAATGGGGATATGTATGTCCCCAACAATAAGTATGTCATATGCCTTCTTGATAGTAGGAATAGGAAACTCAAAACCTCCAATAGTAATAGTCAAAGTTTTTCCAATATAATTGATACTATAAACTTGAGGTTGTTTCCTCGGAAAGTGTACCGCATGCTCATTACCGTTGACATGAAAAGTGACATTGCCTTTGTTGCAATCAATAACAGCCCCTGTAGTATTCAAAAAAGGTCTTCCAAGAATAATAGACATAATATCGTCCTCGGGAATATCAAGTATAACAAAGTCCGTTAGAATAGTAAAATTTGCAACTACAACAGGCACATCCTCACAAATACCGACAGGTATAGCAGTTGATTTATCAGCCATTTGCAAAGATATTTCAGTAGGTGTCAACTTACTCAAGTCAAGTCTACGATATAAAGAGAGAGGCATAACACTAACACCAGCTCCAAGATCACACAAAGCTGTTTTAACATAGTTTCTCTTAATGGAGCAAGGTATAGTAGGTACTCCTGGATCCCCTAATTTCTTAGGCATTCCACCCTCAAAATTGTAATTGGCAAGCATGGTGGAGATTTCTACTTCGGGTATCTTTCTTTTGTTGGTAGTAATATCTTTCATATACTTGGCATAAGGATTTGATTTAAGCACATCAGTCAAACGCATACGCAAAAAGATAGGTCTAATCATTTCAGCGAAGCGCTCAAAGTCCACATCATCCTTTTTCTTGGATGGTTTCAGAGGAAAAGGCATGGGTTTCTAAACCCATGGTTCTCTTTCCCTACCGTGCTTCCTAGCAACAAAGTCTCTCTTATCATAACGTTGATTCTTTGATTGTGGGTTATCAAGATCAATGGAAGGTTAAATCTCTACATCGTTATCATTGCTAGGTTGAGCATCATCATTAATATTATCACTAGGTTCATGTTCATTACCAGATTGTGTCTCAGCATCAGAAACAGATATATCATTGGGATTCTCGGGTGGGTGAGCTACAGGTTCACTTGAAGCATGCAAAGTCCTATCATTTTTCTTTTTCTTCTTCTTAGAAGAACTAGGTGCATCTAAATTAGCTCTCTGATAATCTTGCTCAATTCTTTTAGGATGGCCTTTAGGATACAGAGGTTCCTGAGTCATTTTACCACCTCTAGTTGCAACTCTAACAACATAGTCATTATCCTTACTATTTAATTCATTGAGCAAATCATTCTGAGCTTTAAGTACTTGTTCTACTTGAGTGGTGACCATGGAAGCATGTTTACTAATAAGTTTCAGTTCACTTTTAGCTCTAGACAGATAATCACTCAAGCGTTCAATCATACTCCCTCCGTTCGGAATTACTTGTCGCAGAAATGGATGTATCTAGATGTATTTTAGTTCTAGATACATCTATTTCCGAGACAAGTAATTCCGAACGGAGGGAGTACAAGCATTGTGTTGTAATTGTCTACCAACATAAGCATTGAAGTTTTCTTGCTTCACAATGAAATTGTCAAACTCATCTAAACATTGGCTAGCAGACTTATAACGAGGAATATCACCTTCATCACATCTATAAAGATAATTTACCTTTACTACCTGTGTAGGGTTATCAAGACCATGTATTTCTTCAATAGGCGGTAAATTCTTAACATCTTCAGCTTTAATACCTTTTTCTTTCATAGATTTCTTTGCCTCTTGCATATCTTCAGGACTGAGGAACAGAACACCTCTTTTCTTCGGAGTTGGCTTAGGGGCTGGTTCAGGAAGTGTCCAATTATTTTCATTGGCTAGCATATTATTCAATAGTAATTCAACTTGTTCAACTGTTCTTTCCCGAAAACATAACCAGCACAACTATCCAGGTGTTCTCTGTAAGCATCGGTAAGTCCATTATAAAAGACATCAAGTATATCATGCATATCAAGAGGATGATCAGGCAAAGCATTAAGTAACTGGAGAAGCCTCCCCCAAGCTTGTGGGAGACTCTCTTCTTCAGTTTGAGCAAAGTTATATATTTCCTGTAAGGCATCTTGTTTCTTATGAGCGGGAAAATATTTAGCAGAGAAGTAATACATCATATCCTTGGGACTACGCACACAACCAGGATCAAGAGAATTAAACCAAGTCTTAGCATCACCCTTAACGAGAACAAAAATAGCTTAAGGATATAGTAGTAACGAATCTTTTCATCGTTGGTAAACAGGGTGGCTATATCATTCAACTTAGTAAGATCTGCCACAACAGTTTCAGACTCATAGCCATGGAAAGGATCGGATTCAACCAAAGTAATTAACTCAGGATCAACAGAGAATTCATAATCCTTATCAGTAACACAGATAGGTGAAGTAGCAAAAGCAGGGTCATGTTTCATTCTAGCATTCAAGGACTTTTCTTTCAGCTTAGCTAATAATTTCTTAAGATCATATCTATCATTGCAAGCAAGAAAGTCTCTAGCAGTTTCTTCATCCATAACATAACCCTCAGGAACAACAGGCAATTCATATCTATTGGGAGTACTTTCATCGTCACTTTCATAAATATCATCAACATTTGCACTCTCCCTAACCTTAGCAATTTGTTCATCTAGAAATTCACCTAGTGGCACTGTATCAGGCATAGAGGTAGTTTCATCATACATAGCAGAAGTAGCATCATCAAGAACATATGACATATCAGATTCAATAGCAGGAGTAGGTGTCGCAAGTATACTCATAACAGAAGGAGAATCAAGTGCAGAGCTAGATGGCAGTTCCTTACCTCCCCTCGTAGTTGAGGGTAAGATCTTGGTTTTTGAGTCCTTCAAATTCTCCATAGTAATACACAGATATAAATCCCAAGTGACTCAAAGAATAGAGCTATGATCCCCGGCAATGGCGCTAGAAAATAGTCTTGATAACCCACAAGTGTAGGGGATCGCAACAGTTTTCGAGGGTAAAGTATTAAATCCAAATTAGTTGATTCGACAAAAGGGGAGCCAAAGAATACTCTTAAGTATTACCAGCTGAGTTGTCAATTCAACCACACCTGGAAACTTAGTATCTGCAGCAAGATAGTTTAGTAGCAAAGTAATATGATAGTGGCGGTAGCAACAATAAAAGTAAAGATAGTGTTTTTGTAGTTTTTGTGATAGTAGCAACGGAAAAGTAAATAAGCGACTAGCAATATAGGTAAAGCTCGTAGGCATTGGATCGATGATGGGAAATTACGTTGGATGAAATTCATCATGTAGAAGTTATAACCTAGGGTGACACAGAACTAGCTCCAGTTCATCAATGCAATGTAGGCATGTATTCCGAATATAGTCATACATGCTTATGGAAAATAACTTGCATGACATCTTTTGTCCTACCCTCCCGTGGCAGTGGGATCCTATTGGAAACTAAGGGATATTAAGGCCTCCTTTTAATAGAGTACCGGACCAAAGCATTAACACATAGTGAATACATGAACTCCTCAAACTATGGTCAACACCGTGAGTGGTCCCGATTGTCACTTCGGGGTTGCCGGATCATAACACGTAGTAGGTGATTATAGACTTGCAAGATAGGATCAAGAACACACATATATTCATGAAAACATAATAGGTTCAGATCTGAAATCATGGCACTCAGGCCCTAGTGACAAGCATTAAGCGTAGCAAAGTCATAGCAACATCAATCTCAGAACATAGTGGATACTAGGGATCAAACCCTAACAAAACTAACTCGATTACATGATAGATCCCATCCAACCCATCACCGTCCAGCAAGCCTATGATGGAATTACTCACACACGGCAGTGAGCATCATGGAATTGGTGATGGAGGAAGGTTGATGATGACGATGACGACGATCTCCACTCTCCGGAGCCCCGAACGGACTCCAGATCAGCCCTCCCGAGAGAGATTAGGGCTTGGCGGCGGCTTCGTCTCATGAAACCCGATAATTCCTTCTCTCCTATTTTTTTCTCCCCGAATCGGAAGATATAGGATCTGGGGATACGTCGGTCGAGGACAGGGTGTGGGCCCCCGGTGAAGATCTTCTTGCAGATATTTTTATATATTTTTTAAAATAATTCTCCGTTGATTTTCAGGCGATTCTGAGAACTTTTTATTCTGCACAAAAACAACACCATGGTAGTTCTGCTGAAAACAGCGTCAGTCCGGGTTAGTTCCATTCAAATCATGCAAGTTAGAGTCCAAAACAAGGGCAAAAGGGTTTGGAAAAGTAGATACGTTGGAGACGTATCATATCGCGCCGCCCTGAGGACAACTCGGCGGCGGCCCTCCTCGCCGAGCATGAGGTACATCCTCCAGGCGATGTCCTGGCATTCCTCGTTAAAAGCCAAGACCCGTGGGGAGCGATGCTTGACCTCGTGAGGGAGGACCGCCTTTGCCCCGTAAACGAGAAAGAAAGGAGTTTCTCCCATGGGTTTGGTAGCGGTGGTTCAAATCGACCACAACACGGACTGGAGCTCGTCGATCCAGCCCCTGCCGCAAGCTTTGAGCTTCTTCTTAAAGCTGCGCGTCTTGAGGCCACGCAAGACTTCCGCGTTGGCGCGTTGGGCCTGACCATTGCTCCTGGGGAGAGCCACCGAGGCGTAGCAGATCTATGTTCCAAGGTTAGCACAATATGACCTGAAGAGATTGCTTGTGAACTGTGAACCGTTATCCGTGATGATGCGGCTGGGGACCCCAAATCGCCTCCCGAGGCCCTGGATAAACTTGACGGCCGACCCGGCTGGGATCGCGCGAACAGGCTCCACCTCTGCCCACTTGGTGAATTTGTCAATGGCGTACAGGAAGCGGTAGCCCCCCGCCGCCCGGGGAAATGGACCCAGGATGTCCAATCCCCAAACCGCGAAGGGCCAGGAGAGCGGGATCGTCTGGAGGCCCTGCGCTGGTTGGTGGATCTGCTTGGCGTGGAACTGGCACACCTCGCAAGCCTGCACAAGCTCTGTGGCGTCGTTAAGCACCGTGGGCCAGTAGAAGCCGCTGCGGAAGGCCTTGCCCACGAGGGTGCGGGACGATGAGTGGTAACCGCAGTCCCCACCGTGGATGTCAGCCAACAGCTCGCGTCCTTGTTTCCTCGAGATGCACTTTAGTGGGACGTCATTGGGGTGCCTCCTGTAGAGTTCGCCGTCTTGGATGCAGTAAGCCGAGGCCTGTCAGACCACGCGCTCTGCGTCTTCCTCCTTGTCTAGCCAGGTGTCGTGTTGCAGGTACATCTTGAGCTCTTGGGTTCAGCAACCCTCCTCGGGCTCCGCAGCGAGTAACGGGCGGGCTCCGGAGGCCGGTCCGCAGGGCGGGGCTCCGTCCGCAGGCGCCGCAGGTAGCCCCTGTCGAGGGGACGCCAGCTCAGGAACGGGCGGTGTTGCCGATGGCTTGAGCAGGCGCTCCTCGAAGATGCCCGGCCTCTAAGGCTCCCGCCTAGAGGCCCATTTGGCGATGTCGTCCGCTTCCTTGTTCGTGCCTCTTGGCACGTGCTGCACCTCCAGCCCTCGGAATCGCTTTTCCATCTTACGCACCTCCTCCAGATATGCCTCCATGTGCTCGTCCTTGGGCTTGTATTTCTTGTTGGAGAAGTTGACGAGGAGCTGCAAATCGCCTCTGATGGTGAGGCGCTTGACCCCCAGTGCAGCGGCGGCCTTGAGCCCAGCAATTAGGCCTCATACTCTGCGATGTTGTTGGAGACCTTCTCGCCTTGCTGGAAGCAAAGCTGCACGACATAGTACAACTTGTCCTGAGTGGGAGAAACTAACATGGTGCCAGCTCCCGCACCAAGGCGCGAGAAGGCGCCATCGAAGTATACCACCCATCCGTCCGGGGCTTCATCGCTGGGGGCCCGCGAGCGATCCTCGCCAACCCCCTGCTCCGACGCATCGGTCCATTCTGCCACAAAGTCTGCCAGAGCCGCTCCTTTGATCACTCGCGCGGTGCTGAACTCCAACTGGAATGCCTGGAGCTCGATGTTCCATTCGGCGACCCTCCCGACGACATTCAGGCCCCGGAGCACTTTCTCGAGAGGGTACGACGAGACAACCTTGATAGGGTGGCCTTCAAAGTAATGGCGTAGCTTCCTGGAGGCGACAAGGAGCGCCAGGAGCAGCTTTTGAGGCATCGGGTAGCGCGAGCGCGCATCGCGCAGTACGGTGCTGACGAAGTACACTGGGTGCTCCACGAGGGTCGGCGCTGCAGGATCCTCAGGCGCTTTAGGAATCTTGGGTGCCTCTTGCTGGATGGCGGGCCGCCCGTAACCGTGGTCGAGTCTACCTCCGGAACTACGTGAGGGGGCGACGGGGGTCCTGAGGATGCCAAATTGCCCCGTGGCCTCGCGCTTCGGGGCCTCTCCTCGCGCTCCACCACTAGCGCTGCACTGGCGGAGTGAGGCATCGCGGCAAGATAGAGAGTCATTGGTTCCAGGGGTCGTGGCGCTACCGTAACCAGCGGGCTGGTGATGTATTCCTTGAGATCCCGGAAGGCGGCATCGGCCTTCGAAGTCCACTCAAAGGGCCCCTTCTTCTTCATGAGCTTGAAGAACGGGAGGGCATGTTCACCAAGCTTAGAGATGAAGCACCCCAGGGACATTATGCATCCCACAAGCTTCTGCATCTCCTTCAGGTTTGTGGGCGGCTTCATTCCTTTGATGGACTTGATCTTCTCCGGATTAGCTTCAATGCCCCGGTGTGAAACCAGGAACCCTAGCAACTTGCCAGAGGGTACACCAAACACGCACTTCTCCAGGTTGAGGCACAGCTTCACCTTGCGCAGGTTGGCGAACGTTTCTTCTAGGTCCTGGATGAGGGTCCTGGCCTCTCTGGTCTTGACCGCAATGTCGTCGACGTAGGCCTCCATGTTCCTCCCGAGCTGAGGGTCGAGGGTGATGTGCATCAGGCACTGGAAGGTGGCGCCCGCATTTCTCAGCCCGAAAGGCATGCAGGTGTAGCAGTAGACCCCGCAAGGGGTCAGGAACACCGTTTTCTCCACATCCTCCACCGCCATCTTAATTTGGTGGTAGCCCAAGAAGGCATCGAGGAAGCAGAGCAGGTCGCACTCAGCCATCGAATCCACGATCTGGTCGATGCGCGGGAGAGGGAAAGGGTCCTGAGGGCAGAACTTGTTGAGGCTCATGAAGTCGACGCACATGCGCTCCTTGCCTCCTTTCTTCGGGACTATGACGGGGTTGGCCAGCCACTCCGGGTGTCGTACCTCCCGTATGACGCATGCTTCCTCTCGCTTCCGAACCTCCTGAATGATGAAGGCTTGCTTCTCCGGGGCTTGTCTGCGTGCTTTTTGCTTGATAGGGCGCGCGTTGGGGCACACCGTGAGGTGATGCTCGATGACGTGCCTAGGCACCTCGACCAAGTCAGCGGCTTTCCAAGCAAACACATCCTTCTTAGCCCTGAGGAAGCTAACCAACGCCGCCTCTTGCTCAGGGTCCATGCCTGTGCCGATGGTGTAGGTGGCTCCTGAGCCCTCCTCGTCAGTGGGCACCTGCTTCATCTCGGCCGGGTCCTGAGAGAAGAGTTGCTTCTTCTTGGCAGGTGCGGCTTCCGGTGTCTCTGGAGCCCCTTTCGCACCTGAATGAGCTGCGGCAGCAGCCTTGTAAGCGCGCCCGAGGACCTGAAGGGCGGCTTTGGGGTACCCTTTGATGGTGATGACGCCGCTGCTCCCGGGCATCTTGACGGTGTTGTAGCCCGGGTGAGTCGCCACCATGAATTTCGCCAAGGCTGGGAAGCCGAGGACGGCGTTGTAGGGCAGGTGGATGGGCGCAACGTCGAAGTCGATGAGCTCAGTCCGGTAGTTAGCGGGTGTGCCAAAGGTGACCGGGAGGCGGATCTAGCCGAGCGGGACGGTTGAGCCCGCGACCCCTGAGAAGGGCTTGGTGGGGAGGAGCTGCATGTAGGACACGGGCATATGACCAAAGGCCTCGGGGGAGAGGATGTTGAGCCGGCGCCGCCGTCGATGAGGGTCCTCGTGACGGCCACCCTGCAGATGGTGGGAGTGCATATCGTGGGGAGGACGTTCGTGCCAGCTGCTACTGTGGCACGATCGCTAGGGTCGAAGGTGACGACGTGCCCTTGCGCGCTCTGTGCCCGCGGGGGCTCTTGCGGCTGGGCGGCGGCCCCGACCTGCCGAAAGTGCGACTTGACGTGCCGGGCCGACGCCGGTGCTTGGGAACCTCCGAGGATGCAGGAAACCCCGCGGCAGGGCAGCCCCCCGCCGGCAGCGCCCCGTAGCCCGCCGACGCGGGCCGTTTGAGCGCCGAGCTCCTCCATGGGTGGCCGGTGCGAGGGCAGCCGTCGTGCCACCAGGAGCGCCACCGGCGAGGCCACAGGGAGCGGAAGTGGCAGAGCAGGCCGCTCTCCGGTGGCCCGGCTGGCGAAAACGTCATCAGGGAAGGAGCCGGAGCGCCCATGGGTGACGCGGTCCGCCGATGCCGCTCGGACGACGGGGAAAGCACCAGCCTCCACGCAGATGCGGCGGGCCGCGGTCATCGTGGCGGCGCGGAACAGCAGAGGGGAGGTGAGGTCGTCGGAGAGGCGAGATTTCGACACGCCCCCTACCTGGCGCGCCACATGTCGGATTACGGGCTCCGCAAACCCAAGAAGTTTGAACACAGGGGCGTGAACGAAGATCTCTCCCACTCACGTCTACCTAGCATGTCGCCCTCGTCCGGTGAAGAGATTCAAGCGAACAACAAGTAAAGCACACACGAATTTACCCAGGTTCAGGCCACCTTGCGGTGTAAAACCCTACTTCCTGCTTTGGTCGATTAGCCTCGGGAGGGCTTGAGTATAAATGAGTACATTGGTTCCTCAGCTCAGGAGGGTCAGGAGGCAAGGGTGCTTGCTCCTTTGTGCCAGGGCAGAGTTTCTGTATCTGATCCCCCCCATAGTGGATATCCTAGCTACTTATATAGGCGGCCAGGAAGGATCCCACAACGGCCATTTTGAGAGGGAACACAAGGACGTTCTTATCCTGACAAAAGCGGTCTTCGCCTGCAAAGGGATCTGGCGATGACACGATGGTGGGCTCGATGGTGACATCCTCCCTGCCGTCCTTGCGGTCTTCAGTCTTGTTGCACCAATGGGGAAACCTTTGGCCTGCTCCTCAAGAACCCGCGCCTGCAGTGTCTCCTTTGCACCAAAACCGCAACTGCGCTGCTGGCACGCGCTGGCACCCGCTGGCATGGTGCGTCACTACTTGCGTCACTGCCTCCTTCTGAGGCAGGCTTGGCCTTGGAATCTCCGCCCCTCCGGAGCAACCCAGCCGAGGCCGCTCCTGAGGGGGTCTTGATGTCGTTCTCCTCGCGAGGTCTAGCCCCCTCACGAGGGTCTTGAGCAGCTGGTCGATCAGCTGGGCCGTACCAGGCCGTGGTAGGAGCGCGTCGCGGCCCACAGACAGGCAAGTCTGGGTACCCTGGTTCCCAGGACGCCGACAACATGTTATTTGTATGTCAGTTCTATTGGCCAAGTTTCTTAGGGACAGTTATTACGAGTTATCCTATGAAAATAAGCACCTGTGAATATAAGCTCCATGTAATAACCCAACCAGTTCTTTTCATCGCGTTTTCAGCTTATCTTTGGTATGTTCAGTGAAAAGTCTAGATTGCATTATATTTTTTCATTTTGCTACACATATGAAAATTAATTTGACTTGCAAACATCACAAATTGAACCCAATGCAGTTATTAATATGATAGGAAAACAGACCATCACTATTTGCTCAAAATGCAAATACAAAGATACCATCTGCTTGGCACAATCTACTTTGGTCAATGTTTTCCATAGATATCCCATTGCCTAATTTAAACAAAAACGCATGACCATCACCGTTTGCTTTGATTACTTGTTGTTCTTGGCCTAACACTCTAACAGAGCTTGTCAACGATTTAAACACTAAGGGCTGCTGTAGTGGGGCCTTTTCTAACTCATAGGTGACATAAAGGTTTGGCTGTACACTAAAGTAGGCTCTCCAAGAGTACCTGGAGATCCAGTTCGAAGGTATGCCTAATTTTTACATAGTGCATACGTAGTAAATGCTCATTTCATTGTGTGCAAGTGCAAGAGATGCGACATGTTTCATTATGTGGTGTTCTTTTGTTATAATCTCATCCTCTTGTGTTCACAAACTGGAAAGTATTCATATTTATCTTCCAAGGAGACGAGTAACTAGTTTGTGTCACCTTGCAGAGGGGGTGCAATGAAGATAAGATTGAGGATTTCCAAGTACAAGATGTTAGGAAGGAGCCTTGCAAGAGAAGTAGGAGCTGCGCTAAGCCTCTTCAACCTGTTAAGGTAAGTCTCTGTATCCAACTCAACAGTTCAATTCCTTGTTTGTTTCATGCATAGTTAATTTGCTCTTTTCAATTGCTTTATTTGTCCTCAGTTAATGAGTTGCCCAAAGAATGATGCCTGATGTTGGGTACTTGTATAACTATTAGTTGACAATTAAAGGCCTTACCATTTAAATACTTTGCCGAAGTGTGCCTGAAGCTTTGAAGTCTATTAACCAACTATTATTGAATGAGGCTCACAATCTAGTTTATACTAGGCTAATGATTGCATAGTTTTGCTTGTTGTAGTATGTTTGTATGAAATCCTCTGTTGTTCATTATGCTCCCTAAGACTTTAATTGAGCTACACAATGGCCAACTGCTTGCTTACTTCTACGCAACGTGTTGTCTAAATTTGTAACTTGTCTGTGTTTTGGATTGGGCCCCAACATCATGCTCCTCTAGTGAGCTAAGAGAGATTTCTGTATGCAGGCTGCACAGACTACCTTTTTTATAGTTTTTAAAATATCACCTGCTTATGCTTCACGACGTGTAACATTATTGTTAGTCATGTTTTGCCATGTACTCCCTCCGTTCCTAAATATAAGTCTTTTTAGACATTTCAAATGGACTATAACATACATATGTATGTAGACATATTTTAGAGCGTAGATTCACTCATTTTGCTCCGTATGCAGTCACTTGTTGAAATCTCTAGAAAGACTTATATTTAGGAACGAATGGAGTACAAAATAGTCTGTCTTGCTCGCTTCACTGTTGTAACTATATGTTTGCCTAGTCATGTGTACTTACAGAAACATTTCAGGATGATGTGACATCAACACAAAGATCTGCGAGCAGTGCGGCATGGCCGTTACTGAATGATTATGGATTGGAATTGGAATGTGCTGATGTTCTCGAGCATCAACTAGAGGTGGCAAGACAATGTGTACATGATTCTGAACGTACAATCAACAAGTTGAGACTGGACATGCAGGTATTAGATGCAGGAGTCAAAAAATGAAACACGACATTGAGGTAACAATGAAGGAATCAGAGATTTTGCAGACTGAAATTTGTGCTATCTAAATCCGGCCAATCCTATGTACTGAAGAAATTATAGTTCAAATGGTAAGTTATGTTGATGCGCGTCCATGATGTATGAGCTGTATTTGCCCAGTGTATGTAATTTGCTCTTTGTGTATGCTTTATTATCACTGGTGCCGAACCATAATGCCCAGTGGGTATAATCGGCTGTAATTTCTTTATTGTATAGTGTAGGATTATTCTATGTTTCTATGCCTTAGTCTGTTTATTGTATAGTGTATGATTTTTAGAGGTGATAGTATAGAGTAGGATAATTCTTTGAATATGCTATATCGTTCAAACGGGGGCCAACTCACCCAAACATTGTAGTGACCATGGCCCTCCACATGTCGTATGATCCATGGGCCATCTACGGGATAGACAACCCATGGCTTTCTATGGCCGTCCGAGTCGTGGGCCTTTTATGGGTTGTCAGATCCGTGGGCCTTCTATCGGCTGTCGGATCCATGGGCCTTCTATGGGCCAGCGGATCCATGGGTCGTCGGGTCAATGGGCCTTCTACATCCCGTACGATCCATGGGCCTTCTACTAGCTGTCTCATATATGGGCCTTGTACGGGCCGTATAAGGGTCCGTAAACGGGCTAGAGTGGAAATCGTATGTTTTATGGGCTGACCATAATGGGCCTTTAATAGGCCGTATTTGATGATGCTATGAAAATGGCCCAACGTATTAACGGGCCAACTGTAACCACGGGCTGAATTTAGCCCACAAGCAGAAAATGACAGTAAAGGGCCGAAAGTAAACGAATGCGGGAAATGAGCCCAAGAATAAATGGGCCCTGAGAAGGCCGAAAGATAACATGGGTTGGAAACGGCCCAATAGAATAATGGGCCGTTAATGGGTATAAAGTGATACACTGTTCATTACGGGCCAGTTTTACCATGGGCCGTTAATGGGCGACTGTTACTAAGGGCCTCATATGGGCCAAAAGACGTTATGGGCCATACATGGGCCGGAAGTTAAAATGGGCTGGAATTGTATTGGACGGCCCAGATGACGCTACTGGGCCTAATTCGGATAGGCCATAAACGGGCCCTGGTTTAGCTGGCTGTAAATGGGCTATAGGTCGTTAACAGGCTTGCCGTGGGCTGGCCCGCCACCTTTTGACCAAGTCAAACGGGCCAGCCTTTTCACAAGAATGGGCTTCTTGGGCCGTGCCACGTGTCGACGTATCATAGGTGCTTTGGGTCCAATGAGTAGATGACGCTACTGGGCCTAATTCGGATAGGCCATAAACGGGCCCTGGGTTAGCGGGTTGTAAATGGGCTATATGCGAACAGGCCGTTAACAGGATTGCCGTGGGCCGGCCCGCCATCTTTTGACCAAGTCAAACGGGCCGGCCTTTTCACAGGAATGGGCCTCTATTGGGTCGTGCCACGTGTCGACGTATCATAGGCGATATGGGTCCAATGAGTGCTTGACATCTGTTCCAACGGCGAGCCGACACGTGTTCCCTCCAGCCAATGATTATTTTACACGTGGAAAATCCCCATTGTTCGGGGCTGTTAACGGGTTATCGGATCCAAAACCGGACCCGATACCTTAACGGCGTTCCGTTACGGTGGATGCCATGTGTCGGTCACCCTTGACGAAAGCACTTCTGTGACACACGATTTATCGTCATGGAAGTGGACACTTCCGTGATGATAATTTTGGTAATGTCATGGAACACTTCTACGACAGCACAGGTATGACTATCTTGATTCTGTCATAAAATCATCATGGATGTACATGCATGACAGAAAATGTGACCTACTGTGACAAACACGTATCATCACGGAAGTGTATTTTTTTTTGTAGTGTACCCAATAGTTTCCTTAGGGTATCCTATGAAGACGCATTTTTTCGATTTGGGTTGGAGCTTTTCAGGTTGAAGTTTCTTGACATAAGCATCGCATCCCCAAACTTTTAGAAATGCAAACTTAGGTTTCTTCCCAAACCATAGTTCATACGGTGTCGTCTCAACGGATTTAGACGGTGCCCTATTTAAAGTGAATGCGGCAGTCTCTAAAGCATAACCCCAAAAAGATAGTGGTAAGCCGGTAAGAGACATCATAGGTCGCACCATGTCCAACAGAGTACGATTACGACGTTCGGACACACCATTACGCCGAGGTGTTCCAGGCGGCCTCAATTGTGAAACAATTCCACATTTCCTTAGGTGCGTGCCAAATTCGTGACTTAAATATTCTCCTCCATGATCTGATCGTAAGAACTTTATTTTTCTGTCACATTGATTCTCAACCTAATTCTGAAATTCCTTGAACTTTTCAAAGGTCTCAAACTTGTGTTTCATTAAGTAGACATACCCATATCTACTTAAGTCATCAGTGAGGGTGAGAACATAACGATAGCCACCGCGAGCTTCAACACTCATTGGACCGCACACATCGGTATGTATGATTTCCAACAAGTTGGTTGCTCGCTCCATTGTTTCGGAGAACGGAGTCTTGGTCATATTGCCCAAGAGGCATGGTTCGCACGTGTCAAATTATTCATAATCAAGAGACTCCAAAAGTCCATCTGCATGGAGCTTCTTCATACGTTTGACACCAATATGACCAAGGCGACGGTGCCACAAGTATGTGGGACTATCATTATGAACCTTACATCTTTTGGCATTCACACTATGAATATGTGTAACATCATGTTCGAGATTCAACAAGAATAAACCATTGACCAGTGGGGCATGACCATAAAACATTTCTCTCATATAAATAGAACAACCATTATTCTCAGATTTAAATGAGTAGCCATCTCGCATTAAACGAGATCCAGATACGATGTTCATGCTCAAAGCTGGTACTAAATAACAATTATTGAGGTTTAAAATTAATCCCGAAGGTAGATGTACAGGTAGAGTGCCGACGGCGATCACATTGACCTTGGAACCATTCCCGACACGCATCGTCACCTCGTCCTTCGCCAGTCTCTGCTTATTCCGCAGCTCCTGCTTTGAGTTACAAATGTGAGCAACTGCACCGGTATCAAATACCAAGGAGCTACTATGAGCGCTGGTAAGGTACACATCAATAACATGTATATCACAAATACCTTTGATGTTTCCGGCCTTCTTGTCCGCTAAGTATTTGGGGCAATTCCGCTTCCAGTGACCCGTTCCCTTGCAATAAAAGCACTCAGTCTCAGGCTTGGGTCCATTCTTTGGCTTCTTCCCGGCAACTGGCTTACCGGGCGCGGCAATTCCTTTGCCGTCCTTCTTGAAGTTCTTCTTACCCTTGCCTTTCTTGAACTTAGTGGTTTTATTCACCATCAACACTTGATGTTCCTTTTTGATTTCCACCTCCGCTGACTTCAGCATTGAATATACCTCGGGAATGGACTTCTCCATCCCTTGCATATTGAAGTTCATCACGAAGCTCTTGTAGCTAGGTGGAAGCGACTGAAGGATTCTATCAACGACCGCGTCATCTAGGAGATTAATTCCCAGCTGAGACAAGCGGTTGTGCAACCCAGACATTTTGAGTATATGCTCGCTGACACAACTATTCTCCTCCATCTTATAACTATAGAACTTGTCGGAGACTTCATATCTCTCGACTCGGGCATGAGCTTGGAAAACCATTTTCAGCTCTTGGAACATCTCATATGCTCTGTGCTTCTCAAAACGCTTTTGGAGCCCCGATTCTAAGCTGTAAGGCATCCCGCACTGAACCAGGGAGTAATCATCACTACGCGACTGCCAGGCATTCATAACGTCTTGAGTTGCTAGGAAAACGGGTCCATCACCTAGCGGTGCTTCAAGGACATATGCTTTCTTGGCAGCTATGAGGATGATCCTCAAGTTACGGACCCAATCCGTATAGTTGCTACCATTGTCTTTCAGCTTGGTTTTCTCTAGGAACGCGTTGAAGTTGAGGGCAACATTAGCGTGGGCCATTGGATATACAAGACATATTGTAAAGATTTTAGACTATGTTCATGACAATTAAGTTCATCTAAACAAATTTAATGAACTCCCACTCAGATAGACATCTCTCTAGTCATCTAAGTGATACATGATCCGAATCGACTAGGCCGTGTCCGATCATCACGTGAGACGGACTAGTCATCAACAGTGAACATCTTCATGTTGATCGTATCTTCTATACAACTCATGTTCGGCCTTTCGGTCTTCCGTGTTCCGAGGCCATGTCTGTACATGCTAGGCTCGTCAAGTCAACCCTAAGTGTATTGTGTGTGTAAATCTGGCTTTCACCCGTTGTATGCGAACGTTAGAACCTATCACACCCGATCATCACGTGGTGCTTCGGAACAACGAACCTTAGCAACGCTGCATAGTTAGGGGGAACACAATTCTTGAAATTTTAGTGAGAGATCATCTTATTTATGCTACCGTCGTTCTAAGCAAATAAGATGTAAAACATGATAAACATCACATGCAATCAAATAGTGACATGATATGGCCAATATCATTTTGCTCCTTTTGATCTCCATCTTCGGGGCTCCATGATCATCATCGTCACCGGCATGACACCATGATCTCCATCATCATGATCTCCATCATCGTGTCTTCATGAAGTTGTCTCGCCAAACGTTACTACTACTACTATGGCTAACGGTTAGCAATAAAGTAAAGTAATTACATGGCGTTTTCAATGACACGCAGGTCATACAATAAAATAAGACAACTCCTATGGCTCATGCCGGTTGTCATACTCATCGACATGCAAGTCGTGATTCCTATTACAAGAACATGATCAATCTCATACATGACATATATATCATTCATCACATCCATTTGGCCATATCACATCACACGACACATGCTGCAAGAACAAGTTAGACGTCCTTTAATTGTTGTTGCAAGTTTTTACGTGGCTTCTAGAGGTTTCTAGCAAGAACGTTTCTTACCTACGCCAAAACCACAACGTGATATGCCAATTACTATTTACCCTTCATAAGGACCCTCTGATCCGACTAAAGTGGGAGAGACAGACACCCGCTAGCCACCTTATGCAACTAGTGCATGACAGTCGGTGGAACCTATCTCATGTAAGCGTACGTGTAAGTTCGGTCCGGGCCGCTTCATCTTATGATAACACCGAATCAAGATAAGACTAGTAGCGGCAAGTAAATTGACAAAATCTACGCCCACAACATCTTGTGTTCTACTTGTGCATAGTAACTACGCATAGACCTAGCTCATGATGCCACTGTTGGGGATCGTTGCATAAATTCAAAACAATTCTACGCATCACCAAGATCTATCTATGGAGTTTACTAGCAACGAGAGGGGAGTGCATCTTCATACCTTTGAAGATCGCGATGAGGAAGCGTTGCAAGAATGCGGTCGGTGGAGTCGTACACGAAGCGATTCTGATCGCTGACGAATCCGATCTAAGCACCGAACAACGGTGCCTCCATGTTCAACACACGTGCAGCCCGGTGACGTCTCCCGCACCTTGATCCAGCAAGGGGAGAGGGAGAGGTTGGGGAAGACTCCGTCCAGCAGCAGCACGACGGCGTGGTGGTGGTGGAGGAGCGTGGTACTCCGGCAGGGCTTCACCAAGCTTCAAAGGAGAGGAGGAGGAGTTGGGAGAGGGGGAGGGCTGTGCCAGGGCTTAGGTGCGGCTGCCCTCCCACCCCCACATATATATAGGGGCAAGGGAGAGGGGGGCCGGCCACCTCATATCTAATCTGAGGAGGGGGCGGGGGCCAGAGGGAGGTGGCTTGCCCCCCAAGACAAAGGGGGGCGCCCCCCTTTAGGGTTTCCCCCAAACCCTAGGTGCATGGGCCCTAGGGGGGAGGTGCCCGGCCCACTTAGGGGCTGGTCCCTCTCCACAAACAGCCCATAGGGCCCTCCGGGGCAGGTGGACCCTCCCAGTGGACCCCCGGAACCCCTTCGGTGGCCCCGGTACAATACCGACATACCCCAGAACACTTCTGGTGACCGTATGATGACTTCCCATATATAAATATTTACCTCCGGACTATTCTAGAACTCCTTTTGACGTCCGGGACCTCATCCTGGACTCCGAACAACATTCGGTAACCGCGTACATCTATTCTCTATAACCCTGGCGTCATCGAACCTTAAGTGTGTAGACCCTACGGGTTCGGGAATCATGCAGACATGACCGAGACATATCTGAAGGAAATATGCCCTAGAGGCAATAATAAAGATGTTATTTTGTATTTCCTTATATCATGATAAATGTCTTTTATTCATGCTAGAATTGTATTAATCGGAAACTTAGTACATGTGTGAATACATAGACAAAACAGTATGTCCCTAGTATGCCTCTACTAGACTAGCTCATTGATCAAAGATGGTTATGTTTCCTAGCCATAGACATGAGTTATCATTTTATCAACAAGATCACATCATTAGGAGAATGATGTGATGGACTAGACCCATCTGTTAGCTTAGCACTATGATCGATTAGTTTTACTGCTATTGATTTCTTCATGACTTATACATGTTCCTATGACTATGAGATTATGCAACTCCCGAATACCAGAGGAACACCTTGTGTGCTATGAAACGTCACAACATAACTGGGTGATTATAAAGAAGCTCTACAGGTGTCTCTGAAAGTGTTCGTGGTGTTGGCATAGATCAAGAATAGGATCTGTCACTCCGAGTGTCAGAGAGGTATCTCTGGGCCCTCTCAGTAATGCACATCATAATAAACCTTGCAAGCAAATGACTAATGAGTTAGTCACGAGATGATGTATTAAGAAATGAGTGAAGAGACTTGCCGGTAGTGAGATTGAACTAGGTATTGAGATACCGATGATCGAATCTCGGGCAAGTAACATACCGGTGACAACGGGAACAACGTATGTTGTTATGCGGTTTGACCGATAAAGATCTTCGTAGAATATGTAGGAGCCAATATGAGCATCCAGGTTCCACTATTGGTTATTGACTGGAGATGAGTCTTGGTCATGTCTACATAGTTCTCGAACCCGTAGGGTCCGCACGCTTAACGTACGCTGACGATCGGTATTATGAGTTTATGAGTTTTGATGTACTGAAGGTAGTTCGGAGTCCCGGATGAGATCACGGGCATGGTTAGGAGTCTCGGAATGTCTGAGTTATAAAGATTGATATATTGGACGACTATGTTTGGACACCGGAAGGGTTTCAGAAGGTTTCGGGCATATACCGGAGTATCGGGGGGTTACCGGAACCCCCTGGGGAGTTAATTGGGCCTCATGGGCCCTAGTGGGAGAAGAGGAGGGGCGTCCAAGGTAGCCGCGCATCCCCTCCCCCTCTAGTCCGAATTGGACAAGGAGGGGGGTGGCGCCCCCCCCCCCTTTCCTTCTCTTCCTCTCTCCCTTCCTTCTCCCCTCCTACTCCAACTAGGAAAAGAGGGAGCCCTACTCCCGGTGGGAATAGGACTCCTTCCTTGGCGCACCCTCCTCCTGGCCGGCCGCCTCCACCCTAGCTCCTTTATATACGGGGGCAGGGGCACTTCTAGACACACAAGTTGATCAGTTGATCTCTCCCAACCATGTGCGGTGCCCCCCTCCACAGAAACACACCTCGGTCATACTATTGCAGTGCTTAGGCGAAGCCCTGCGCCGGTAGCTTCATCATCTCCATCACCACACCATCCTGCTGACGAAACTCTCTCGTGAAGCTCTACTGGATCAAGAGCTCGTGGGATGTCATCAAGCTGAACGTGTGTTGAACGCGGAGGTGCCGTACGTTCGGTGCTTGATCGGTTGGATCACGAAGAAGTTCGACTACATCAACCGCGTCACTAGACGCTTCCGCTTTCGGTCTACGAGGGTACGTAGACACACTCTCCCCTCTCGTTGCTATGCATCTAGTAGATAGATCTTGCGTGATCGTAGAATTTTTTTTGAATACTGTGTTCCCCAACAGTGGCATCATGAGCCAGGTCTATGCGTAGATGATATGCACGAGTAGAACACAATGAGTTGTGGGCGATAATAGTCATACTACTTACCAGCATGTCATACTTTGATTCAGCGGTATTGTGAGATGAAGCGGCCCGGACCGACATTACGCGTACGCTTACGCGAGACTGGTTTCACCGTTATGAGCACTCGTTGATTAAAGGTGACTGGCGGGTGTCTGTCTCTCTCACTTTAGCTGAATTGAGTGTGGCTACGCCTGATCCTTGTGAAGGTTAAAACAACACATACTTGACGAAAAATCATCATGGTTTTGTATGCGTAGGTAAGAACGGTTCTTGCTAAGCCCGTAGCAGCCACGTAAAACTTTCAACAACAAAGTAGAGGACGTCTAACTTGTTTTTGCAGGGCATGTTGTGATGTGATATGGTCAAGACATGATGAGTTGTACGTTATTGTATGAGATGATCATGTTATGTAAAGTTATCGGCAACTGGCAGGAGCTATATGGTTGTCGCTTTATTGTATGAAATACAATCGCCATGTAATTACTTTTCTTGATCACTAAGCGGTAGAGATAGTCGGGGAAGCAATGGTTAGCGAGACGACAATGATGGTACGATGGAGATCAAGGTGTCACGCCGGTCACGATGGTGATCATGACGGTGCCTTGGAGATGGAGATCAAAAAGCACAAGATGATGATGGCCATATGATGTCACATACTTTGATTGCATGTGATGTTTATCTTATTATGCTTCTTATTTTGCTTTGTACGGCGGTAGTATTATAAGATGATCCCTTACAAAATTTCAAGGTACAAGTGTTCTCCCTGAGTATGCACCGTTGCGAAAGTTCGTCGTGCTGAGACACCACGTGATGATCGGGTGTGATAAGCTCTACGTACACATACAACGGGTGCAAGCCAGTTTAGCACACGCAGAATACACGGGTTAAACTTGACGAGCCTAGCATGTACAGACATGGCCTCGGAACACTGGAGACCGAAAGGTCGAGCGTGAATCATATAGTAGATATGATCAACATAATATGTTCACCATTGAAAACTACTCCATCTCACGTGATGATCGGACATGGTTTAGTTGATTTGGATCACGTGATCATTTAGATGACTAGAGGGATGTCTATCTAAATGGGAGTTCTTTAGTAATATGGTTAATTGAACTTTAATTTATCATGAACTTAGTCCCGATAGTTTTTGCATATCTTTGTTGTTGTAGATCAATGGCCCGTGCTACCGTGCCCTTGAATTTCAATGCATTCCTAGAGAAAGCTAAGTTGAAAGATGATGGTAGCAATTACACGGAGTGGGTCCATAACTTGAGGATTATCCTCATTGCTGCACAGAAGAATTATGTCCTTGAAGCACCGCTAGGTGACAAGCCCCCTCCCGCTAATGTAGACGCTTTGAACGTCTGGCAGACGTGGTCTGATGACTACACGATAGTTCAGTGTGCCATGCTTTACGGCTTAAAACCAGGACTTCAACGACGTTTTGAACGTCATGGAGCATATGAGATGTTCCAGGAGTTGAAGTTAATATTTCAAGCAAATGCCTGGATTGAGAAATATGAGATTTCCAATAAGTTATATAGCTGTAAGATGGAGGAGAACAGTTCTATCAGTAAACACTTGCTCAGAATGTCTGGGTACTACAATCATATGACTCAACTTGGTTGCAAAGTTGATGAAGATAGTGTTATTGATAGAGTTATTCAATCACTGCCACCAAGCTAAAAAGGCTTCGTGATGAACTATAACATGCCAGGGATGCAGAAGACAATTCCCGAGCTCTTCGCTATGCTCAAAGCTGCGGAGCTAGAAATCAAAAAGGAGCATCAAGTGTTGATGGTTAACAAGACCACTAGTTTCAAGAAAAAGGGCAAGGGAAAGAAGGGGAACTTCAAGAAGAATAGCAAGATAGGTGCTACTCCCACGAAGAAACCCAAGTCTGGAGCCAAGCCTGAAACTGAGTGCTTCTACTTCAAAGGGACTGGACACTGGAAGCGGAACTGCCCCAAGTATTTGGCGGATAAGAAGGATGGCAAGGTGAACAAAGGTATATGTGATATACATGTTATTGATGTGTACCTTACTAATGCTCGTAGTAGCACCTGGGTACTTGATACCGGCTCAGTTGCTAATATTTGTAACTCGAAATAGGGGCTATGGATTAAACGAAGATTGGCTAAGGACGAGGTGACGATGCGCGTGGGAAATGGTTCCAAAGTTGATGTGATAGCCGTCGGCACGCTACCTCTACATCTACCTTCGGGATTAGTTTTAGACCTGAATAATTGTTATTTGGTGCCAGCGTTAAGCATGAACATTATATCTGGATCTTGTTTATTGCGAGACGGTTATTCATTTAAATCTGAGAATAATTGTTGTTCTATTTATATGACTAATATCTTTTATGGTCATGCATCCTTGAAGAGTGGTCTATTATTGTTGGATCTTGATTGTAATGATACACATATTCATAATATTGAAGCCCAAAGATGCAAGGTTAATAATGATAGTGTAACTTATTTGTGGCACTGCCATTTAGGTCATATTGGTGTAAAGCGCATGAAGAAACTCCATAGTGATGGACTTTTGGAATCACTTGATTATGAATCACTTGGTGCTTGCGAACCGTGCCTCATGGGCAAGATGACTAAAACTCCGTTCTCCGGTACAATGGAGCGAGCAACAGATTTGTTGGAAATCATACATACTGATGTATGTGGACCAATAAGTGTTGAAGCTCGCGGCGGGTATCATTATTTTCTGACCTTCACTGATGATTTCAGCAGATATGGGTATATCTACATGATGAAGCACAAGTCTGGAACATTTGAAAAGTTCAAAGTATTTCAGAGTGAAGTAGAGAATCATCGTAACAAGAAAATAAAGTTTCTACGATCTGATCGTGGAGGTAAATATTTGAGTTACGAGTTTGGTCTTCATCTGAAACAATGTGGGATAGTTTCACAACTCACGCCACCCGAAACACCACAGCGTAATGGTGTGTCCGAATGTCGCAACCGTACTTTATTAGATATGGTGCAGTCTATGATGCCTCTTACCGATTTACCACTATCATTTTGGGGTTATGCTTTACAAACAACTGCATTCACGTTAAATAGGGCACCACCTAAATCCGTTGAGACGACGCCTTATGAACTATGGTTTGGCAAGAAACCAAAGTTGTCGTTTCTTAAAGTTTGGGGCTGCGATGCTTATGTGAAAAAGCTTCAACCTGATAAGCTCGAACCCAAGTCGGAGAAATGTGTCTTCATAGGATACCCAAAGGAGACTGTTGGGTACACCTTCTATCACAGATCCGAAGGCAAGATATTCGTTGCTAAGAATGGATCCTTTCTAGAGAAGGAGTTTCTCTCGAAAGAAGTGAGTGGGAGGAAAGTGGAACTTGATGAGGTAATTGTACCTTCTCCCGAATTGGAAAGTAGTACATCATAGAAACTAGTTCGAGTGATTCCTACACCAATTAGTGAGGAAGCTAATGATGATGATCATGAAACTTCGGATAAAGTTACTGCTGAACTTCGTAGATCAACCAAAGTACATTCCGCGCCAGAGTGGTACAGCAACCCGGTTCTGGAAGTCATGTTACTAGACCATGATGAACCTACGAACTATGAGGAAGCAATGATGAGCCCAGATTCCGCCAAATGGCTCGAGGCCATGAAATCTGAGATGGGATCCATGTATGAGAACAAAGTGTGGACTTTGGTTGACTTGCCCGATGATCGGCAAGCCATTGAAAATAAATGGATCTTCAATAGAAAGATCGACTCTGACGGTAATGTTACTGTTTACAAAGCACGACATATTGCGAAAGGTTTTCGACAAGTTCAAGGAGTTGACTACGATGAGACTTTCTCACCCATAGCGATGCTTAAGTCTGTCCGAATCATGTTAGTAATTGCCGCATTTTATGATTATGAAATCTGGCAAATGGATGTCAAAACTGCATTCCTGAATGGATATCTCAAAGAGGAGTTGTATATGATGCAACCAGAAGGTTTTGTCAATCCTAAAGGTGCTAACAAAGCGTGCAAGCTCCAGCGATTCATCTATGGACTGGTGCAAGCATCTCGGAGTTGGAATATACGCTTTGATGAGGTGATCAAAGCATATGGTTTTATACAGACTTTTGGAGAATCCTGTATTTACAAGAAAGTGAGTGGGAGCTCTGTAGCATTTCTGATATTATATGTGGATGACATATTGTTGATTGGAAATGATATAGAATTTCTGGATGGCATAAAAGGATACTTGAATAAGAATTTTTCAATGAAAGACCTCGGTGAAGCTGCTTACATATAAGGCATCAAGATCTATAGAGATAGATCAAGACACTTAATTGGACTTTCACAAAGCACATACCTTGATAAAGTTTTGAAGAAGTTCAAAATGGATCAGTCAAAGAAAGGGTTCTTGCCTGTGTTACAAGGTGTGTAGTTGAGTAAGACTCAATGCCCGACCACTGCAGAAGATAGAGAGAAATGGAAGTCATTCCCTATGCCTCAGCCATAGGATCTATCATGTATGCAATGTTGTGTACCAGACCTGATGTGTGCCTTGCTATAAATTTAGCAGGAAGGTACCAAAGTAATCCAGGAGTGGATCACTTCATAGCGGTCAAGAACATCCTCAAGTACCTTAAAAGTGAAGGAAATATGCCCTAGAGGCAATAATAAAGTTGTTATTTTATATTTCCTTATATCATGATAAATGTTTATTATTCATGCTAGAATTGTATTAACCGGAAACTTAATACATGTGTGAATACATAGACAAAACAAAGTGTCCCTAGTATGCCTCTACTAGACTAGCTCATTGATCAAAGATGGTTATGTTTCCTAACCATAGACATGAGTTGTCATTTGATCAACGGGATCACATCATTAGGAGAATGATGTGATGGACAAGACCCATCCGTTAGCTTAGCAACTTGATCGTTTAGTTTTATTGCTATTGCTTTCTTCATGACTTATACATGTTCCTATGACTTTGAGATTATGCAACTCCCGAATACCGGAGGAACACCTTGTGTGCTATCAAACGTCACAACGTAACTGGGTGATTGTAAAGATGCTCTATAGGTGTCTCCGAAGGTGTTTGTGGTATTGGCATAGATCAAGATTAGGATTTGTCACTCCGAGTGTCGGAGAGGTATCTCCGGGCCCTCTCGGTAATGCACATCATAATAAGCCTTCCAAGCAAATGACTAATGAGTTAGTCATGAGATGATGTATTAAGAAATGAGTAAAGAGACTTGCCGGTAACGAGATTGAACTAGGTATTGAGATACTGACGATCAAATATCGGGCAAGTAACATACCGATGACAAAGGGAACAACGTATGTTGTTATGCGGTTCGATCGATAAAGATCTTCGTAGAATATGTAGGAGCCAATATGGGCATCCAGGTTCCGCTATTGGTTATTGACCAGAGAGATGTCTCGTTCATGTCTACATAGTTCTCGAACCTGTAGGGTCCGCACGCTTAACGTTTCGTTGACGATATAGTATTGAATGAGTTATGTATGTTGGTGACCGAATGTTGTTCGGAGTCCCGGATGAGATCACCGACATGACGAGGAGCTCCGGAATGGTCTGGAGGTAATATTTGATATATAGGATGATATGGTTAGGCCAAGGGGTCAAGCTCACAGGGCATTAAGTCGGTGCAAAAGGTGTTTTGCGGAGGCCAAGAGGCCAAACGCCGGAGACCCTGGCGTATGGCCCTGGGCCGGACGCCGGGGCCCATGGCGTCTGGGCCAGACGCCAAGGATTGTGGTGTTTGGTCCTGGAGTCCGAGTGGGACTCTTGCCTTTCGGGCAAAACCAACTTTGAGGAGGCTTTTGCTCCAAGTTTCGACCCCGGGGCTCAACATATAAATAGAGGGGCCGGGCTAGCACCTGGAACACATCAAGATACACCAAGCCGTGTGCCGGCAACCCCGACCCTCTAGTTTATCCTTCGTCTAGTTTCTGTAGTGCTCGGCGAAGCCCTACAGAGATTGTTCTTCATCAACAACCGTCACCACGCCGTTGTGCTGCCGGAACTCATCTACTACTTCGCCCATCTTGCTGGATCAAGAAGGCGAGGACGTCATCGAGCTGAACGTGTGCTGAACGCGGAGGTGCCGTACATTCGGTACTAGATCGGGACGGATCATGAAGGTGCACGACTACATCAACCGCGTTGATAAACGGTCCCGCTTTCGGTCTACAATGGTACGTAGACACACTCTCCTCTCTCGTTGCTATGCATCTAGTAGATAGATCTTGCGTGATCGTAGGAAAATTTTGAAAATACTACGTTCCCCAACAGTGGCATCATGAGCCAGGTCTATGCGTAGATGATATGCACGAGAACACAAGTGAGTTGTGGACGATACTAGTCATACTGCTTACCAGCATGTCATACTTTGCTTCGGCGGTATTGTGAGTTGAAGCGGCCCGGACTGACATTACGTGTACTCTTACGCGAGACTGGTTTCACCGTTATGAGCACTTGTTGCTTAAAGGTGACTGGTGGGTGACTGTCTCTCTCACTTTAACTGAATCGAGTGTGACTACGCCCGGTCCTTGTGAAGGTTAAAACAGCACATACTTGACGAAACATCGTTGTGGTTTTGTATGCGTAGGTAAGAACGGTTCTTGCTAAGCCCGTAGCAACCACGTAAAACTTGCAACAACAAAGTAGAGGATGTCTAACATGTTTTTGAAGGGCATGTTGTGATGTGATATGGTCAAGACATGATGAGTGATACGGTTTTGTATGAGATGATTATGTTTTGTAATGTCATCGGCAACTGGCAGGAGCCATATGGTTGTCGCTTTATTGTATGAAATGCAATCGCCATGTAATTGCTTTACTTTATCACTAAGCGGTAGCGATAGACGTTGAAGCAATAGTTGGCGAGACGACAACGATGCTACGATGGAGATCAAGGTGTCGCGCCGGTGACGAAGGTGATCATGATGGTGCTTTGGAGATGGAGATCAAAAGCACAAGATGATGATGGCCATATCATGTCACATATTTTGATTGCATGTGATGTTTATCTTATTATGCTTCTTATTTTGCTTAGTACGACGGTAGCATTATAAGACGATCCCTTACAAAATTTCAAGGTACAAGTGTTCTCCCTGAGTATGCACCGTTGCGAAAGTTCTTCATACTGAGACACCACGTGATGATCGGGTGTGATATGCTCTACGTTCAAATACAACGGGTGTAAGCCAGTTTTGCACACGCAGAATACTCGGGTTAAACTTGACGAGCCTAGCATATGCAGATATGGCCTCGGAACACTGGAGACCGAAAGGTCGAGTGTGAATCATATAGTAGATATGATCAACATAAGATGTTCACCATTGAAACTACTCCATCTCACGTGATGATCGGACATGGTTTAGTTGATTTGGATCACGTGATCATTTAGATGACCGGAGGGATGTCTATCTAAGTGGGAGTTCTTAAGTAATATGATTAAATTGAACTTTAATTTATCATGAACTTAGTCCTGGTAGTATTAGCATATCTATGTTGTAGATCAATAGCTCGCGATGTTGCTCCACGTTTATTATTTATATGTTCCTAGAGAAAACTAAGTTGAAAGATGTTAGTAGCAATGATGCGGAATTGTTTCGTGATCTGAGGATTATCCTCATTACTACACAGAAGAATTATGTCCTTGATGCACCGCTAGGTGACAGACCTATTGCAGGAGCAGATGCAAACGTTATGAACATTTTCACAAAAGCTTGATATGATGACTACTTGATAGTTTAGTGCACCATGCTTTACGGCTTATAACCGGGACTTCAAAAACGTTTTGAAACGCCACGGAGCATATGAGATGTTCCAAGAGTTGAAATTAGTATTTCATACTCATGCCCGTGTCGAGAGGTATAAGACCTCTGACAGTACTTTGCCTACAAGATGGAGGAGAATAGCTCAACCAGTGAGCATGTGCTCAGATTGTCTGGGTACTACAATTACTTGAATCAAGTGGGAGTTAATCTTTCAGATAAGATAGTAATTGACAAAGTTCTCTAGACACTATCACCAAGTTAGTAGAACTTCGTGATGAACTATAATATGTAAGGGATGACAAAGGTAATTCCCGAGCTCTTCGCGATGCTGAAATCGGCGAAGGTAGAAATCAAGAAAGAGCATCAAGTGTTGATGGTTAATAAGGCCACTTGTTTCAAGTAAAGGGCAAAGGGATAAAAGGGGAACTTCAAGAAGAATGACAAGCAAGTTGTCACTCCCATGAACAAACCCAAAGCTAAACTCAAGCCTGAAACTAAGTGCTTCTACTGCAAAGGAAATGGTCACTGGAAGTGGAACTGCCCTAGATACTTGGCGGATAAGAAGGATGGCAAAGTGAACAAAGGTATATTTTGATATACAGATTATTGATGTGTACTTTACTAGTGTTCATAGCAACCCCTGGGTATTTGATACCGGTTCAGTTGCTAAAATTAGTAACTCGAAACGAGAATTGCAGAATGAACAGAGACTAGTTAAAGGTGAAGTGACGATGTGTGTTGGAAGTGGTTCCAAGATTGATATGATCATCATCGCACACTCCCTATACTTTTGGGATTAGTGTAAAACCTAAATAAATGTTATTTGGCATTTGCGTTGAGCATGAATATGATTTGATCATATTTGTTGCAATACGATTATTCATTTAAAGTCATAGAATAATTGTTATTCTGTTTACATGAATAAAACCTTCGATGGTCATACACCCAATGAAAATAGTTTGTTGGATCTCGATCGTAGTGATACACATATTCATAATATTGAAGCCAAAAGATGCAAGGTTAATAATGATAGTGCAACTTATTTGTGGCACTGCCGTTTAGGTCATAATGGTGTAAAGCGCATGAAGAAACTCCATAGTGATGGACTTTTGGAATCACTTGATTATGAATCACTTGGTGCTTGCGAACCATGCCTCATGGGCAACATGACTAAAACTCCGTTCTCCGGAACAATGGAGCGAGCAATTGACTTGTTGGAAATCATGCATACTGGTGTATGCAGACCAATGAGTGTTGAGGCTCGCGGCGGGTATCATTGTTTTCTGACCTTCACAGATGATTTGAGTAGATATGGGTATATCTACTTAATGAAACACAAGTCTGAAACATTTGAAAAGTTCAAAGAAATTTCAGAGTGAAGTAGAGAATCATCGTAACAAGAAAATAAAAGTTTCCACGATCTGATCGCGGAGGCGAATATTTGAAATTACGAGTTTGGCCTTCAATAAAAACAATGTGAAATAGTTTCACTACTCACGCAACCTGGAACACCACAGTGTAATGGTGTGTCCGAACGTCATAACCGTACTTTATTAGATATGGTGCGATCGATGATGTCTCTTACCGATCTACCACTATCGCTTTTGGGGTTATGCATTAGAGACAACTACATCCACGTTAAATAGGGCACCATCTAAATCCGTGGAGATGACACCGTATGAACTATGGTTTGACGAGAAACCTAAGCTGTCATTTTTTTAAGTTTGGGACTGCGATGCTTATGTGAAAAAGTTTCAACACGATAAGCTCGAACCCAAATCGGAGAAGTAAATCTTCATAGGATACCCAAAAGAAACTGTTGGGTACACCTTCTATCACAGATCCGAAGGCAAGGTCTTTGTTGCTAAGAATGGATCCTTTCTAGAGAAGGAGTTTCTCTCGAAAGAACTGAGTGGGAGGAAAGTAGAACTTGATGAGGTAATTGTACCTTCTCCCAAATTGGAAAGTGGAACATCACAGAAGTGTGGATTCCGCCAAATGGCTCGAGGCCATGAAATCTGAGATGGGATCCATGTATGAGAACAAAGTGTGGACTTTGGTTGACTTGCCCGATGATCGGGAAGCCATTGAAAATAAATGGATCTTCAATAGAAAGATCGACTCTGACGGTAATGTTACTGTTTACAAAGCATGACATATTGCGAAAGGTTTTCGACAAGTTGAAGGAGTTGACTACGATGAGACTTTATCACCCATAGCGATGCTTAAGTCTGTCTGAATCATGTTAGTAATTGCCGCATTTTATGATTATGAAATCTGGCAAATGGATGTCAAAACTGCATTCCTGAATGGATATCTCAAAGAAGAGTTGTATATGATACAACCAGAAGGTTTTGTCGATCCTAAAGGTGCTAACAAAGTGTGCAAGCTCCAGCGATCCATCTACGGACTGGTGCAAGCATCTCGGAGTTGGAATATACGCTTTGATGAGGTGATCAAAGCATATGGTTTTATACAGACTTTTGGAGAAGCCTGTATTTACAAGAAAGTGAGTGGGAGCTCTGTAGCATTTATGATATTATATGTGGATGACATATTGTTGATTGGAAATGATATAGAATTTCTGGATAGCATAAAAGGATACTTGAATAAGTATTTTTCAATGAAAGACCTCAGTGAAGCTGCTTACATATTAGGCATCAAGATCTATAGAGATAGATCAAGACGCTTAATTGGACTTCCACAAAGCACATACCTTGATAAAGTTTTGAAGTAGTTCAAAATAGATCAGTCAAAGAAGGAGTTCTTGCCTAATTTGTAAGGTGTGAAGTTGAGTAAGACTCAAAGCCTGACCACGGTAGAAAAATATAGAGAGAATGAAAGTCATTCCCTATGCCTCAGCCATAGGTTCTATACAGTATGCCATGCTGTGTACCAAACCTGTTGTGTACCTGGCCATGAGTTTGACAAGGAGGTACAATAGTGATCCAGGAGTAGATCATTGTGCAGCGGTCAAAATTATCCTTAGTAACTGGATGACTAAGGAAATGTTTCTCGATTATGGAGGTGATAAAGAGTTCGTCGTAAAGGGTTACGCCGATGCAAGCTTTGACACTAAATCCAGATGACTCTAAGTATCAATCTGGATGCGTATTGAAAGTGGGAGCAATTAGCTAGAGTAGCTCCATGCATAGCATTGTAGACACATAGAAATTTGCGAAATACATATGGATCTGAATGTGACAGACCCGTTGACTAAACTTCTCCCACGAAGCAAAACATGATCACACCTTAGTACTCTTTGGGTGTTAATCACATAGCGATGTGAACTAGATTATTGACTCTAGTAAACCCTTTGGGTGTTGGTCACATGGCGATGTGAACTATGGGTGTTAATCACATGACGATGTGAACTATCGGTGTTAAATCACATGGCGTTGTGAACTAGATTATTGACTCTAGTGCAAGTGGGAGACTGGAGGAAATATGCCCTATAGGCAATAATAAAGTTGTTATTTTATATTTCCTTATACCATGATAAATGTTTATTATTCATGCTAGAATTGTATTAACCGGAAACTTAATACATGTGTGAATACATAGAAAAAACAGAGTGTCCCTAGTATGCCTCTACTAGACTAGCTCATTGATCAAAGATGGTTATGTTTCCTAACCATAGACATGAGTTGTCATTTGATCAACGGGATCACATCATTAGGAGAATGATGTGATGGACAAGACCCATCCGTTAGCTTAGCAACTTGATCGTTTAGTTTTATTGCTATTGCTTTCTTCATGACTTATACATGTTCCTATGACTATGAGATTATGCAACTCCCGAATACCGGAGGAACACCTTGTGTGCTATCAAACGTCACAACGTAACTGGGTGATTATAACGATGCTCTACAGGTGTCTCCGAAGGTGTTTGTGGTGTTGGCATAGATCAAGATTAGGATTTGTCACTCCGAGTGTCGGAGAGGTATCTCCGGGCCCTCTCGGTAATGCACATCATAATAAGCCTTGCAAGCAAATGACTAATGAGTTAGTCATGAGATGATGTATTACGGAACGAGTAAAGAGACTTGCCGGTAACGAGATTGAACTAGGTATTGAGATACCGATGATCGAATCTCGGGCAAGTAACATACCGATGACAAAGGGAACAACGTATGTTGTTATGCGGTTTGACCGATAAAGATCTTCGTAGAATATGTAGGAGCCAATATGGGCATCCAGGTTCCGCTATTGGTTATTGACTAGAGAGATGTCTCAGTCATGTCTACATAGTTCTCGAACCCGTAGGGTCCGCACGCTTAACGTTTCATTGACGATATAGTATTGAATGAGTTATGTATGTTGGTGACCGAATGTTGTTCGGAGTCCCGGATGAGATCACGGACATGACGAGGAGCTCCGGAATGGTCCGGAGGTAAAATTTGATATATAGGATGATATGGTTAGGCCAAGGGGTCAAGCCCACAGGGCATTAAGTCGGTGCAAAAGGTGTTTTGCGGGGAGACCCTGGCATCTGGCCCTGGGCCAGACGCCGGGGCCCATGGCGTCTGGGCCAGACGCCAAGGATTGTGGCGTTTGGTCCTGGAGTCCGAGTGGGACTCTTGCCTTTCGGGCAAAACCGACTTTGAGGAGGATTTTGCTCCAAGTTTCGACCCCAGGGCTCAACATATAAATAGACGGGCGGGGCTAGCAGCTGGAACACATCAAGATACACCAAGCCGTGTGCCGGCAACCCCGGCCCTCTAATTTATCCTCCGTCTAGTTTCTGTAGTGCTTGGCGAAGCCCTGCAGAGATTGTTCTTCATCAACAACCGCCACCACGCCGTCGTGCTGCCGGAACTCATCTACTACTTCGCCCGTCTTGCTGGATCAAGAAGGCAAGGACGTCATCGAGCTGAACGTGTGCTGAACATGGAGGTGACGTACGTTCGGTACTAGATCAGGACGGATCGTGAAGGTGCACGACTACATCAACCGCGTTGATAAACGCTCCCGCTTTCGGTCTACAAGGGTACGTAGACACACTCTCCTCTCCCGTTGCTATGCATCTAGTAGATTGATCTTGCGTGGTCGTAGGAAAATTTTGAAAATACTACATTCCCCAACAAAAAGGACAAAGGATATGTTTCTCGTGTATGGAGGTGACAAAGAGCTCGTCGTAAATGGTAACGTCGATTCAAGCTTTGACATTGATCCGGATGACTCTAAGTCACAAACCGGATATGTATTTTTATTGAACGGTGGAGCTGTCAGTTGGTGTAGTTCCAAGCAGAGCGTCGTGGCGGGATCTACGTGTGAAGCGGAATACATAGCTGCTTCGTAAGCAGCAAATGAAGGAGTCTCGATGAAGGAGTTCATATCCGATCTAGGTGTAATACCTAGTGCATCGGGTCCAATGAAAATCTTTTGTGACAACACTGGAGCAATAGCCTTGGCGAAGGAATCCAGGTTTCACAAGAGAACAAAACACATCAAAAGACGCTTCAATTCCATCCGCGATCAAGTCAAGGAGGGACACATAGAAATTTTCAAGATACATACGGATCTGAATGTCGTAGACCCGTTGACTAAGCCTCTTCCACGGGCAAAACATGATCAGCACCAAGACTCCATGGGTGTTAGAATCATTACTTTGTAATCTAGATTACTAACTCTAGTTCAAGTGGGAGACTGAAGGAAATATGCCCTAGAGGCAATAATAAAGATATTATTTCGTATTTCCTTATATCATGATAAATGTCTTTTATTCATGCTAGAATTGTATTAACCAAAAACTTAGTACAGGTGTGAATACATAGACAAAACAGTATGTCCCTAGTATGCCTCTACTAGACTAGCTCATTGATCAAAGATGGTTATGTTTCCTAGCCATAGAGATGAGTTGTCATTTGATCAACAAGATCACATCATTAGGAGAATGATGTGATGGACTAGACCCATCCGTTAGCTTAGCACTATGATCGTTTAGTTTTACTGCTATTTCTTTCTTCATGACTTATACATGTTCCTATGACTATGAGATTATGCAACTCCCGAATACCGGAGGAACACCTTGTGTGCTATCAAACATCACAACGTAACTGGGTGATTATAAATATGCTCTACAGGTGTCTCCGAAAGTGTTCGTGGTGTTGGCATAGATCAAGAATAGGATTTGTCACTCCGAGTGTCGGAGAGGTATCTCTGGGCCCTCTCGGTAATGGACATCATAATAAGCCTTGCAAGCAAATGACTAATGAGTTAGTCACAAGATAATGTATTACGAAACAAGTAAAAAGACTTGCCGGTAACGAGATTGATTTAGGTATTGAGATACCGACGATCGAATCTCGGGCAAGTAACATACCGGTGACAAAGGGAACAACGTATGTTGTTATGCGGTTTGACTGATAAAGATCTTCGTAGAATATGTAGGAGCCAATATGAGCATCCAGGTTCCGCTATTGGTTATTGACCGGAGATGAGTCTCGGTCATGTCTACATAGTTCTCGAACCCGTAGGGTCCGCATGCTTAACGTTTGATGACGATCGGTATTATGAGTTTATGAGTTTTGATGTACCGAAGGTAGTTCGGAGTCCCGGATGAGATCTCGGACATGACAAGGAGTCTCGAAATGTCCAAGACATAAAGATTGATATATTGGACGACTATGTTTGGACACCGGAAGGGTTCTGGAAGGTTTCGGGCATATACCGGAGTACCGGGGGGTTACCGGAACCCCCCGGGGAGTTAATTGGGCCTCATGGGCCCTAGTGGGAGAAGAGGAGGGGCGGCCAAGGCAGCTGCGCGCCCCCTCCCCCTCTAGTCCGAATTGGACATGGAAGGGGGTGGCGCCCCCCCCCTTTCCTTCTCTCCCTCTCTCCCTTCCTTCTCCCCTCCTGCTCCAACTAGGAAAAGAGGGAGTCATACTCCTGGTGGGAGTAGGACTCCTCCCTTGGCGCGCCCTCCTCCTGGTCGGCCGCCTCCCCCCTAGCTCCTTTATATACGGGGGCAGGGGCACTTCTAGACACACAAGTTGATCAGTTGATCTCTCCCAACCGTGTGCGGTGCCCCCCTCCACAGAAACACACCTCGGTCATACCATTGCAGTGCTTAGGCGAAGCCCTGCGCTGGTAGCTTCATCATCTCCGTCACCACACCGTCGTGCTGACGAAACTCTCTCGTGAAGCTCTACTAGATCAAGAGCTCATGGTACGTCATCAAGTTGAATGTGTGCTGAACGCGGAGGTGTCGTATGTTCGATGCTTAATCGGTTGGATCGCGAAGAAGTTCGACAACATCAACCGCGTCACTAGACGCTTCCGCTTTCGATCTACGAGGGTACGTAGACACACTCTCCCCTCTCGTTGCTATGCATCTAGTAGATAGATCTTGCGTGATCGTAGGAATTTTTTTGAATACTACGTTCACCAGCAATATCTCCGGCCAATAACCAAAAGCGGGATCTGGATACCCATGTTGGCTCCCACATGTTCCACGATGATCTCACCAGATAAACCACGATGTCAAGGATTCAATCAATCCCGTATACGATTCCATTTGTCTATTAGTATAGTACTTGCCCGAGATTTGATCGTCGGTATCCTGATACCATGTTCAATCTCATTACTGGCAAGTCTCTTTACTCGTTCCGTGACACATCATCACGTGACCAACTCCTTAGTCACATAGAGCTCATTACGATGATGTCTTACCGAGTGGGCCGAGAGATACCTCTCCGTCATACGGAGTGCAAATCCCAGTCTCGGTTCGTGCCAACCCAACAGATGCTTTCGGGGATACCCGTAGTGTACCTTTATAGCCACCCAGTTACGTTGTGACGTTTGGCACACCCAAAGTATTCTTACGGTATCCAGGAGTTGCACAACCTCATGGTCTAAGGAACATATACTTGACATTGGAAAAGCTTTAGCATACGAACTACACGATCTTGTGCTAGGCTTAGGATTGGTCCTTGTCCATCACATCATTCTCCTAATGATGTGATCCCGTTATCAATGACATCCAATGTCCATGGTCAGGAAACCGTAACCATCTATCGATCAACGAGCTAGTCAACTAGAGGCTCACTAGGGACATATTGTGGTCTATGTATTCACACATGTATTACGATTTCCGGATAATACAATTATAGCATGAACAATAGATAATTATCATGAACAAGGAAATAAAATAATAACCATTTTATTATTGCCTCTAGGGCATATTTCCAACAAGAAGTACAAAGCAATCAAACATAATAAAAAGTTAGATCGAGCACCGTCGAAGGACCACTATCGTCGTCAGAATGAGTTGTCAACGTGCCACTATCGTCGCTCTCTACTGGAGCCGGTTTGGCTAAGTCGATGACAGCAGGATAGTCTTTGTGCACGTGCTCCTAAGGACTAGTACCCCGGAGCCGTAGTCGTCGCCACTGAACCATTGAATCGATCTGAAGTTCCTGACTCCAAATCTTGTCAGCAGACATGAAGAGAAACCATAACCTTGTCACCCCAAGGAGACAGTAGGAATCTACACCCAAGCTCCATTGACTATGTCCCAATGAATGAGCTTGAGGAGGATCGAAGCACGAAAGACCAACTCAAAATAAAGAGCCGCCATCCGCCAAAACACTGCCCAGAGAAAAAAAACTAATATAGAAAAACAACACTAGTGCAGAACCGGGCTTTACCACCGGTTCGCAGGGGCCTTTAGTGTCGGTTCTTTAACTGGCATTAAAGGGTGGGGACTAAAGGTCCCCCCTTTAGTACCGGTTCAACACGAACCGTCACTAAAGTCCCACCACGTGGCACGAGTCTGGGCGGGGGGCAAGGAGACCTTTAGTACCGGTTGGTAACACCAACCGGTACTAAAGGTTTGGGGGGTTTTGGTTTTATTTTTTATTTTTCCTTTAATTTTGTGTTGTCAATTTAATTTAGAGATTGTTTTTACATTATAATGAGTTGTTAAATCACTATGTGAAAGTACCGCGGATTAGCTAGTTTGAAGTGGATATGGAAATCGTCCTATAAGTGATCAAGTATATGCCATATATATATATTACTTGATCACTTAGGACGATCCATATCCACTTCAAACTAGCTAATCCGCGGCACTCTAGTGATTTAACAACACATTATAATATGCGGTTTCTTTCATAAATGATATAATAACTCATCATCATCATCATATTAATATAAAAATTCCTGCAGCATATCATCACCAACAACAGTACTATAACTAGCTAATGATCATCATAGTAGTCATTACCACTATTTAATCATCAGAGTCATTACCGCTATCTAATCATCACCAACTCTAGCTTAAAGAAAAAACATTCACTTGTACCAGAAGCAAAGATATCATCGAGTTAAACATGGTCATGAGATTATAAGCATTCATAAGATCCCAAAGGAAATCACTTTGAGATTAAGTTCAGGACAAAGAACACGGACATAAGAGGACAAGTACTAAGAGCATGAACTAGATAATCACTCCTGCTGATCTCTCTCAGGTAAAATAGAATAGCACATGTGTAGCTCTCCCGATTCATCATATTGGAGCATGCAGATGAACCTGTCTCCTAATCGTGGGCTGCGCTTCTGATTGCTGCCCCCTAGTACTTCTCTGCGATCATTCACAATTTTGCTCTAGTCTTTCACTATTAAGCACTATCCGGTTTTAGAATCCTGAATGCACTCATGTGCAATGTAGGATGTCTTGGCAGTAAGCTAACAATTGACATGCGGCCTTTATTACCGATCCACTGAGGCACAACTGTCATCGGGAGTCCCTATTAAAGAACATCATATAGTAACATACTTAGCAATGAAGTTTAGCTTGAAAAATAATGTATGCAAAAGATGCACTGAGGACAAATAGTAAAAATATTACCATCATGCGTAAATAGATGTGACCGTAGTTCAATACGAACACTATTGGTCGCACGTTTTGAGTACTAAGATTTTCAAATTCAGTAAAATAATTTCTCTTGACAGCATCAAGATCTTCAAGCCATGAAACTTAATGACTTATCTCCTCGCAGTTTAGTTCAGCCCCGGGACAGTGGACGGTCATGTCTACCAAGCGCTGGACATGTTTGCTTGAATGGAAATAAGTTGTGAATATAAATTTGTTGTCAGCTATTTATGAATACAATATCGAAGACATAAATATGGTTGAGAAACTCACATAATGGTAGAACTAGAGACGCCTGCACATCGACCCAAATGTCTCTATTACCTTCAATATCATCTTCCGGATGAATATCAAAGGTCATAAGCATATCAGGCTCAAATGCATAAGCCTTGCATAGTGCTTGCCAAGTTTTGCATTCAAAATAGGTGTATGTGTCTGCATTGTATAATTTAACGTCGAAGGTATAACCATGCTCGGTTTTCAAATAAACTCTTTTTACCTCCATAGTTTTGTTAGGACTGAAACCTATCTTATCCAAGACAAAAATTCTTGCATGGCAGGGGATACACTAGTAGAATAGTGAAAATTTAAAATTATAAGTTGAAGCAAATGAAGCATATAATTCATGGTTAATTACGAAAAAAGACTTGTCGTTGTGACTTACTGTATCCACTTCGAAGGTCTCATCCAGCTTGATGCTGAAGCGCCTATCATCAACTAGGAAATTTCTGTCGCACAGACCATGCTGGTCTTCGCAGTGTTCGCACATAACGAAATTGTTTTCGTCGTGAGAGGACATTTCCTATGTTCATAGGTGAAACATAGGTTGATAAACACTTGCTAGTTCTATTAATTCAATCAACTAGTTCAATTAATTAATACAGCTAAAACCACTAATAAGCAAAACTAATTAAATCATTTCTTGTGTCCATACATCGCTGAATATTATCACTAATACATCTCGAATAGTATCATACATATAACATCACTAATTAATACAGGTAAAACCCTAGCGAACAACGGGTATCGGCGCGGGCGGTGGACACCCAAAGAGAAGGAACCATCACAGGATCATAGCTCCAGTGAGATCCCTGAAGAACCTGCCAGGTATTGTCGAACCTGCCCTCCAACACAACCATGTAGCGACAGATGTGCTGGTCCTCCTCGCTGACACGGTGACGTACAACCTCCGCGGGGTCCTCAAGCCTCCGCACCGTCACTGGCCCACGCGCCCGCCACCAAAGAAGGTTCGGGTCAACAACGGGTTGGCTCCTCACCAAGCTGCGCCCCCCGGAAGGAAGCACCTCCCAGTACCAACCCGGCGGAGCCCAGTCCCAAACATGACCCCTCTGATCAAGCAGGCCTTCGCTGAGTCGACGACGAGGACGCGGGATAGGCATCGTCGACGTCGATGCGGGAATATTGCTTGAACTAAAAGAATAAACTAGTTCTATTAATTCAACTAGTTCTCTATTAATTCAACTTAGTTCAACTAATAAGCACTTACTATAAATAAAAATGAACTAGTTCTTACTAAAAATAAACTAGTTCTTACTAAAAAAAACTACATTCTATCACTAAAACTATAAAAAGACTATAAAAACAGAAAATTCATCTAACATTTCTATATAACTAACATTTTTAAAATTCATCGAACATCTGTATAACTAAAACTATAAAAAAAACTAAAATCTAATTAATGTGTGTGTATGGGGGCGGCAGGGGGCTCACAGCGCGGCGACGATCGATGGCGGCTGCGGCGAGTAGACGCGCGGCGACGAGATCAATGGCGGCGGCGGCGACGAGATCAGACACGCGACGACGATGGGGACGGGCCGGGGGGCGACAGCGACGGCGATGTGGACGGCGACGACGACGGCGCGGGACGAGCCAGGGGCGGCGACGGGCGCAGGGGACGGCGCGCGTGCGGGGCGGCGGCGACGTCGAGAGGAGCGAGAGTGAGGGAGAAGAAACTGAAATTTTGGCAAGTGCGGTTTATATAGGAGAAGCCTTTAGTACCGGTTGGAGCCACTGATACGTCTCCAACGTATCTATAATTTTTGATTGTTCCATGCTATTATATATTATGTTTTGGATGTTTAATGGGCTTTATTATACACTTTTATATTATTTTTGGGACTAACCTATTAACCCAAAGGCCCGGTCCAGATTGTTGTTTTTTTGCCTATTTCAGGGTTTCGCAGAAAAGGAATATCAAACGGAGTCCAAACGGAATGAAACCTTCGGGAGAGATATTTTTGGAACGATATCTTCACGAGAGACTTGAGAACCAAGGCAGAGGGGACACATGGCGTCCACGAGGGTGGAGGGCGCGCCCCCTCCCCCTAGGCGTGCCCCCTGCCTCGCGGGCCCCACATTGCTCCCCCGATGCCCTCCTTCCTCCTATATATACCCATGTACCCTGAAAACATCGAAGCAACAGAGAAAACCCTAGTTCCACCGCCGCAATCTTTTGTTCCCGTAAGATCCCATCTTGGGGCTTGTTCCGGAACTCCGCCGGAGGGGGGATCTTCCACGGAGTGCTTCTACATCAACACCATCACCTCACCATGAGTTGGGAGTAGTTTACCACAGACCTTCGGGTCCATAGTTAGTACCTAGATGGCTTCTTCTCTCTTTTTGGATCTCAATACCAAGTTCTCATCGGTCTTCGAGGAGATCTATTCGATGTAATCTTTTTGCGGTGTGTTTGTCGAGATCCGATGAATTGTGGGTTTATGATCAAGATTATCTATGAGAAATATTTAGTTCTTTTCTGAATTCTTATGTATGATTATAATATCCTTGCAAGTCTCTTCGAATTATCGGTTTGGTTTGGCCTACTAGATCTATAGATCTTGCAATGGGAGAAGTGCTTGGCTTTGGGTTCAATCTTGCGGTGTCCTTTCCCAATGACAGCAGGGGCAGCAAGGCACGTATTGTATTGTTGCCATCGAGGATAAAAAGATGGGGTTTATATCATATTGCTTGAGTTTATCCCTCTACTTCATGTCATCTTGCTTAAATCATTACTCTGTTCTTATGAACTTAATACTCTAGATGCATACTGGATAGCGGTCGATGTGTGGAGTAATAGTAGTAGATGCAGAATCGTTTCGGTGTACTTGTCACGGACGTGATGCCTATATATAATGATCATGCCTAGATATTCTCATAATTATTTGCTTTTCTATCAATTGCTCGACAGTAATTTGTTCACCCACCGTAGAAATCTGCTATCATGAGAGAAGCCACTAGTGAAATCTATGGCCCCCAGGTCTATTCTCAACATATCAATCTATAATCTACTTTACTTTGTTGTTTTTACTTTTTGTTCTTATATCCAAAAATATCAAACTATCCTATCTATCATATCTCACTTTCGTAAGTGACCGTAAAGGGATTGACAACCCCTTATCATGTTGGCTGCGAAGTTCTTATTTGTTTGTGCAGGTGCGAGGGACTCACGTGTGGTCTCCTACTAGATTGATACCGTGGTTCTCAAAAACTGAGGGAAATACTTACGCTACTGTGCTGCATCACCCTTTCCTCTTCGAGGGAATACAACGCAAGCTCGGGAAGTAGCAAGAAGAATTTCTGGCGCTGTTGCCGGGGAGGCTTACGCAAAAGTCATATACCAAGTACCTATCACAAACCCTTATCCTTCGCATTACATTTATTTGCCTCTCGTTTTCCTCTCCCCCACTTCACCCTTGGCGTTTTATTTGCCCTTATTTTTGTCGTGTGTTTACCGCTCGCTTGCTTCTTGTTTGCTCGTGTGTTGGATTACTTGCTAGTCACCATGTCTAGCACACCTATCATTATCAATACTCCAGAGAGTGAGGTTCTTAATTTTAAACAAAGGGAGGAGGAAAATCTAAAATATGCCTGGTATAGAATTTGCAATGCTCAAAATAGATCTACTAGGAAGCTTTCCACTTCCGTGCTTCTTCGCAATTTTTATGTTGGCATAACTCCGTGGAATAGATATATTTTAGATACCATTACCGGAGGGAATTTCTTGGGTAGCCATACTTTTGATTCTTATAATGCTATGACTGAATTATTTGGCTCACCACCTCTTATGGTTAATGGGACTGTTTTAACTCTTGAACATGTTATGCAAAGGCTTGAAATCATTGAAAACAAAGTTGCTACTGTAGAGTTGGTTGAGAATTTGGATAGGAAGATCCACAATCAAATTACCCAATATGGATCCAAGGTAACGATTATTATGAATTTTTTTAAGGAAAAGGAACCCATAGTTAAAGAGAAAATAGATCAAGATTCCACTAGAATCGATAAACTTGAGGATATTATTACTAATGTAGGGTCTGCTCTTTCTGCTATGAAAACTACTTCAAATCCTTATACCACTAAATTGGCTAAGCTTATGTATGTTCCTAAAAATAAGGATGAATCATCTACTAAGGGAATCGCGGATCTTAAATCTATAAGTGTTCATCCTAATTTTCTCACTTTCGCAAGAGAACCTTTTGATATGAATGAATTTCTTGATTTGTTACCCAAAAGTTTGATTATCAACAGGAATAAATAAGTTCCTAAGAATTATAAGTGCTTAATTAAAGAATTGTCTTCCAAAGATGGCAATACCTAGATCTATCCTTGTATCGTGCCTAGCTAGGGGCGTAAACGATAGCGCTTGTTGGGAGATAACCCAATTTTATGTTCTTTGTTTTTTCTTCTGTTTAGGAATAAATATTGCATCTAGCTTCTGTTTAGATGTGGTTTTGTGTTTTAATTAGTGTTTGTGCAAGTAGAACCTTTGGGAAGACTTGTGTGAAGTTTATATGATCTTGCTGTAAAAAACAGAAACATTAGCGCTCACTAGAATAGTCACCAGATTTTACTGGAGAGTGCTATTTAGTTGGTTCTTTTTGCAGATGATTAATAGACTAATTCCTCACGTTTACCAATTTATTTAAAAAAAATTGGAGTTACAGAAGTATGCGAAAGTTATAGATTACTACAGACTGTTCTGTTTTTCGTGTGTTGTTTGCTTATTTTGATGAATCTATGAGTAGTATTGGAGGATATGAATCATAGAGAAGTTGGAATACAGTAGGTTTAACACCAATATAAACAAAGAATGAGTTCATTACAGTACCTTTGAGTGGTGGTTTGTTTTCTTATACTAATGGAGCTCACGAGATTTTTGGCTAAGTTTTGTGTTGTGAAGTTTTCAAGTTTTGAGTATGGCTTTGATGGACTATGGAACAAAGAGTGGAAAGAGCCTAAGCTTGGGGATGCCCAAGGCACCCCAAGGTAAAATTCAAGGACAACCAAAAGCCTAAGCTTGGGGATGCCCCGGGAAGGCATCCCCTCCTTTGTCTTCATCTATCGATAACTATACTCGGGACTATATTTTTATTCACCACATATGTGTTTTACTCGGAGCGTCATGTATGATTTGAGTCTTTGCTTGTTAGTTTGCCACAATCATCCTTGCTGGACACACCTTTTTGAGAAAAATAAATATGGCCTAGAAATTGTTAGAACACTCTATGTGCTTCACTTATATCTTTTGAGCTAAATAGTTTTGCTCTAGTACTTCACTTATATCTTTTAGAGCACGGTGGTGATTTTATTTTGTAGAAATTGTTGATCTCTCATGCTTCACTTATATCCTTTTGAGAGTCTTTTAGAACAACATGGTAATGTGCTTTGGTTATAAAACTAGTCCTAATATGATAGGCATCCAAGATGAATGTAGTAAAAACTTTCATACAAAGTGCATTGAATATGATGAGAAGTTTGATACTTGATGATTGTTTTGAGATATGGGGATAGTGGTATTAAAGTCATGCTAGTGGAGTTATTATGAAATTGAGAAATACTTGTGTTAAAGTTTGTGATTCCCGTAGCATGCATGTATGGTGAACCGCTATGTGACGAAGTTAGAGCATGAGGTATTTGTAGAGTGTCATCCTTTGTGTGGAGGTCGGGGGCGCGCGATGGTTAACTCCTACAAACCTCCCCCCTAGGAGAAAGCGTTGATTGCTTTGTTTTGATGACTCGTAAATTTTTGCAAGAAGTATATGAGTTCTTTATGACTAATGATGAGTCAATGGATTATACGCACTCTCACCCTTCCACCATTGCTAGCCTCTCTGTACCGCGCAAATTTCGCGGTACCATACACCCACTATATACCTTCCTCAAAACAGCCACCATATACCTTCCTCAGAACAGCCACCATATCTACCTATCATGGCATTTCTATAGCCATTCCGAGATATATTGCCATGCAACTTTCCACCGTTTTCGTTCATATGACACGCTTCATATTGTCATATTGCCATGCATGATCATATAGTTGACATCGTATTTGTGGCAAAGCCACCATGCATAATTTTTCATACATGCCACTCTTGATTCATTGCACATCCCAGTACACCGCCAGAGGCATTCATGTAGAGTCATACTTTGTTCCAGTATCGAGTTGTAATATCAAGTTGTAAATCAATATAAGTGTGATGATCATCATTATTAGAGCATTGTCCGAAAGAAAACAAGAAAAAAAAAGGAAAGACCAAGAACAAGAAAGGCCCCAAAAAAGAAAAAAAGAAAAAAAGAAGAAAAAATAAAAGGGACAATGATACTATCTTTTTCCACACTTGTGCTTCAAAGTAGCACCATGTTCTTCATGATGGAGAGTCTCATGTTTAGTCACTTTCATATACTAGTGGGAATTTTCATTATAGAACTTGGCTTGTATATTCCAACGATGGGCTTCCTCAAATGCCCTAGGGCTTCGTGAGCAAGCAAGTTGGATGCACACCCACTTAGTTTCTTTTGTTAAGCTTTCATACATTTTTAGCTCTAGTGCATCCGTTGCATGGCAATCCCTACTCACTCACATTGATATCTATTGATGGGCATCTCCATAGCCCATTGATATGCCTAGTCGATGTGAGACTATTTTCCTCCTTTTTGTCTTCTCCACAACCACCACTCTATTCCACCCATAGTGCGATATCCATGGCTCACGCTCATGTATTGTGTGAAAGTTGAAAGGTTTGAAAAAATTGAGCATGAAAACAATTGCTTGGCTAAAATCGGGGTTGTGCATGATATGAATATTTTGTGTGATGAAGAGGGATCATAGCCAGACTATATGATTTTGTAGGGATAACTTTCTTTGGCCATGTTATTTTGAGAAAACATGATTGCTTTGCTAGTATGCTTGAAGTATTATTATTTCTTATGTCAATATAGACTTTTGCCTTGAATCTTTTGGATCTGAACATTCATGCCACAAAAAAGAGAATTACATTGAAAATTATGTTGGTTAGCATTCCACATCAAAAATTCTGTTTTTATCATTTACCTACTCGAGGACGAGCAAGAATTAAGCTTGGGGATGCTTGATACGTCTCCAACGTATCTATAATTTTTTATTGTTCCATGCTATTATATATGATGTTTTGGATGTTTAATGGGATTTATTATACACTTTTATATTATTTTTGGGACTAACCTATCAACCCAAAGGCCCAGTCCAGATTGTTGTTTTTTGCCTATTTCAAGGTTTCGCAGAAAAGGAATATCAAACGGAGTCCAAACGGAATGAAACCTTCGGGAGTGATATTTTTGGAACGATGTCTTCACGAGAGACTTGAGAACCAAGGCAGAGGGGACACATGGCGTCCACGAGGGTGGAGGGCGCGCCCCCTCCCCCTGGCGCGCCCCCTGCCTCGTGGGCCCCACGTTGCTCCCCCCATGCCCTCATTCCTCCTATATATACCCATGTACCCTGAAAACATCGAAAAAACAGAGAAAACCCTAATTCCACCGCCGCAACCTTCTGTTCCCGTGAATCCCATCTTGAGGCCTGTTCCGGAGCTCCGCTGGAGGGGGGATCTTCCACGGAGTGCTTCTACATCAACACCATCGCCTCACCATGAGTTGTGAGTAGTTTACCAAAGACCTTCGGGTCCATAGTTAGTACCTAGATGGCTTCTTCTCTCTTTTTGGATCTCAATACCAAGTTCTCCTCGGTCTTCGAGGAGATCTATTCGATGTAATCTTTTTGCGGTGTGTTTGTCGAGATCCAATGAATTGTGGGTTTATGATCAAGATTATCTATGAGAAATATTTGGTTCTTTTCTGAATTCTTTTATGTATGATTATAATATCCTTGCAAGTCTCTTCGAATTATCGGTTTGGTTTGGCCTACTAGATCTATAGTTCTTGCAATGGGAGAATTACTTGGCTTTGGGTTCAATCTTGCGGTGTCCTTTCCCTGTGACAGCAGGGGCAGCAAGGCACGTATTGTATTGTTGCCATCAAGGATAAAAAGATGGGATTTATATCATATTGCTTGAGTTTATCCCTCTACATCATGTCATCTTGCTTAAAGCATTACTCTGTTCTTATGAACTTAATACTCAAGATGCATGCTGGATAGCGGTCGACGTGTGGAGTAATAGTAGTAGATGCAGAATCGTTTCGGTCTACTTGTCACCAACGTGATGCCTATATATAATGATCATGCCTAGATATTCTCATAATTATTCGCTTTTCTATCAATTGCTCGACAGTAATTTGTTCACCCACCGTAGAAATCTGCTATCATGAGAGAAGCCACTAGTGAAATCTATGGCCCCCGGGTCTATTCTCAACATATCAATCTGCAATCTACTTTACTTTGTTGTTTTTACTTTCTGTTTTTATATCCAAAAATACAAAAAATATCAAACTATCCTATCTATCAGATCTCACTTTCGTAAGTGACCGTAAAGGGATTGACAACCCCTTATCGCGTTGGCTGCGAAGTTCTTATTTGTTTGTGCAGGTGCGAGGGACTCGCGCATGGTCTCCTACTGGATTGATACCTTGGTTCTCAAAAACTGAGGGAAATACTTATGCTACTATGATGCGGCCACCAACCGGTACTAAAGGTCAATTTTGGCCAGGCGAAGCGGCGGGTAAGGCAGGCCTTTAGTACCGGTTGCTGGCTCCAACCGGTACTAAAGGCCTCTCCTTTAGTACCGATTGGAGCCACCAACCGGTACTAAAAGTCACGCGCTCCCATCCCGTGGTGCACAAATTTAGTCCCACCTCGCCGAGCGAAGGGCAGCTGCACTGGTTTATAAACCCAGACGCGGCTGCTCCTTCGAGCTCCTCTCTAATGCAGGCTTCTGGACCTAACTTTGCCGCGCTGCCCTGTGAGCCTGCTGGGCCCTTATGGGCCTGTAAATTCATGTCCAAGGCCTTGCAGGCCCACTAAGTAGCGCGCAAATAAGTTTTTTTATATTGTATTTTATTTTATATCTAACTAACATTTCTATATCTAAAATTTATCTAACATTTCTATAACTAAAACTATAAAGAAAACTATTTCATGTAATATTTCTATATAGCTATTCATCTAATTCATCTAACATTTGACATATTAGATATCTATACTTTGACATTAATCTAAAAAACAGAAAACAGAAAATAAGTAAAAAAAATGTGTGTGTGTGTGTGTGAGTGTGTGTGTGTGTGTGTGTGTGTGTGTATGGGGCGCGGCGACGGGGCGGTCGAGGGCTCACAGCGCGGGGCGACCTTATACTTCGAAAGAGATTGACCATTTTATACACGAAGTGCATCCAGTTTTTGTCGTAACCCTCTCTACTTATTGAAACATGCTATGTGGGTGAAATGATGATATCATGCCAACTTTCAACAATTTCAGAGTACATCTGAAGTGTTTTTTAATTTCAGGGTCATTTAACTCTAAAAAAATTCAGTAAATGCATGAAAAATACCAAATGAATTCAAAAATGGTTGATAATTGATTATGTGGATTTGAATGGTGCATTTTGAACACAAAAAAAACCTGGAGTTCAAATAAGTTCAAAAAAATGAAATCCCTTTGTAACAGATGAGTTTTTATCCGAAACTCAGATACTTCGAAAGAGATTGTCCATTTTGTACACGAAGTGCATCCATTTTTTGTCGTAACCCTCTCTATTTTTTTGCACATGCTATGTGGGTGAAATGATGATATCATGCCAACTTTCAACCTTTTCAGAGTTCATTTGAAGTGTTTTTCAATTTCAAGGTCATTTAGCTCTAAAAACTCAGTAAATGCATGAAAAATACCAAATGAATTCAGAAAGGGTTGAAAATTGATGATGTGGATTTGAATGGTGCATTTTGAACACACACAAAAGTCTGGAGTTCAAATAAGTTTAAAAAAATGAAATGCCTTTGTAACATATGAGTTTTCGTCCGAAACCCTGATACTTCGAAAGAGATTGTCCAGTTTGTACACGAAGTGCATCCAGTTTTTGCCGTGACCCTCTCTACTTTTTTTCCCATGCCATGTGGGTGAAATGATGATATCATGCCAAGTTTCAACCTTTTCAGAGTTCATTTTGTAGTGCTTTTCAATTTCACGGTCATTTAACTCTCAAAACAAATCAGTAAATGAATAAAAAAATAGCAAGTGATGTCAGAAAGGGTTGAAAGTTGATGACGTGGCTTTGAATCATGCATACTGAACGCAAAAAAAGTCCGGAGTTGTAGCAAGTTTAAAAAAATAAAGCGCCAGTGTAACAGATGAGTTTTTACGTCTCAAACCCTGATATTTCGAAAGAGATTGTCCAGTTTGTACACGAAGTGCATCCAGTTTTTGTCGTGACCCTTTTTTGCACGTGCCATGTGGGTGAAATGATGATACCATGCCAAGTTTCAACCTTTTCAGAGTTCATTTTGTAGTGCTTTTCAATTTCACGGTCATTTAGCTCTCAAAACAAATCAGTAAATGAATGAAAAATAACAATTGATGTCAGAAAGGGTTGAAAGTTGATAACGTGGCTTTGAATCGTGCATACTGAACGCAAAAAAAATCCGGAGTTGTAACAAGTTTAAAAAAATAAAGCGCCTTGTAACATATGAGTTTTTACGTCCGAAACCTTGATACTTGGAAAGAGATTGTCCAGTTTGTACACGAAGTGCATCCAGTTTTTGCCGTGACCCTCTCTATTTTTTTGCCCATGCCATGTGGGTGAAATGATGATACCATGCCAAGTTTCAACCTTTTCAGAGTTCATTTTGTAGTGCTTTTCAATTTCACGGTCATTTAGCTGACAAAACAAATCAGTAAATGAATGAAAAATAGCAAATGATGTCAGAAAGGGTTGAAAGTTGATGACGTGGCTTTGAATCGTGCATACTGAACGCAAAAAAAGTCTGGAGTTGTAGCAAGTTTTAAAAAATAAAGCGTCAGTGTAATAGATGAGTTTTTACGTCTGAAACCCTGATACTTCGAAAGAGATTGTCCAATTTGTACACGAAGTGCATCCATTTTTTGCCGTGACCCTCTCTACTTTTTTGCACATGTCATGTGGGTGAAATGATGATACCATGCCAAGTTTTAACCTTTTCAGAGTTTATTTTGTAGTGCTTTTCAATTTCACGGTCATTTAGCTCTCGAAACAAATCAGTAAATGAATGAAAAATAATGAATGATGTCAGAAAGGGTTGAAAGTTGATGACGTGGCTTTGAATAGTGCATACTGAACGCAAAAAATAAATCCGGAGTTGTAACAAGTTTAAAAGGGATGAAAGTTGATGACGTGGATTTGAATCGTGCATACTGAACGCAAAAAAAAATCCGGAGTTTTAACAAGTTTTAAAAAATAAACCGCCTTGTAACAGATGAGTTTTTACGTCCGAAATCCTGATACTTCGAAAGAGATTGTCCAGTTTGTACACGAAGTGCATCCAGTTTTTGTCGTGACCCTCTCTACTTTTTTGCACATGCCATGTGGGTGAAATGATGATACCATGCCAAGTTTCAACATTTTCAGAGTTCATTTTGTAGTGCTTTTCAATTTCACAGTCATTTAGCTCTCAAAACAAATCAGTAAATGAATGAAAAATGGGAAATGATGTTAAAAATGCATTGATCATCATTGATCTTTTTGTGTAGAATTTAAATTGTCAATAGGAGTCCTCACCGGTTTAGGAATTGGCGAGGACTCCTATTGCAGCCACAAATCCTACACATAGAGTTCAATGAAGACCAAGTGGTTGTGATAGTTTGAGAAATAACATATTTAAGGTGGTAAAAACTCTGTTAGACGAGCGAGGTGGGACTAAAAAAGCGCTGCAGAATGAATTAATTAGAATCCTTTAGTACCGGTTCGTGGCACGAACCGGTACTAAAGGTGCTGGTGGGGCCCCAGCCTCACCACAGCGTGCCACAACCTCTTTAGTACCGGTTCGTGGCACGAACTAGTACTAAATGTTTACTATGAACCGGTACTAATGATCGCCGCCCGCCTAGCCGTTGGAACCGGCACTAATGGTCACATTAGTGTCGGTTCAGTTACAAACCGGGACTAATGAGCTCTACATTTGACCCTTTTTCTACTAGTGCAACCTAACCTAAACTACTAGGCGAAGCCGAGACCCTAGGATTCCCTCCCATCGCCGGTCGTTTGGGCAAGACGTAGATGGGAGATGAATCCATAGCTCGCTGACGAAGCTTGGAGGGGAAGAGTGTCTAGCCGCTGCAGTCGCGAGGGAAAAGATGACATGAGCACAGACATTTATTAATAAAGGCATCTCTAATGCTGACCCGCAAACCAGACACCGCAACCATCCGCAGACAGAGGGGGGGCATTCCGTGGACACACATGCGAGAGCCGCCCATCCAATGCTAGCCACTATATGTCCACCAGTAAAGGACAATTTGAAATTCAAATTCGTATGATCCATAGCGCGTTGGATCACACCAACGCCGAATCGCTTCATCGGCCGAACACAACAAAAAGAGGTAAGTATGTTTAGAATACCAGTCTGGTAGTCCGTGCATTTTGCGATGCCGGACCGTCAAATCGAGTCTCCACGCTCAATCTATCGTCGTTGTTGTGTAGGCCACCTCCGCCTCGGCATCCGTCTCCTTCTCTGCTGTCTCGATATCCTCCTACCCCGCCATCTCCTGCTCATCCTTCTTCCTTCACAATATCTTGAAACGGACGACTTACATAATCATTCTTGCGTCGTCATCCAATTCTTCCACCTTCAAGGTGGGCATCTTCGCGTCCTCCGAAGCGGCTGCGATCTCCACCTTCTTCTCCTCAAGCTTGGCCTTCTTCTCTTCGATCATGGCCCTCTTCTCTTCGATCATGGCTCTCTTCTCTTCGAACTTGAGCTTCTTCTCGGTCGTAGAGTTGATCTTCCGGGCGAGCGTGATGCTCGGATCCTCCACCACCTCCGTCTCTGGCAGTGTCTCCTCCAGGTCCATGTGTCAGCGGTGGGAGGGAAGAAGAGAGTGGGGGAAAAGGGCGGGGATTTAGTGGAGAGCAGCGGGATGGAAGAAGAGAGTGGGGGATTTTGCCGCAGAAACAGTGCAGGCAGCTACAAAAGCGTTGGCTTCCCCTTAGTTTTTGGTGGGCCAGGGGTGTTGAAGTCCTACGCGGCTCGTGTTCGGACTCCGGCAACCCCCCTCCCCCTTCCGTTTGTCTCGACTTTGCAGGGAAATTATGGTCCGGACTACTCCGCGAACCGATGGGGTCAGCGTTGGATGGCTTGGGGGTCAGGATAGTTGCGTCCGGACAGATACGGGCGGAGTGTTGGAGATGCCCTAGTGCAAAGTAGCCCAAAAAACAGTCTTCGTTGGGTTTTTCCTAACCATTGGATAGAGATCCAACACTTTCGACGCTACTAGTCTTGCGGCCAGTTCTTTTTTTTTCAAGTTGTCGTGTAGATTTGTCAAGGCTTCTAAATTATTTGTTCCATAGCTAGTTTAGAAGCATTAGTGAATAAGGCAACTATTTTTTAATAGAAATAAGGGAGACGGCTTATGGGAAAAGCTGGGGAGGAGGCAACTCATTTTCTAAGCCGCCAAAAGAACTGAGAACTGACCCCTGCCTACTTCCACCAATGGAGAGCGGTTCAGAAAGCATTTTCTGTCGGACAACGAAGTCAACACGGTTGTGCCCCACGTGTCTTGTAGTATAGCACTATGTATTCCCCCTGTATTTGTTAGGGCAGTAATCTGCGCCTGCGCACCGGCCCAAATTTGGACCGGTCGCTGCACAGCCGTTCGATCTGGCGCACCACAGTCGTTCATATATCTTCCCCAATCTCGTCCTCCTCGTTGACTCGTCCTCTTCCTTCCTCCCGACTCATCTTCTTCCTCCCGATCCCCTCCTGCTGCCCCACGCGACTCCGCCTCCATGTGCAGCTCCGCGAGGGCACCGGCCGCCGGGCGCTCGCACCCCAACCCCTCGCTGCCCCTCCGCTGCTTGCCGAAGAACCTTCCCCCGCTAGTCTCTCTATTTTAGTTGCAGCTCGATGCCGACCACCAGTGAATGCCTTTTAGTGGATGTAGCAAAAAAACATCACCGCTAGTAGCAAATCCAACAATGATTGCAGCAAAAATGGTCCTCGCCGTCGCGGGGGTCGCAGCTCCGCCGCGTTGGATGTAGCAAAATCACTTGCTGGTAGTAACAAAATAGAAAGAAGGTGGTAGCGATTTTTAGGCTAGTTCCAGCAAAAACAAATCAAAACAAGGTGGTAGCAAAAATTATTTATGCTTCCAGCAAAACAGATGGCTGGTTGAAGCAAAATTTCTCGCCGGCCGCCCAAAAATTGCGATCCCAGCAAAAACACACAAAAAGCTTTTGTACTCGCATCCATGGAAAATCGCTGGTTCCAGCAAAAATGCTTGATGCTTCCAGCAAAAATAATGGATGGTTGAAGCAAAAAAGAAAGACCTGCTGGAGGTTGTGGCTGTTGGTTCCAGCATTTTGCTGGGATGGTTGTAGCACCTCGTGTCACCGGTTCCAGCAAAAAAGTTGTCTGGTTCCAGCATCGTCGGCTTCGTTGCCGCACGCCGCCCAACCTGTCGCAACTCTTTCATGCCTCCCCGGTTGCAACACCCCAGGACGCGGTCCTAGCTTCACATCTTCTCCGTTGACCGGCGTCGCTCATAGCTTAGGCTCGTCGGAGTGCGGCACGACACCGGAGGACAGCGGGCGCTTGGGCGGTGCTTGGCCAGGCTGTTACCTCGGCCGCGCGGGTGCCCGTCGTGGCTGGTTGCAGCACACAAGCCCGGCCGCCTTCGACGCCGGGGACCTCCCCTGCCGGCATGGCTAGAGGAGATGGTGTGGTGGAGAGCTCTCGCTGGAGATGGAATGGAGGAAGGAAAGGGAAAAGGAGGGGATTGAATAGAGGATGAGGAAGGGAAGGGAAAGGGGGGGATTGAATAAAGGATGAGGAAGGGAAGGGAAAGGGAGGGGATTGGATAGAGGATGAAGACGCACTATGTTTGTGGATAAAAGAAAAGGAAAGCGGTGAAGGAGATAAGGCTCCTGGCCCCGCACTGGACACGCGTGACGCGTGAGGGAGGAGGCCGGCGGAGCGTCCCTAAACGTTTCCCTATTTGTTAGGTGTATTACTTTCTGCATAATTCATTCAGTACGCATAACCCGTCTGCTGTATACGAGTTATAAGCTGCTTAGCCCTTCTTCATCAGACATGGAAACGCCCAAGTGTGTTCACTGACAGATGCTTGATGAACATAAAAATGGTTTCCCCCAAAAAACTAAACAACGTGCGTGTCTATCTTTCCACAATAAAAAGAAGGATTTACAGGCAACCCTAATCCTTTTGTACAATTGTTCTCAAATTATTACAACTGCATACAATTAGCTGTAAGCCTGGGAGAAAAACACCACCCCTTCTCTAACTGTCGGTAGTTACATGACTGAACATAGACAGATTAACTGATTGTTATAGCCTAAGTGGATACAGCACAACTCAAAATCTTGATATATCGGCCGCTAAGCATCTGCACACGGAGAAACCTTCGCCGTCGCCCCAACCAGAAAAAATGGATACATGTCAAATGTTGACCTTGGTAGGCATACCAGGCATGGATGAACAATAATACCTTTGGTAGCACCACGGTTCCGGGCTATGGCACCATGTTAAATTAGGGTGCAAAATGTGGTGGCTGAGGCTTCTGTGAGAACCTAGGATCTGACCTCATACCTTCCAGCCTGAGTTTGGGCTCGGAAACCTTTGTATGGTGCGCTTGGTGTATTTTTCACGTCCAGTTTATCAATTTGAAGCCCAGACAGCGCAGCCCCCATAATCCTGAATTTCACCTGAAATACTGGAAATGCATGCAGATGAGCGAGTCCTTCCTCGAGTCGTAGGTTTCCAGAGAGGGATGGTGCTTTGTCTTTCGGAATATGCCCAATTGTCCACACACAGGTCTGCATAAATAAACAAATACTATTATTAGAAAGGCATTTCGAGGTATATATAGAGTGCTTCAGTGTAGAAAACATCATACTTATTCAGTAAAAAATCAAGTAGTATATGATCGATTCACCAGCCTACCATTAGGGTTTTTAGTTCCTAGGTTCCTTAAGAAAGGAGCTAGGTCATAGCTTCACGAGTGAAAACAAAAGAACTAGTATCAATCGAAATTTGGTGGCAAGCAATGTACTGACCTGATCGGCAAGGATGTCGACTGTGCCGTGGTTTGCTGTCAAATCAGCAGAAGCAATAAGGGGAGGCAACTGAAACTGCACTATTATGGAATCAATAGGTTTCCCAGGATCATTCCGAATCCCCACCATCACGTTAACCCGGCAATTCCCAGAATCAGATGATAATTGTGGTTTCACGTAAATTGGTGTGGTCTTCAATTTCTTAACCCTGATTATTTGCAATCAGACGATGAGAATATATAACAGGCAACCCAAGATAGCAAAAACATGGAAGAACCCATAAGATTTGACAGTGGATATTTATGCACCTATAACTCATAAGCTTGAACTGCCCATCAGGAGGAACAAATGATAGGATCTGATTGGACTCCCAAGGTCTAAATCGGACACAAGGGTGGAACCTCACATCATTGATAATTGTAGGATTAGCAAATGACAATGTCAACTCTGGTAACCCAGGAAGGCTTGAATTCACTTCAATTTCACCACATGCCTCACATTTCACTAGAACCCCTTCCCTGCAAATCCGATCAACAATAAAGATGTCAACATCGGAAAAAAATATTTCAGAGTTGTGGATGCCAAAAGACAACAAAGTGAGGTGGATGGATCTACTCCTCACAAAGAAGATAACATATATGATCTTCTACACTGCTAACCACCACTTCACCTACTCGATTAAATCTTGGAGCTGAAATTTTGTTTAATATTTTGTGAGACGTATCATAGCTAATGGTGGATTTCTAACACAACACTCAGTAGTCGGTACTTTGGATATAATAAAGTCCAGTTTTAGTTTCCTGCAGATAATTTAACAAAGTGTTACTGTGGCTTCAGGACCTAGAAGCCAAAATCACAAATTTGATTATTTTTTTCTATTTACTTAGGAAACTACAATGTGTGAACAGACTACTTGTTCACACATGATCAAGGGATCAAAAATCCAAATCTAAATATGCAAGGAAATTTACTATATCTAGAGCATCTACAAGGAAAAAGGTCAGAATACCTGTTCACACATGCATCTAGTTCCTCAACTATGTTGACATAGACTTCATTGCTTGCATCCTTGACAATTGTTGTTCTCCAAGGTACAAAAGAAGCAGTTGCATCTGGAAGTTTGCTACCGATAGTAGAACTCTTACCAGTCATAATATTCAACATTTTACTGACCATATTTGGTTGGGCAACCAACTCTTTCAAGATGTTTGGCTCAGTAGTGAGTGGAAAGCCATTGTCCATCATTTCATCTAGAATCTGGATTAATGTAAGAATAATATAGTTTAGCAAACCTATATAAAAAACGCATATTTGGTTTTACCAATCATGGGCTACACAAGTGACCAAGCAATTAAACTTGATGACCGTTATTAAAGGTTCAAATGCAACACACATCCGGGATTGATGTTGCTTTGGCAAAATGAACTTAACAGTGGACTGGCACATGCCTTCATCAATCAGTGGAACCAGAGCACTTGGATAGAAGCACCTAATTTTTAACAAGTAAACAGGTAGCCTTATGTATTCAAATTTCATGAGCTTTGTAGCTCTGTGTATGCAATTAAATTTGTCCAAAATCATAATCTAACAAACAAAACCATCCGTATAACGAGTGGTAATGTAATAGCAGTTGCATATTTATAATGTGATGTGACAGGGGTAAGAAAAGATACCTGATAAACAATTACAAAGTTGTCTTTGATTGTGTCTTCATTTATATCTCCAAGGTAATCTGTCAAGACATCAGCCACGCGAGAGAGGAACTGGATACAATGGAATCATATGAGCACACCCGTATAAAAGAGAACGAAAGCTAAAACTGTAGACAAATCAGGCTATCTGCTATTTCAGGGATAGATAACTTTGGGAAGTAACTTTAATATTGACCATTTCAGCCAAGGAAATACTTCTGGATAACAATAACATTTTTAGCTACAACCTGCAAATCCTTACTGAAAATGCTTTCAACATCAGTACATCACAGAGTACTAAATGTCTTGCCATTTAATATAACATTATATGTCTCAAAAAACTAGTTATCGAAAAATATCATGTATTGAACTATTGATACAGAAAGATTAATTGTTATTGTGATTGTGGATGCCTCATACTCTTCAGAAAGTGTAACATCATATCAATGCACGCATCATGCCCGGCAGGAAACAGGGAGCAATCTCAACCCAAATTAAAACTGGTAGCTTTCTCTTAGACAACTATGCTAGACTATGTCTTCTAGGCAAGCAAATGACATCTAAGGGTATGAAGCACAGACCTCGATAGCCATCAAGGGGGGCATCTCCACTTGGGTGCATGCCAAGAACGTCACCCCACTGCGATATACTTGAAACAAGTAGTGTGTTGGGGACACCACAACCTGCAAGACCTTCCAGAGTCCAAGAAACTTAATAAGTGGCGGTCCAATGAACAACACTACAACAGCTCGAAATTGAGTTCATGCTAGATTTATCTACAATAGCAGCAGCAATGGCACAAGATGCTGAAACCTTGGACTAGCCCAGGGGTCCCCAGAATATAATTCAGCAAGCCATACACAACAAGGGCACCGGGAATCAAGAACTGCTAGGAGCTTCCCAACAAGTGCTGAACAAGGGGGGGGGGGGGGGGGGGGGGGGGG
>LR738709.1:497309070-497329667 GCA_902687465.1 Secale cereale
GGGCTGTACTATTACCTTGGACGGGTCGCCGGCGGCGTGGGCGAGAACGTACTCCCAGAACCAGCCGCAGATGGCGCGGTCCACGCGGTGCGACGTCATCTGCTTCTCCACCATCACCTCCCTGCCGATCCCGGGAGCCCACCCCACGAATCATATCAAATTCAGTTCGGATCAGTCCAAAGGTCGGAGGGATCCGGCCGGAAAAGGCGGGGGGCAACGGAAACCGGAGAGCTGTGGCGCTGAGATTACCCGGAATCGGAGAGGAGGAAGACGCACTGCAGCATTCCGCTCCCTTTCGCAGCTGGGCGCGGCGGGGTGGTGCGAGGATCTTAGGAGCGACCGGCGGAAGACGCCGTACCGGAGAAGAAGCAGGAGCAGTAGCAGTAGAACGAGGCGAACCTGGCTGGAGTCGTGGCTTGGCTGAAGCTGATTACCAAGGGTGCTATTCGGTTGGTATGGTTAATCCGGTCTGTTTAAGCGAAATTGCCACCGATTTCTTTCCTTGAATTTTTTTTTAGCCCACATATGCTCAACCAAATCATTTTGTTTCCAACATGAGCCCACATATGCTCAACCAAATCATTTTGCAGTTGCAAGTGAGTTTCCCAATCACGCATGTCGTCATGAAATTAAGTGAACTGCTCAAATGTTGCCGCTACTCCATGCCCAGGCACAACATTCTCACCCTGAAACTGAAAGCCTTGATCATACACACGTTCCGGGCGCTCGTCTTCTACGATCATATTGTGCATGATCACACAAGCAGTCATCACCTCCCACAGTTTCTGCGTGCTCCAAGTATTAGCAAGATACCGAACGATGCCCCATCGAGATTGCAAAACACCAAAGGCACGCTCGACATCCTTCCTATCACTCTTTTGCTCTTGGGCAAATCTTTTCCTTTTCTCTCCGACGGGGTTGGGTATTGTCTTAACAATAGTGGTCCACTGAGAATAGATACCGTCATCCAGATAGTACCCTTTGTCGTAATTGTGGCCGTTGACAGTAAAGTTCACCGGCTGTTGCCTTCGGCAAGCCTAGCAAACACCGGCGAGCGCTGAAGCACGTCGATATCATTGTGTGATCCAGCCATGCCAAAGAAAGAGTGCCAGATCCTGAGATCTTGAGACGCCACGGCCTCTAGTATGACAATGCAAGCCTTGACATGTCCCTTATACCGTCCTTGCTAAGCAGAAGGGCAGTTCTTCCACTCCCAGTGCATGCAGTCTATGCTGCCAAGCATCCCCGGGAAGCCCTTGCTGGCATTCATCGCCAACAAACGGGTTGTATCTTCAGCTGCGGCTCTCTCAAGTACTCAGGGCCAAACACAACAATAACAGCCTTGCAGAACTTATACAGAGACTCTAGGCATGTAGACTCGCTCATACGGGCGTACTCGTCAATGAGATCACCCGACACTCCGTAAGCAAGCATTCGGATGGCGGCAGTGCATTTCTGATAAGAGGAGAAACCAATCTTGCCGACGGCATCCTCTTTGCACTCGAAGTAGTTATCATAGCCGACCACTCCCTCTCTAATACGGTTGAAAACATGCCTGCTCATACGAAAACGGCGGCGAAATTTTTGATGTTTGAACAACGGGTTTGTTGTATCAAAGTAGTCCTTCCAGAGAAGGAAATGCTTGTTCTCTCAGTTGCGATTCAACGCCGGAAGGTGGCCCAGGATGGAGCCATGGAACAATGGCCGCTGGCTATTGAGGTGGTGATGGACCAACACAACAGCTAATATCTCCTCCTTGTCGTCGGACGACGAATCGTCGGACAATGAATCGTCGGAGTTGCAAAGGACATTGTGGAAAAACAACTCGTCAGCGGAGTCCAATTCGTACCTTGGCAAACTGTCAAACAGCTTGTGGACGTTGAAGAAGGAGACGGCCGGCGAGGGGAGTCGCGGCGCCCAAAGACCAGCTAGCTGCCCTGCCGGCGTCCGACGCGTGGAGGCCAATGTGGTAGGGGCGGCGAGGCGGCTTTTTGGTCGCGGGCGGCTGTGCGGTGGGGGAAGTGGTGGTGGGAAGCAGTTTGCTCCTCGGCGGCGGCGGGCGACGGGGGGGGAGGGGGCGGTGTTACTGGGCGGATGTGGAGGCGGCGGCAGCTGGAAGAGTCGCCGGCAAAAATGGGCGGCGGCGTAGGCGAAGGAGGAGACGGGCGAGGGTTTCTTGTTGGTCGGGGGGTGAGAGGGGAGACCAATATGCCACAGACCAGCGGGCCCGAGGACATGAGTAGGCGAGCGCGCGCGTCCGTCGTGTGTCCACGCCGACGCAGATCCGATTAAAAAATGGGCTAGGAATGGGTCGCCCGCGGACGAAAAACGGACGCGCGTCCGTTTGGGTCGGTGCGTTTGGCCGCCTTTTGTGTCCGCATCGACCCAAACGGATGGCCGCGGATGAAATGGATCGCCCCATTGGAGTTGCTCTGACTTCAGTTCAGAGCATGTCGGCTAGATCGCATGCCAAACACTGCTCACTCTGTGTCGAATGTTACTTTGTTTGGAATTATAAGATGTTTTTTGATATTTTGATAAAAATTACATACGGGCTGAAATGAATGACAAACGCACTAATACACATCTATATACATTTGATTAAAAAAAGATTTGAACACCTTATGATTTGAAACTGGTGAGTGGTAATCTTGTGCATTGTGTGTTCTCCGATACATAATTAATCAATAAAAAGATAAAACACGTTATAGAAATAAATTCAACAAATCTACAAGCACACATGAAAAGTCTAGAACCTAGGTGAACGTGTTCCACCACGAAAACTTAACAGTTTATAAGCTATGCTTAGTTTAAAATACGTTTAAAACCCATACCGATCAAAGCGCAATAAAATCTTCTTTTACTGGTAAGCCCTCTGGTGTAGTTTATCGATTTACGAATAAACTTACACCGTTCAAAACTTCATCCAAAATAACACTGGGAGGACTACTCCGGTGATGGAGCCAGGGGTGGGTATGCTAGGGCCATGGCTCTCCCCATGCTAATTCTTTTTTTAAACAATCCTAGATTCTTCTTAAAATGGTCTAAATTTATATGTTTGCCCCCCTCCAATGGATTATCTCTTCCATTGGCCTCCTTGGTATAATATTTCTGGCTTCGTCCCTGTGGGCACCAAATCTCGGCGATTCCCGTCCATGACTGAATGGGTTCCAGACAATCAGATTTGACCGTCGTTGGCGATGGCTTCCGCCATCGTGGCGTTGATCACATGATCGATTAGCCAACTAGAGCCTGCCAAAGCCTCGCTGAGATCGTTCCATAGGACTGCCACAATTGCACCAGAGCCATTCTTGAAGAAATAGGCATCATCATTGAGCTTGTAAGAGACCCAAGATAGTTTCTCCCACAATATTTCATGTGGTATTTGAAAGAACATGCGGTGCCCTCATGTTTGGTTTTGGTAATTGATGACAATCTCCATGGACTAATGGTTGCCTTGAGTTATATTTGAGGGATTTGTCCATAGGCTTTTCTTGAAGTCCATGTGTTGGTTTCAAGGAGTTTATGAGTGGACCAAGGTGCTATTAAGGAATTATCCAAAGATTGGTCATGTGAGCGTTGATCTTATTGCAAGCATGATTTGAAGAAGAAGAAGAGTGTGTGATTATTAATGTTTACCTTCAAGGCATCATCCAAATGAAGAGAGTTGGAAAAGTTCAAAGTTGATCAAGACTAAGTACAGAGAGTGATTCAAGTTGATCAACGAACAAAGCATAGAAGATGTACCGAGAGGGATCAAGTGATCCCATGGTATGGTATGTTTCCATAGGCTTGTGTCAGGAGGAAGATATTATACAACCCATGGAGGATGACATCAAGTGTGATCGTCATCAAGTTTGTGGTGTGCAAGTTCAAGTGGAGCATCACGAAGAGATAAGTGCTTGAAGATTGCCGTCCATTGTGGTGTCAATGGACTTGTGAAGATGTGCCGAAGAGTGGCTCGCCCATAGTGGAGTATGGAGGAGTGATGCGGAGCATCCCGAGGTCATCCCCATGGACCCTCCTTCACCTCGTCAAGTGCCTCAAGGACCAATGACACGTGCTCATGCTAGAGCTCTCGAGACCGAGGTGACATCACTCCTGGCCCTACTTCCATACGAATCTTGCGAGACATGGTTGCTACCTCAGACGGATGTGTTTTGTGTGCTCAGGTGTGAAGAAGACCACATTGGAGATGTGCGTGAAGATGGACAAGTCCCCAAGTTCACGGACGAGGCTTTGCATCGTGAAGGGCTGAAGAAGGCTCCAGGCCCCGGACATCCGGCCCCCTGACCCGGACATCTGGCCCCTGGACGAACATGCACAGAAAGCCACCAGCAGCAGAGGCTACAGGGCCCGGACATCCGGCCTCGGGCCCGGAAATCCGGCGCCACTCTACAGAGGGCACCCGAGACTCAACCCCTCCAGCCCGGACATCCGACCCCTCGCCCCAGACATCCGGCGCCCCGCGAAGCCCCGGACATCCGGCCCGTCGCTCGGACGTCCGGCCCCTGATTGCCTGCGTGCATCCTTTGGGCCGAGGCCCGTGTATCCCTTCGCTCCGTACACTATATATACTCCTTTCCTCACATCGTTTAGGGTTAGCTTTTGGATAGCTCATTCATAGACCTTTGTGGTTCCTCTCCACGAGACCGCGGCCTCTTCGGAGAAGATCCACCTCGGATTCAAGGCCTCCACATCGGAGAAGATCCCAAGGGATACCCAAGACCTCCTCCAGGAGAAGACTACCTTTGTACCACCGTGATTTGACTATGGATCGTGTATCTTGATGTGTATCGTGGATCTAGCACTTGTGTGATCATATTTGTGTTGATTTGAGTGTTTCCCCTCGTGTTTTCCTCCGTTTCCTCCTTGTGTCTCTGTGTTCCTCGTGGGATATCCTCCAATCGTGAAAGATCTGCTGATTAGGGTTCCACCCTACATCATATTATGGTATCATGAGCATAGGTTGATCACGAATTTGGAGCCCCGCACCCTGTTGTCTAGCTTGTTTTTGTCGTGTTCTTCCCAATTTCGAAAATTCCCCACAAAAAGAGCCCCAAATTTTTTTTGTGATCTGTTGATTTGGCAAGATTTTGTTGAATTTGTTCCATGGATTTGCTGTGCCACGAGTGGATCTAGCTCTTCTTCCACTTTTCCCCAACTTTTCTCCGCAAAATCCGACAAATTTTGGCACAAAAATCACCGTGTGCAAGGAGTTCTTCGCGGCCTCGGGCACCCCGGACATCCGGCCCGTGCCCCGGACATCCGGCCTCCCGCAGCCACAATCCCCCCACTCCACCCCACCTTGCATGTTTCCACCGCCATTTTCGTTCGGTATCCCACCCAACCTTCCGCATACCACCACCACTTCCGCAACCACCATCTCTTAACCGCTCCGAATTTGAAGAGTTTGTCTCCCTTTGCCTTGGATACATGAGTTGTGGTTTCACCGTTTCCTCGGATGTTTAGGCTACCTTGGAACGGCAAGACTTCGACAACACCATCGCTCAACTTCGGCGAGGACGGTAACATCGACGACACCTTGTTCATTCTACCTTGCAATTGCATTGTCACCCTATGAACCATCTTTGCGTAGCTTTCCCATTGAGACTAGCCATTTGAGTATTGCCGGGTGCTTGATGGCTTCTCGCCCCTCGTTGGTTACCCCAAGTGGAAGGTTTGAGATGCAGTGTAGCGGTAGTTTTCCCTTGGCAAAGATACCAAGGATCGAATTCCCCTGAGACTCCAAGGTTCAACAAGAAGGTGTCAACTGCTAGCGGCGCAACTAGCGATCGACCGGACCTGCACACAATACGAATAACTTTGCTCCCAACGAGTACAGAGAGGTTGTCAATCCCTCCGGCCTTGTCGTTTACAAAGGATCAAACGCAAGAGATAATAGTGATAGGTATAACTGCAACTAGTAAGTAAGAACTGAAAGTAAATAGCGGATGTGATCAGTGATGGTAATATGGACCGGGGTCCCATGATGTTCACTAGTGATGTCTCTCTCCCAAAAGACGATAAAACAGCTAAGCGAGGTAAACAAATTACAGCTGGGCAATTGACAGGATTATGTGCGCAAACCAATGCTAACTATGCTACAAAGAAAGGTAGAGGCTCAAAAGCATGGGCGGTACACCAAGGCAAGTAGACCGAAATCCATCTGCATCTACTACTAATCATCCACCTTGAGATATCTATCCAGAACATCTCGCTGGTATTAAGTTGCGAGTCCCACCCATAGTGTAAACTCAAAGCAACAAACAACTGCATTAAAAGAACTTTGCGTAAAGTAAACAATCCTTGCACCCGCGAGTACAAGCACCGTTGTTTTCCCCCTTGTGGCAACAGCACATCCCCTAGACTCATGTTTCTGTCACTCAAGCTAGTCATCGAGGGGCATGAACCCACAATCAAGCATAATGTTCCCTCTTGGAGTTACTACCTACTACTTGGCCAAAGCAATAAACAGCAACGGAGAACATGCAAGAATTGCTCAAGAACATAAATATAAAAGAGGCAAATCAAATATATTACTCACACACAATCTGAACATAATCTCATAATCCATCGGATCCCAGCAAACTCATCATAGCAACAGCATAAGGATTACATATGTGCCTCGATCATGTAGGGCAGCTCACGAGGTCTAATTAGTGAAGAACAAAGAGGGGAGGAGAACATCACATAGCTACTGGTCATGGACCCATGGTCCAAGGGAGACTACTCACAACTCATCCGGGAGGCGTCCATGGTGGTGGAGAGGCTCCCGGTGGTGATCCTCCCCTCCGGCAGGGTGCCGGGAAGAGTTCTCCTGGTGCTCCCGATCTTGGAAGCGCGGCGGCGGCGGAACAAAGATGAGATCGCGAAAAAGGGTTCCGTCCTCGAGGGTTTCGGGACGCGGTGTAAATATATGCCAAAGGGGGGCATCAGCGGAGGCCTGGGGGGCCCAGGCGCCCCCCCCGGCGCGGCCAGGAGGGGGGCCGCGCCCCCAGGACGCCTGTAGCCCTGGTGGCCCCCCTCCGGCCCTACTTTGGCCGCATGGAAGCTTCCGGAACGCTGATTTTTTATATATTTTTCCCGGAATTTTTCTAGCAGTTTACGTGATGGGAAAAACTTAAATACAAAAACAGCAGAAAACAGAAACTGGCACTGGGGTGCACTAGGTTAATAGGTTAGTCCAAATATGATCAAAAGTGTATGGAAGTGTATAAATATCATAGCAATATCACACAAAAGAGGCATGGAGCAAGCAGAAATTATAGATACGTTTTGGACGTATCAACATCCCCAAGCTTAATTCCTGCTCATCCTCGAGTAGGTAAATGATAACAAGCATAATTTCTGTGGTGACATGCTATTAACCATATAAGAACTTTTCACAGTCACATGACAAGTGCTTACTGAGACAATGGATCTGTAGTAATTAAGTTGCCTAATGAGAAAATCACAAAGAACTGAAAGTTTTACAATATGAAACTGAGATACTCAATAGATTAGTAATGAGCATGGTGTGCAAATATGACAAAGTGGTACCTCGCTTGCCCCCTTTAGTGAAGCAAAACATAAATGCAGGGGCACCTCCAAGGTTTAAGAACGAGTAGATACAATGATTTCAGAATAAACGATATCATAATCATGCAAAAGACAATGGTACGTTGGGATAATGCACATTACACTCAGAATGACAATCATGCTCTCAATAGTTGGTGCTTTAAAGAAGGTGGAGACTCTCGAACCGTGGCTTTTGTTGGCAAGGTTGAAAACCCGTGGTCGGAAACAAAAACTAATCATGTACCAGAGCTCTTGGTTTTAAAAACAGAGGTAATAATTATTTTTTAGAATATGCATATTTTGTCAACGAATGCTAGCAGATAACTCAATCACTTCTTGAGCTGGACAAGTTTCGAGGAACGGCTCCCGAATGAGGACGATCACATTCTCTTAATCTTCTTTGTTTATCACTGCCAAAGTTTTCTGATTTCTCATGAACAAAGCGTGAAGGAGGGTTTGTTTGTTGTATAATTTTTAATGAGCCGGGTGCACTCTATGCCAGTTCCTTCTCGTATTATGGGTTTGCACATTAGACATGCAATCCCGGGGTGAAGCTTGTCCAACTTAAAAAGATCATGAATTAACTACTACTTCCTCATGAGCCAAAACAGAGGCACAAAAGAGAAATGTTTTTTTGAATAATTTCGAGATGGTACATGAAAGTCTTCGTTAGGAATGGCAGGTAAATACCATGTATAGGAAGGTATGGTGGACTCATATGGCATAACTGGTTTAAAGGATTTTGGATGCACAAGCAGTCAGTCCGCTTAGTACAGGCGAAGGTTAGCAAAAGACTGGGAGCGACCAACTAAAAGAGCAATGACGGTCATAATCATGCAGAGCGACAAAGCAACATTGAATCAGGCATGAAAGTTATATCGCTACTCAGAAACTAAAGATCATCAAGGCTTGATAGACTTTCTTTACAGTCTTAAATATGCGTGAGCATACGCCCACATCATAGGCAAAGAAATCATGTTGGTACTTCAATAACACATTGAGAACCCCCCCAACTATTTGAGACTAACCAAAAGAAAACATGAACTACTAAGCATCATTATGCACATAGCATTTTTATCATAGACATATCAACCAGTGCAACAGAAGCCAACTCTCTTAACAAGATAAGCATGATAACTAAAGAGAGTTCCAGCGACCAACTAAACAAAAGCTCTTTAAAAAGATAAGCATGAAAACTAAGAGCTGAACATGATAGTAGCTATTGAAAGACAAAGAACACACACAACAAGGATAGGCATGAAAATTCTATGTTATGTTCTAGGTTGAAGTGGAGCGTGTTTCTCTCCCACACAAAGAAAGCTGAGTTCCAACTCGTTATGAAAAGCAAGCAAAGCTAAAGAAAACTAAAAAGGAAACTAAAAGCAAGACGCTCCAAGCATAGCACATAACACATGAAGTGATAAAAATATAGTGGAACGAAAGACGAACTGATAATTGTTGATGGAGAAGGGGATGCATGGGGGCATCCCCAAGCTTAGACGCCTGTGTCTTCTTGAATATTTCTTGGGGGTGCATGGGGGCATCCCCAAGCTTGAGCGTTTGACACTCCTGAATCTTTTTATCATCTTCCCTCGCACACTTGAAAACTCCCTTCATACATAACTCATCATAATCTGATTAGCGAGGTTAGTACCCATAATAAAATAATTTTTCCTTGCTGGAAATAAGGATATTCATGAAGGTCTACTGTTTCTCAAGATTGCCAAAAGGTTTTTGCAAAGAAAAAGCAAGCTCAAGGTTTGCAAAATGAAGAAAAGGCAAAACAGGACATAATCTGTGAAAAACAGACCAGCAGGTAGTAAATGATTTTTTCGGGGCACTTCTGCAACTCAAATAAAAAAACTCAGAACAGTCGCCCGAAAGCCAATTGTATAGAGCACGCTGTCGAAAAAATTCAGACCAAAAAGATGATCTGGTGATTTTATACGAATTTTTCTGTCCAAGGATAGAATCTGTTTCCTGGACAGCACGTCACAACTTTTGAACTTTCTTGCAATCAGAGGCTAAACTTGGCACAAAGCTGAAAAGTAAAGATACAATGATGATGCTACTGTAGTAACAAACATCAAGACACAACAAAAGCAAAATAAAATTTTATTCATTGTGGGCTGCCTCCCAAAAGCGCTTTCTTTTATGCCTTTAAGCTAGGCATAATGCAAAGAGATCAAGTTTTATCAAGAGTAAAAGAATAGCTAGCCCGTACAACGGACTCAAAATGTAACTTAATCTTCTTTCTAGGGAAGTGTTCCATCCCTTTCTTGAGAGGAAATTGGAATCTTATATTCCCCTCTTTCATGTCAATGATGGCACCAACGGTGCGAAGAAAAGGACGTCCCAAAATAATTGGACAAGAAGGTTCACATTCAATGTCCATAATAGTGAAATCAACGGGAACATAATTGTCATTGATAATGATAAGAACATCGTTGATCCTCCCCAAGGGTTTCTTTATGGAAGAATCAAAAGGTTTCAATTTAAGCATATCATATATTCTTTTGGGCATAACGGAGGTACTAGCTCCAACATCACATAGTGCATAGCAAGAGAAGTTATTCAACTTAATTTTAATCATAGGATCACAACCATCTTCTAGCTTTCTAGGTATGGAGGCTTCTACTCTAAGTTTCTCCTCCCTAGCTTTGATGAGAGCATTAGTGATATGCTCTGTGAAGGCAAGGTTAAGCGTGCTAGTGTGGGGATCTCTAGACATCTTGTGAAGGAAATCAATAACTTCTGAGATACTACAATTATCAAAATCAATTTTATCATTATTGAGCAGAATTGTAGTGTCATCTTCTTTGTTTGAATTGCTCTCTATTATAAGAGTTTGAACGTCTTCCCAAGTTTGGGGAAGCATAGGAGCAACTTTAAACTGAGGCTCATACTCTTTTCCTGAAAGACCATGCCATGGGCATAACTCTCCATTAAAACTAACGTAATCACAAGGTTTATTACTTTTGTAGATCCCGACAGTGGTGATTGGCGCGATGGAAGAAGGGGTGTACTCCTCCCACTTAGTGTTTTTGGTGGAACCCATAGCAGCAAGCAAGCAAGATAACTATTTTTGTGATTTTCGATAAAAGATACAAAAACAAAAACTGAAAGGTAAACTAACAAGACTAAAAAGCAAAGGTAAAAGATAGCGTGCAACTCCCCTATCTTGAAGAGTGGAGTCCCCGTCAACGGCGCCAGAAATACTTTGCTTGATGGCTTCTCGCCCCTCGTTGGTTACCCCAAGTGGAAGGTTTGAGATGCAGTGTAGCGGTAGTTTTCCCTTGGCAAAGATACCAAGGATCGAATTCCCCTGAGACTCCAAGGTTCAACAAGAAGGTGTCAACTGCTAGCGGCGCAACTAGCGATCGACCGGACCTGCACACAATACAAATAACTTTGCTCCCAACGAGTACAGAGAGGTTGTCAATCCCTCCGGCCTTGTCGTTTACAAAGGATCAAATGCAAGAGATAATAGTGATAGGTATAACTGCAACTAGTAAGTAAGAACTGAAAGTAAATAGCGGATGTGATCAGTGATGGTAATATGGACCGGGGTCCCATGATGTTCACTAGTGATGTCTCTTTCCCAAAAGACGATAAAACAGCTAAGCGAGGTAAACAAATTACAGTTGGGCAATTGACAAGATTATGTGCGCAAACCAATGCTAACTAATAACTATGCTACAAAGAAAGGTAGAGACTCAAAAGCATGGGCGGTACGCCAAGGCAAGTAGACCGAAATCCATCTGCATCTACTACTAATCATCCACCTTGAGATATCTATCCAGAACATCTCGCTGGTATTAAGTTGCGAGTCCCACCCATAGTGTAAACTCAAAGCAACAAACAACTGCATTAAAAGAACTTTGCGTAAAGTAAACAATCCTTGCACCTGCGAGTACAAGCACCGTTGTTTTCCCCCTTGTGGCAACAGCACATCCCCTAGACTCATGTTTCTGTCACTCAAGCTAGTCATCGAGGGGCATGAACCCACAATCAAGCATAACGTTCCCTCTTGGAGTTACTACCTACTACTTGGCCAAAGCAATAAACAGCAACGGAGAACATGCAAGAATTACTCAAGAACATAAATATAAAAGAGGTAAATCAAATATATTACTCACACACAATCTGAACATAATCTCATAATCCATCGGATCCCAGCAAACTCATCATTGCAACAGCATAAGGATTACATGTGACACCCGAAGACCGACGTCCCAGAAGATTCCAGATGTTTCGGGTTCTCCCGTGTGTTTCTTTTGTCTTGTGTTATTTATTTTTGCATTGCATCATGTCATCATGCCATCATGTCATATTTTCTTTTGCATCTCAACTTAAATAAATTGTGTGGACCTTCGGTCCATTTAAATCGAGGGAAGGATGACTTCTCTTTATAACATATAAAAGCCTCTCAATATTTAGGGAGCTATATAATAATATTCCATTTGTTTGGAATTAACCAACACACGTGCATAATTTTCCCCATGCTGTTCCTACTTCGAGTTTCTCCTTCAAAACCCTCCCTATATTCTTTTCCCGTTTATCAAGGTTCTTCCAAAACCCTCGAACAATTTTATTTAAATTCCTGACATTTTTGTGAGTCCAGGGATTTTACCCCATGCCCTAAGCCTATTCCTAACTCCTCCTTTTTTGTTATTCTTTCCCTTTCTATTTCTGTTTTATCTTTTAGATTTTTAAAGAAGAGCAGCCGCAGCCCATCTGCCAGGCCGGCCTCTAGGCCTTATCAACCTCCACCTCCTGGCCCAGGCCTCAGCCGGCCCACCTCAGCCTTCAGGCCCATTCCTCTCGGCCCAGATGAACTAACCCTAGCCGCTCGCATCTCCTCCCGTTCCCTCGATCTTTTCCTCCCTGTGCGACCGCATCGCTCCTCCCTCTGGATCCCTCAACGCCGCCGCCGCACTCACCCTCGTTCCCCCGATTCCATCTCCTCGACCAACTCTCGCTTCTGCCCGATCCCCTCTGCCCTCGATCTCCATGCGCAGCGCCCCGAGCCTCCCTTCGATCTCCCGTGCGCCGCATCCTCCCCTCGCACCCCGCAGGAGCCTCCTCGCCTCGCCACCTCAAGCCGGGCCGGACCCCGCGCCTGGCGCCTCGCTCCGTCCTCCGCCCGTGGCCATTCCTTCCTCCAGCGCCGGCCAGGGAAGCTGCCCCGTTCGCCAGGCCCGCCCTCGTCCAGTGCACGAGCGCCTTCCTCCATCGCCCGAGTCCTCTCCCCCCCGAGCTCCTCCCTGCGGGTCCTTCTCCGCCTCGTTCACCTGCCGCGCCCGTCCTCCAGCAAGGGCTCGTCTCCTGAGGATCCAGCGCCCGCGGCCTCTTCCTCCGCGGCCCTGAGCACCCCGGCCCTCTGGCCCTCCTCGTGCCCCTACTTCGTGTCCAGCAGCCTTGTGCCCGCCATGGCTGTCCTTGCTGCTGCGTTTTGGACCGCCAAGCCCGTCAAGTTCCACTACATGTGCCTTGTTCAACTACGTCGCCAAGACCGGACCGACAAGTACCACGACCAAGTACCACGACGACCCGAACCGCTGCGTACGTGTACATCTACAACGAGTCCGGCAAGACCGCTATGAAAGTACGACTACACGACGCGTCAAGTACCTCTCCGATGCCCAAGTTCGACTACACACGGCGATACGTCAAGTACCACTACCGTCGCAAGAACCAAGACCAGCAAGTACCACGACTACCGATGCGTCAAGTACCTCTACACGTGACGTGAACATCTACGAACGAGAACGACTACTTCCCTCTACGGACGTGTACCACGACTCCCGAGAACGACTCCTTCCTCTACGATCTCGAACCGCCCTGAAACGATCGCTCCGAAGGTATAACCTCGAGACGATGACCCGAGAACGTTTGTTGTGTTGTATGAGATGTTTCTTTTGTGTGCACCGTGCCCGTTTCGTCCTTTTGTCATGTTCCTCGGTTGCCTCGTCGCCGACTCGTGGGAACCCGGAAGCCGGGATCACCCCACCTTTTCATCTTGTCCGACTCGCTCACGCCATCTTCCTTTTGCACCGGACTCTCAACGAGTTACCGGAACCGAGATGTTGCCGTTGCATCATTTTCGGATCGTTGCCGTGGCACCCTTTCTTCCACCACGGTGACAAATGCTCCTTATCTCTTCATGTAAACTTTTAATAATAATTGCATAAACTTGATCATGTCATCCGCATCATATTAACAAAATTAAATGTGTGATTGTTGTTGCTTAAAATTGCTAAACATGCATATGGGGATTTCCGGAATTGTTGTTGTTATTTCCCGGCCCCATTTAAAATGCCTAAATAGTGTAGTTTATTTTGTTTCACCTCTTGCCATGTCAACAAACATTTAACCTTGTCTTGTAAATAAACAAGAGTCAATTAAATAATTAAAATGTGGTGTTTCGTCAATATGCAACTCGTTGCATATTGAGCTCCACTTAACTTGTAGTATTTGTTTGTGCACTTGCCATGCCATGCATAATTAAACCGGACATGCATCATACTTGGATGTGCATCGTATGCCATGTTTATGATATGTGTGTTTACCAAGTTGTTTGCTTCTTTCCGGTTGCTTCTCTTGTTAGCTTCGGTTTCGTTCCGGAGTTGTGAGGATTCGCTCGACTTGTTGCTTCGTCTTCTTCATGGATCCGTCCTTCTCCCTTGTGGAATCCCAGGCAAGATGATCATACCCTTGGATACCTTTACTACCATTGCCATGCTTAGTTGTCTCGATGCTATCGTTACATGTCGCGCTACCCATCTTTTATGTCAGCCTCTCCTTGTTGCCATGAAACCTCTAACCTTGAAACCTTCCTAGCAAAACCACTGTTTGGCTATGTTACCCGCTTGCTCAGCCCCTCTTATAGCGTTGTTAGTTGCAGGTGAAGATGAAGTTCGTTCCAGGAGGGAACTTGTTGTTGGAATATCACAATATCTATTATTATTATTAACACACCTATATACCGGGCATGGATGGAAGAATTGGCCTTTTGCTCGGTGTTTTGTTTCACTCATGCCACCTTAGGCGCCGATAAACCGTCATTATGTTCCTTGATTTTGCGTTCCTTACACGATGGGTGGATGGGGACCCCTTGACAGTTCGACTTTGAATAAAACTCCTCCAGCAAGGCCCAACATTGGCTTTAATTTGCTCATAATAACTTAATTAAATAATTAAATTTGCATAGGGGGTCGCACCCTCGGGTTCTTAATTCTACATAGCAGGGGGGGCCAGTGCTGAAGGTGTTGGTCCCAAACGGGGAGCCTGCGGGGTCACCACGAGGAAACTCGAGGATTGATATAAACCCGTAGCTTCACCCATCCGGTCGTGGCCTGAGACGAGATACGCGCGGCTACTATCAGGGTGTCGACACACCGGGAGGTCTTGCTGGACTTGTTTTACCATTGTCGAAATGTCTTGTGCTACCGGGATGCCGAGCCTGATCGGATTTCCCTAAGATAAGGGGTGATGATATTATATTTATCACTTCAGCTAATCGTGAGAGCTTGTGATGGGCTAAGTTGGGACACCCCTGCAGGGTTATGATCTTTAGAAAGCCGTGCCCGCGGTTATGTGGCAGATTGGAATTTATTAATGTCCGGTTGTAGAAAACTTGACAGAGGATCCGAAGTAAAACACACAACTATGTGAGTAACCGTGACTGTCTCTTTTCACTTTGAGAAGAGAACATGGTGGGGTTATGTTTGACTCGTATGTAGTTCAGGATCTTTAGCGATCACTACTTTTGCAACCGTTTGCGTAGATGCTCATCTTATTCTGGTACTCGTAAGTTAGCCACCATATTCTTGCTTAGCCGTTGCTGCAACCTCGCCACTTTACCTCTTCCTACCCACAAAGCTTTGCTAGTCTTGATACCCATGGTTATGGGATTGCTGAGTCCCCGTGGCTCACAGATACTACAACACCAGATGCAGGTTCAGCCGAGTTTGAAGCAGGAGATGGTTCAAGTTCTTCACCGGGAGCTCGATGAAGAGAGTGGCCGTATGCTTGTGGCGTTTCGACGATCAGTAGTGTTTCTACTAGGATTCGATCCTGACCTGTGGCTTTATGTTGTTTTGGTATCTTTCTTTTAGGATCTTCGCCCGTAGTCGGGTTGTGATGTTTTGAATGATGTTTGGCTTATGTAATGTATTGTGTGAAGTGGCGAGTGTAAGCCAACTATCTTCTTTTGCAATTTAATCCCTCTTTTACATGAGTCGTGCAAAGATACCAAACTTGAGATCATTCTAGGATGGGCTTATACCTTTAAGTCGTGCCTCGACACGTAGGAGGTATAGTCCCATCCTGGGCATTACAAGTTGGTATCAGAGCCTTCTCCGACCTAGAAGCCCCCACTAATTGATCGAATCGTTGACGGTTGAGTCTAGGCACACACTGGAATATGTTTTGAGTCCTATATATATATCGGAGAGTAGGATTTCTTTTGCTCCTCATCTCTTTTCACTCTGGTGAGGACTCCTGACGACTACTCTTGCCTCTTCTACTTTCAAAATTGCACCAATTTTTTTTAGGATCTCGCGAGTATTGTTTGGATTGTTCCAATGTCTTTGTGACGAGAACATTGTTCTCGATGCCTCCTGTCATTAGGGGTTGTGGCAGTGTCCCGGGGAGTTGAGCTCCGAGGTGTTGTCGTCACAAATCCATCGCGGCAGTACTAGAATACTTAAGACGGCCGACATCGAAAACTCTCCTATGCGGTTAGTGGCAAGATAACCCCGACATCACCCAGTACTGGGGAGGTAGTTCGGGAGTATTGCCATAGCTTGTATAGTGGATGCGTTTCGAAGGTCCGAGGTAAACGTTTTCCGAGAACAACTGATTATGTGTTGAAGGATGGATACAGCTGGATGTAGGATTAGAGTTGAGTGCGCGGTGCTTCCCCTGTATCCCCAACACCTGATTGCATAACTGGAAACTTTCGGAAATTAATAGGTGGGTTCATCTAGTAGTTCTAGGCATTCTTCCAACGAGTGCACGATATGAAGTTCGGGGTTCTACATTGAGTGAAGTGGTTTTATGGGCTTGTTCCGATCGGGAGTTGCATCTTAAAGGGTCCTTGGCTATGCTGATCCGGGGATTGCAAAACCCTTCCGTAACACGTTCCATGAGCTTTCAGCACAAAGATGTCGAATGAAGCTTCTATCTTGTATTTGTTCTATCTGCTCCTTGTTTCTTTTTATTTATCTTTTGTTCTTCCAAGTGGCTTCTCGACAAGTTGATGTACCTGCGGAATTCATTCGTTCAATTCTCTGTTCGGATAGATATGTTGCAACATAATCTTCTTCATAAACATATCTATCCTTTGTTTTTGTTTTGATTCTGGTATTCGAGTTGCTTCGATGTCAAATGTTGATTCCATACCTTTCCTAATCGGTGTTCTCATATTTCTATGGGAGTGCTAATCCTTCTTGATCATCAAGATTTTCATGTTAATCCTTTTTCAACCGGTGTGTCTTCTCTTCAAGTTATACCATACGGACGCCGTTGAGAAATCCGACGATTTGTCTGTTTCATTCATCCCAAGTTGTCTTTGTTTTCCCCACCCTCCCTCCCTTTTCTTTATGGAGCTGGAATTCTTAATGAAATATCCATTTTATTCATGTGATATTTCTTCATTCTTTTCCTTCAATGCCCTTATCCGGTGATTCTCAGGAAGATGCTCAAGAGCTTCAAGTTCATCATTCTTTGTTCTCAATTCTGCCGGTGGATCTAATTCAAGATTTCGGTGTTGATCTTATCCTTTTTCCTCATTTCTCAATGCTTTCTTATTCCGGTGCACCAATTAATCATTCCCCTCTTGCTATTCATATCCGGTGTGTACAAGGTATCTCAGAAGATTCATAATTCCATTCTTAATCCATTCAAATTATTTTTGAGGATTGTTATCTTACTCAAGCCATTTAATTCAACCGATGCTATATCTCTTAAGCAATCTTTTTCAACGGTGATTTTCTTTGAGTGGGCCCTAACCCACAGGCCTTTTCCCAGGATCTTACCTGACTCTTCTATTTTTCTGGAGTTATACTCAAATTCTTTCAAATTGTGACGTAAGTATGGTTTCCATCAGTCACATGCCTTCTCCAAGCTTGTTTTCAATTATTTCCATCTTTAGCTCCACCTTCCTCTTGTCATTCGTCCGGAGTATCTCAAATTCTTCATGGCATTTCTCGTCTTCATTCTCAACATTTGAAGATCGGAGAAGAGTTTCTCTCAAACCTTGGCCCGTTCTCTTGAAGATTCGTGTTTCTAACTTCATACCATCCTCATAAGTGTTCCGTTTGTGAGGAATTCTTTTATACCCATCCGAAGCATTTCATGAATTCTTTTCTTTGTGATCCTCCGAAGGCCATCATTTCAGAATATTTCTTCATTCTCTTTGTCCTCCAAATATTCTTCATTGATGTCTCTTCGTTCGTCTTCATATTTTACGGTGGTTCTATCAAGTTTACTCTTCCTTGTTATCGTTTTAATTCATTTGTTCTTTTCATAATCCTACCGGTGCTTCGTTGAAGATTTAACCAAGGTTGTACTAGATCTCTCTTTAATTCCTTGCAACGAGAATAAGTAGTATGCCAAATCCTTTGGTTGTCATCAATTTAAATTGGTGAAGGAGATGCATGACATAATTCTTATTCTTATTCCTTCAAGGTGATTTAATTCTGTTGTCTGGAGCTTGTTCATCATATCATATTCTCGGTTCTAAATTCTTCATCTTGTTTTCCGGAGCTCCAAGTTATCTCTATTACATCATTTCAAAGCTCCATCTAATTCATCACAGGCCTTGAATCTTATTCTTTCATCTTTCATTTCTCATGCTTTCATTACCGGAGTTTTCATGGTGGTTCATCAAGATTTAATTCATCCTCGAAGTCTTCATCAAGATTCTTGTTGGAGCTCAAGCATTCTTCATCATGCTTTCCAATTGCAATCCTTTCTACCTTATCTTTTCAGATGGTGTTATGTCATTCTTGACAATTCCTTCATGTTTCATGATTCATGAGTTATCAAGAATGAGATAATTAAAACCATCATTTTTCCTTGTTCAGGAGATGTTTTCAACCCTTTAATTATTCGTTGGAGTTATCTTGGGTTGTATTTCACCTAAAAGCTTTCCCTAAGAATTGTTGCTATTATGGTGCTTATAAATGACCCAAGTTCTTCATTTATCATTCCGGTGAGATAATTTTTTTCATCTCCTTGTTGATCTCAATCAAATCAATTGTTTTCGTCAGTGGCTGGTTGTCACCTCTTAATTTTGAGATGTTTTCCATAAGCCCACATCAAGCTTATTCGTTTTCGTTGTTGATTTTCCATCAACTTCGTTCAACCCTTCTTCGTAAGGATGGTTTTCATATTCATTTGTCGGAGAAGTTGTCTTTTCTTCTCCGTTCAAGTCTTTCTTTATTTATATGCTATTCTTTCATTCCGGAGGCTTTGTGATGATCTCTCTTTGACAATCATATCGTTTTATCGAGATCATGTTCTTTCCCTTGCTTATCATTTAACCGGAGTTCTATGTGAAATCCTTCTTACCCCTTGTGCCATTCTTTCAATTGTTTCAGAGGCTGTGTGTTGTTGTTTTCATCAAGTATCATCCCAACTTGGCAAGTTCTTGTTCAATTCCTTCCATTTTCAGACGGAGTGCTGTCCAAATTATGTCATTCTTATTCCTTGGCTATACCATTCTGGTTTCATATTCTTTCCGTCCGTGAGGTCTTGTTTCATGTCTTTCAACCTACAAGGTTCTAATTGTGTTCCTTGTTCCTCTTTTCTAACGGAGTTTTCATATTCATTCATCTCCGTTGTATTTTCTTTCATTTTGTTCAACCTCTCAAGGTTCGTGGTTTCACTCGTCTGTCAAAGAAGCAACTTTGTTTTACCTCTTCTTTTTCGTTTCTATCCGGTGCCATCTCCAGGATCTCGGGACGAGATCCTCTGTTAGTGTGGGAGAGCTGTGACGCCCGAAGACCGACGTCCCAGAAGATTCCAGAAGATTCCAGATGTTCCGCGTTCTCCCGTGTGTTTCTTTTGTCTTGTGTTATTTATTTTTGCATTGCATCATGTCATCATGCCATCATGTCATATTTTCTTTTGCATCTCAACTTAAATAAATTGTGTGGACCTTTGGTCCATTTAAATCGAGGGAAGGATGACTTCTCTTTATAACATATAAAAGCCTCTCAATATTTAGGGAGCTATATAATAATATTCCATTTGTTTGGAATTAACCAACACACGTGCATAATTTTCCCCATGCTTTTCCTACTTCGAGTTTCTCCTTCAAAACCCTCCCTATATTCTTTTCCCGTTTATCGAGGTTCTTCCAAAACCCTCGAACAATTTTATTTAAATTCCTGACATTTTTGTGAGTCCAGGGATTTTACCCCATGCCCTAAGCCTATTCCTAACTCCTCCTTTTTTTATTCTTTCCCTTTCTATTTCTGTTTTATCTTTTAGATTTTTAAAGAAGAGCAGCCACAGCCCATCTGCCAGGCCGGCCTCTAGGCCTTATCAACCTCCACCTCCTGGCCCAGGCCTTAGCCGGCCCACCTCAGCCTTCAGGCCCATTCCTCTCGGCCCAGCCGAACTAACCCTAGCCGCTCACATCTCCTCCCGTTCCCTCGATCTTTTCCTCCCTGTGCGACCGCATCGCTCCTCCCTCTGGATCCCTCAGCGCCGCCGCCGCACTCACCCTTGTTCCCCCGATTCCATCTCCTCGACCAACTCTCGCTTCTGCCCGATCCCCTCTGCCCTCGATCTCCATGCGCAGCGCCCCGAGCCTCCCTTCAATCTCCCGTGCGCCGCATCCTCCCATCGCACCCCGCAGGAGCCTCCTCACCTCGCCACCTCAAGCCGGGCCGGACCCCGCGCCTGGTGCCCCGCTCCGTCCTCCGCCCGCGGCCATTCCTTCCTCCAGCGCCGGCCAGGGAAGCTGCCCCGTTCGCCAGGCCCACCCTCGTCCAGTGCACGAGCGCCTTCCTCCATCGCCC
>LR738709.1:497329832-497351662 GCA_902687465.1 Secale cereale
CCCCCCCGAGCTCCTCCCTGCGGGTCCTTCTCCGCCTCGTTCCCCTGCCGCGCCCGTCCTCCAGCAAGGGCTCGTCTCCTGCGGATCCAGCGCCCGCGGCCTCTTCCTCCGCGGCCCCGAGCACCCCGGCCCTCTGGCCCTCCTCGTGCCCCTACTTCGTCTCCAGCAGCCTTGTGCCCGCCATGGCTGTCCTTGCTGCTGCGTTTTGGTCCGTCAAGCCCGTCAAGTTCCACTACATGTGCCTTGTTCAACTACGTCGCCAAGACCGGACCGACAAGTACCACGACCAAGTACCACGACGACCCGAACCGCTGCGTACGTGTACATCTACAACGAGTCCGGCAAGACCGCTATGAAAGTACGACTACACGACGCGTCAAGTACCTCTCCGATGCCCAAGTTCGACTACACACGGCGATACGTCAAGTACCACTACCGTCGCAAGAACCAAGACCGGCAAGTACCACGACTACCGATGCGTCAAGTACCTCTACACGTGACGTGAACATCTACGAACGAGAATGACTACTTCCCTCTACGGACGTGTACCACGACTCCCGAGAACGACTCCTTCCTCTACGATCTCGAACCGCCCTGAAACGATCGCTCCGAAGGTATAACCTCGAGACGATGACCCGAGAACATTTGTTGTGTTGTATGAGATGTTTCCCTTGTGTGCACCGTGCCCGTTTCGTCCTTTTGTCATGTTCCTCGGTTGCCTCGTCGCCGACTTGTGGGAACCCGGGATCACCCCACCTTTTCATCTTGTCCGACTCGCTCACGCCATCTTCCTTTTGCACCGGACTCTCAACGAGTTACCGGAACCGAGATGTTGCCGTTGCATCATTTTCGGATCGTTGCCGTGGCACCCTTTCTTCCACCACGGTGACAAATGCTCCTTATCTCTTCATGTAAACTTTTAATAATAATTGCATAAACTTGATCATGTCATCCGCATCATATTAACAACATTAAATGTGTGATTGTTGTTGCTTAAAATTGCTAAACATGCATATGGGGATTTCCGGAATTGTTGTTGTTATTTCCCGGCCCCATTTAAAATGCCTAAATAGTGTAGTTTATTTTGTTTCACCTCTTGCCATGTTGAAAGTGCAACTAATCCCCAGGTGGTTTTGGCAATTAATAACAACATATATATCATTGAACTAATAGCTACTTGAGAATCATTTCAGAGAAGTTCAGTGATATGGGTATGGCAATGTCTGAAGAAGTGGACCCCTCAAAATGCTAAGGCAAGCATTGGCAAAAGCTCAAGACTCCATTTTTGGTTTAGTGATCAAAGATCACATTGAGTCCATAGGAAAAGCCAATACTATTAAAAGGGGATGAGGTTGTGTTGATGATCTGGTTGCTCAAGTGCTTAGTGATATATCTCCTTCAACTATCAGCAACTTTCACTACTATACACACTCATAAGTAATCTCGGACAAACCGATTTTCCAAACTCAGTCCCACCGAGATGAACCACCTCAGCCATAAGCCAAACCCTAGAAAAATCGGTCATTCCGAGTTTGAGATCGGTCTCACCGAAACATGGACTGCCAACCTTCTGTAACCGTTTGACATCATTTCGGAATAACCGAGTTGATGATCTCGGTCTCACCGAAACTGGCAAGTTCCTGTCTTTGACTCAAATCGGACAAACCGAGATGGTATTTTCGGTCCCACCGAAAACCCCAACGTTCACTATATTTGAACTTTCGGTCTGACCGAGTTGTCAACTTCGGTCTCACCGAGATTGCTCAATTATGTGTGTAACGGTTGGATTTTGTGTGGAGGCTATATATACCCCTCCACCCCCTCTTCATTCGTGGAGAGAGCCATCAGAAGGAACTACCACTCCTACCTTACACTTTCTGAGAAGAGAACCACCTACCCTTGTGTTGAGATCAAGTTGCTCCATTCCTACCATATGAAACTTGATTTCTAACCTTCCCAAGTTGCTTTCCACTCAATCCTTTCTTCCACCACAGCCATATCAGTGAGGAGAGTTGAGTGTTGGGGAGATTATCATTTGAAGCACAAGAGCAAGGAGTTCATCATCATCTACAACATCTATTACCTTTTGGAGGGTGGTGCCTCCTAGATTGGTTAGGTGTCGCTTGGGAGCCTCCGTCATCGAGATGTGGAGTTGAACCAAGAAGTTTGTAAGGGCAAGGAGATCGCCTACTTCGTGAAGATCTACCCCGAGTAAGGCTAGCCCTCCGTGGGCGTAGGCCATGATGGAATAGACAAGGTTGCTTCTTCGTGGACCCTTCGTGGGTGGAGCCCTCCGTGGACTCGCGCAGCCGTTACCCTTCGTGGGTTGAAGTCTCCATCAACGTGGATGTACGATAGCACTACCTATCGGAACCACGGGAAAAATCATTGCGTCTCCAAATTGCGTTTGATCTTCTCCACCTCTCTTTACTACATGTGCAATTTACTTTCCGCTGCTTATACTCTAGAATTGCATGTGTAGGGTGATACTTGACTTGATCTTAATTGTGAAACTACCTAAAACTGTTGTTTGTCAAAGGCAGAATTTTTATACATACAAGTAGTCTAATCACCCCCCCTCTAGACATACTTTCGATCCTACAAGTGGTATCAGAGCTTTGGTCTCCATTGTTTTGGTTTCCATTGCATTGGACTCCATAAGCTTGGTTTCACAACCTAGGAGAGTATGGCGTCTAGTGAGGGTAATTATCGTAGAGGTCCTTACTTTGATGGTACAAATTTTTCTAGTTGGAAGCATAAAATGAAAATGCATATTCTTGGTCATAACCCAGCCGCATGGGGCATTATTTGTGTTGGTATGCAAGGTGAATTTTTCGAGGAAGGAAAAGTTCCGGATCGCGAAGCTACACCGGAAGAGTTGCGGATGTTGCAAAACAATGCTCAAGCTTGTGACATTCTCTTCAATGCTTTGTGTCCCGAGGAGTTCAACAAAATCAGCCGTCTTGAGAATGCTAAAGAGATTTGGGATACTTTGGTTGAAATGCACGAAGGTACTGAATCTGTGAAGGAATCAAAGCTAGATATTCTTCAAGGTCAACTTGACAAATTCAAGATGAAGGATGGTGAAGGAGTCGCTGAAATGTACTCTAGGCTTGCTCTCATCACAAATGAGATTGTCGGCTTAGGAAGCGAAGAAATGACCGACCGATTCATCATTAAGAAGATTCTCAGAGCTTTGGATGGAAAATATGACACCGTGTGCACTTTGATCCAAATGATGCCAAACTACAAGACTCTCAAGCCAACTGAAGTCATTGGAAGAATTGTTGCTCATGAGATGACACTTAAGGATAAGGAAGAGCTTCACAACAAGTCAAGTGGTGCTTACAAAGCTACAAGTGATGCTCCCACAACCTCAAGTGACAAGTTAATTTCCAATGAAGAGATAAGCCTAATGGTTAAGAACTTCAACAAATTCTACAAGAATAGAGGCAAAGAGAGAAGCTCAAAGTCTAGATCATATGATGAAAAGAGATCTTCTAGTCGTGATCGAAACTGCTACAATTGTGGAAGACCCGGACACTTCTCAAATGAGTGTACGGCTCCCCACAAGAGAAGAGAAGAATCTCCAAGAAGAAGATCAAGAGATGAGTCACCTCGGAAAGAGAGAAGGAGTAGAGATGATCGTTATGAACGAAGACCCTCTCGGAGAAGCAAGGATTCGGAGAGGAAATACAAGTCATCAAGGAGCTACACAAGAAGAAGACATCAAGCTCATGTAGGTGAAAGGGTCTCCGGCTCCGACTCCGACAATCAATCCGATGGAAGCTATCACTCCGACTCCGACTACAGTCAAGATGAAGGTGTTGCCGGTCTTGCTCTCGTATCCTCCAACTCCAACTCCTACGACTTATTTGATTCACCAAATGAGGGAATTGGAAGATGCTTCATGGCTAAAGGCCCCAAGGTATCACACCCTGAATTCATTGACTTCAATAGTGATGAGGATGACTTGCTTGGTGAAGATGAGCTATTGCATGATAAATCTAGTGAGCTTAGTAACGATGAAAATGCTAGTAGTCTTTATAGTCGAGAAGAGTCGAATGACAATGCTATGAAGGAGATTGAGCGTCTAACTAAAGAACTAAACACTCTTAAGTTAGCTCATGAAACAACTCAAGAAGATCATAGAGAGCTCCTAAGATCTCATGAGAAGCTACGCTTCGAGAAGCTCACTCTATAGCAAGAACATGAGTTTCTAAAAGCGATCAATAACGATCTTCGAAAGAAGAGTTCTTCATATCTTGCCAAACGACTTCTCTTGTCTAATTTCTTACCACCTATTAAGACTAAGCATGACAAGCATAAGAAAAATTCTTCCTCTAGTAGTAACAATAACCATGTTAAATCTAATGTTGTTACTTCTAGTAGTTCTCTTGATTCCACTAACAATGTTTCAAGCCAAGTTACACTTGAGCAAGAGAATAGCTTATTGAAGGAAATCATAGAGAAAGGTGTCTACAAAAGTCTTGCCGGAAGCAAGAACTTTGAGGAAATTGTTCGCAAACAAGGAAGGCACCGGAAGAATCAAGGGATTGGTTTTGAGCGAAAGTTCAACGCCGAAGGTGTTGAGTGGGAAGAAGGTCAATACCCTACTCCACAGTTTGTTTCTCAAAAGGAGAAGTATGATCCTACTTCTTCCAATGTGGAACAAGCTCAAGATGACCTTCCACCACAAGACCACAAGCTAAAAGCCAAGGACAAGCTTCAAGAGGAGATTGATGCATTCATTGAAGCACCTCAAGCCATGGTCAAGTGGGTTCCCAAGGACACGTCAAGTTCTACTTCGTCAAGCTCAACTACAACCCCAAGGATTCCCATCAAGATGATGTGGATCCCGAAGAAGAAGAACTAGAAGGTTCTTGAGGGTGACTCCGCCAACATACTTCATTCACATTCATTTTGGCAACTTGTGCAATCAACTTCCACATCATGCACTAGTTCATGGAGTCACAAACCCTCTTGTTGGTAAGTCAAGGGACAAGGTAATCATTGCTTTCATGGACATCATCTATTGTGAACTTCAATCTATGTCCATGGATATCCTTGTTTGTTCCTTGTGGGACTAACCCATGTAGGTATTGAAAGTGCCCTAATTCAAAGGATAGCTCCCAACTCTTGATGATCTACATCAACATTGAGCATCCACATCTTCAACATCTACATGAAGTATTCTACGACAACCCAAGGTTAGTTTGACCCTTTAAAAGGGGTTCTCACATCTAGGGGGAGCTTTGCTCTAAAAATGAGCTAAAGCATCTTCAAATGATGTGAACACATCAATGCTTTATGTAAAAGTGGTAACCCCACTTGTGCTTAAACGATGAGTATGACCTATGATCAAATGTTCTCATTTGGCTCCTAAGTCAAAATACTCATATATAGATGACCTAGTCATCGACAAATTGTGTGCTAGTAGCTAGAGTGTTGGTTGTGCATGTTTGACACATATTTCATCTGCTATCTTATTGTGTGAGCATGTTGAATGCATGATTTTATCCATTCGAGGACATCCATTTGTTGTTTTGGTTGCTTTGATTTTTCTGGCCAAATGGATGGACAAGAATGCCTAAGTACCTCCCCTAGCTATCTATGCTTTCTTGTCTCAAATTCTATTCATGCTCATATCACAAACTTTGAACAAGTCATTTTCGGACCCTCCGAGTGAGGAGCACTCGGAGCCACCAATCCGTCTAAGGCTGACTTCCAAAACCTTCTAAGTAATTTTCGGACAGACCAACTTCTCCCACTCGGTCAAACCGAAACGCACTTAGACTGATCTAGGTTTCATCTCGGTGAAACCGAGTTCTAAATCTCGGCGTGACCGATATGCGTAACTGCATAGCAGTTATCCATCTCGGTGTCACCGAGTTTTTCAACTCAGTCCCACCGACAGCAAGGGGATATAAATACTGAGGGCAGCGCGCGATTATTCCTTCAAACGTTTTCGCCCCCAAGTCCCCTGCTGCCGTCGCCCTGATCTCCGGATCGTCGCCGTCGTCGCCTGTGCGCCCTCGCCGCAGGTCTCCGCCGCCACCAACGGTTTTCTCCTCCGCGCCGTTGCCGTCGTAGAGGGACTCCACCAAGTTAGGGTGAGTCTCGATCCCTCTCGTGCTCCCCATCCGATTCATTGCACGATTGGTTTGCCCTGTATCTGGCCACGATTGAAAAACTTCCTTTCCATCAGATCGTTTCTAGTTTCGAGTAAAATTCTTAGGTTTAGGTTTCCACGGAACACATCTCGGTGAAACCGGTTTTAAATTCTCGGTGTGACCGATTCGGCCTCTGGCCATTGCACTGCACTTTCGATCTAACCGAGTTGTGCAAATCGGTGTGACCGAAGTACAGTTTTAGTGAAACCCTAGTTTATCGGCAGGACCGAAACCCATTTCGGTCTGACCGAAAGTGGTGTGTTAAGTTTCTGCTATACACTTCGGATTCACCGAAACTGAAAATCGGTTTGACCGAAATGCATTCTGTGAAAACTTAAAACTAAGATTTGAACTCTTTTTGTTTGCAAAAATCTCTGCAGTTTGTGATAACCCTTCTACTCTGCCTATACCTTATCTATTCACAGGTTGTCAGCCATGTCAGATGCCAGTGACAGCCAGAACAGGTCAGAGTCACCTTTTGCAGAGATTCCAGAGGCAGATACTAGTCCTGAGGCTAGTAGTCCAGTTGATGATGGTGAGAGGAGTACACCTAGTGGCTTGCCTCCTGCAGCCACCAGAACCAGAAAGGAGAGGAACTCAGATGATGAGGATTCTGATTTTGTAGCTGAGGAAGAAGTGTCCTCCAAGCCTAAGAGAAAAGTTGTTGCCAAAGAGCACCAAGGGCAGCAGTCGAAGAAAGGCACCAGCAAGGTCAAGCAATCAGCTGTTGCCAAGAAGCTAAACTTGGGAGAGCCAGCCCCAAGCAAAGTGAAGAAAACTTCCAAGAGGAAGAGGGTAGTGTATGCTGAACCTCATGCAGATGCAGCAGTTGAGGAAGAAGAAGAAGAAGCACCCCAGCCTGCTCCTCAGAAGCAGAAACTCATGGGTGATGCAATTAGGGCTCAAGCCACTTCAAAGCCCAAGAAGCCTGCTCAAGCTAAGGCAGCTCCAACAAAGCCTTCTGCCAAGCCCAAGAGGACTACCAGGAACATTCCAGCGTCTGAGAAGAACAAAGGTGATGTGCCACCGTCTGAGTCTGAAGAAGAACATGTGTTGCTGAAACTCCGTCCAAAACTGCCACTCCACAATGATGCTCATCCTCAAGCCGAGGATATGAAGGCAAGGAAAGATAGAGGTCTCAGGCTATGGAGACAGTCTGATCCATATGCCGTGAGGAGAAGGACTGCTGTGGACCCCAGATTCCACACCAGAGAGCAGCAGGACTTCTATGAGACTGTGTTGATGGACAAGAAGCCTATTGTTGCAGATACCAGGTACGTTGACTGGAAGTACATTGACAGTGAAGAGCACAGAGACTTCTTTCCCCATGTGCATGAAAGCTTCACTGCATGTGGAGTTGATGAGTTCGTGGGTCAGAAACTGACAGATTGGAACGACGAGATGATTATGCAGTTCTATGCCATAGCCCACTTCTATCCTGATGGGAAGATCACCTGGATGACTGAAGGTCAAAGGTTTTCTTCGTCTGTTGAAGAATGGGCAGAACTTCTGAATGCTCCAGTGCAAAGAGAGGACGACATTGATGTCTATGGGATTCCTAAGAAGAACCATGATTCCATGAAAAACATGTACAAGGAGATCCCCGCAGCAGATTTGGAAGTGTGGAAGCTTGGCTCAGTGTACTATCTCCAGGCAGGTCTACCTACCACTAACACTATTCTGAGGCATACCTTGATGCCCAAGTCTGGAGACCATCGCATGATCCGAGGCTATTCTATCAACATGCTGCACATACTCGATGAGAAGGCACCTTTCAAGGTGATGGACTTAATGGTAGAGACCATTAAGAGGACTGCAGCTGACCCGAAGAGGTCGTGTGGATTTGCCCCGCAGATTCAGATGCTTATCAATGCCAAGTTTGGCACGGGCAAATTCCTGTTGGATAGGAAGCACTTACAACTGCAGCCAGAGCATGAAGATAATGTTGTTGTGATGGACGAGGAGGATCCAACTTCGGTTGAAGGTCAAGCCAAGATTGAAGCTGCTAGGAAAGCCAAAGTTGATAAAGAGGCAGCAGCAGCAGCTAAGCCAAAGAGCTTCGGAGAGCAGATTCTTGAAGCTACTCAAAGGATTGAACAACGCCTGGCCAGCATTGAACAATCTCAGGAGAGCTTGGAAAGGATTGTTGACGAGAAGGTCCACGCTCTGGACGTGAAGCTGACTGAAATTCAGGTGACCGTCAACAAGCTTGAGGCAGACATGGAGGAAGCTAGGCAGGACAGAGCAGAGCTCATGCAGGATGACCTAGTCCAGGACTCTCATCGCCAGACTGCTCCGGTTCCCAGAGGATCCCGATCAGCTGCTATTCCAGTGACTGACTCCAGGACTACCACTTCAGCTCCAGCCACAGCTCCAGCATCCACTCCTCCAGCGCAGACATCAGCTGAAGTCTTCGCCGATGTCGTCATATCTTCTCCGACATCTACCCAGACGGGAGCCGCCAGCAGAGCCCACAGTGACGTTTAGCTCTATGCTTTTTCAAACTTTTTGGTAACTTGTTGCCAAAGGGGGAGAAATTGTATAGATCATAGGGCTTCGAGAGAGAGAGTGCTCTTTCGTTCTTTTGCCGGTTTTCTTTGAGATACATTTGGTTCTTTTGGTTCTTGAAACTTTCAGTGTGCTTGATACTACGTTTGATGCTACCTTAATGAGTGCTTAGTCATACTATGCTTTAATGTGTGCTTAATGCTTATCATTTGCTATTTCTATCTTGTATGACTATTTTACTCATGTCTTGGTGTTTGGGTGCATGTTATTCATTCTTATCATTTTGTGCGCTCCACCAAGATGTATGTGACATGGAAGAGTAACCCATAATCCTAATCGATTATGCATTTGCATTCAAACGCAAATTTTAAATAATGCACAAATTTAGGGGGAGCTCTTGTTTATCACATACTTCTCAAAGCGACGATATTATTCATTGATTATATCTTTTGTCGAAGCTTTGATCTATATGTTGTCATCAATTACCAAAAAGGGGGAGATTGAAAGTGCAACTAATCCCCGGGTGGTTTTGGCAATTAATAACAACATATATATCATTGAACTAATAGCTACTTGAGAATCATTTCAGAGAAGTTCAGTGATATGGGTATGGCAATGTCTGAAGAAGTGGACCCCTCAAAATGCTAAGGCAAGCATTGGCAAAAGCTCAAGACTCCATTTTTGGTTTAGTGATCAAAGATCACATTGAGTCCATAGGAAAAGCCAATACTATTAAAAGGGGATGAGGTTGTGTTGATGATCTGGTTGCTCAAGTGCTTAGTGATATATCTCCTTCAACTATCAGCAACTTTCACTACTATACACACTCATAAGTAATCTCGGACAAACCGATTTTCCAAACTCAGTCCCACCGAGATGAACCACCTCAGCCATAAGCCAAACCCTAGAAAAATCGGTCATTCCGAGTTTGAGATCGGTCTCACCGAAACATGGACTGCCAACCTTCTGTAACCGTTTGACATCATTTCGGAATAACCGAGTTGATGATCTCGGTCTCACCGAAACTGGCAAGTTCCTGTCTTTGACTCAAATCGGACAAACCGAGATGGTATTTTCGGTCCCACCGAAAACCCCAATGTTCACTATATTTGAACTTTCGGTCTGACCGAGTTGTCAACTTCGGTCTCACCGAGATTGCTCAATTATGTGTGTAACGGTTGGATTTTGTGTGGAGGCTATATATACCCCTCCACCCCCTCTTCATTCGTGGAGAGAGCCATCAGAAGGAACTACCACTCCTACCTTACACTTTCTGAGAAGAGAACCACCTACCCTTGTGTTGAGATCAAGTTGCTCCATTCCTACCATATGAAACTTGATTTCTAACCTTCCCAAGTTGCTTTCCACTCAATCATTTCTTCCACCACAGCCATATCAGTGAGGAGAGTTGAGTGTTGGGGAGATTATCATTTGAAGCACAAGAGCAAGGAGTTCATCATCATCTACAACATCTATTACCTTTTGGAGGGTGGTGCCTCCTAGATTGGTTAGGTGTCGCTTGGGAGCCTCTGTTATCGAGATGTGGAGTTGAACCAAGAAGTTTGTAAGGGCAAGGAGATCGCCTACTTCGTGAAGATCTACCCCGAGTAAGGCTAGCCCTCCGTGGGCGTAGGCCATGATGGAATAGACAAGGTTGCTTCTTCGTGGACCCTTCGTGGGTGGAGCCCTCCGTGGACTCGCGCAGCCGTTACCCTCCGTGGGTTGAAGTCTCCATCAACGTGGATGTACGATAGCACTACCTATCGGAACCACGGGAAAAATCATTGCGTCTCCAAATTGCGTTTGATCTTCTCCACCTCTCTTTACTACATGTGCAATTTACTTTCCGCTGCTTATACTCTAGAATTGCATGTGTAGGGTGATACTTGACTTGATCTTAATTGTGAAACTACCTAAAACTGTTGTTTGTCAAAGGCAGAATTTTTATACATACAAGTAGTCTAATCACCCCCCCTCTAGACATACTTTCGATCCTACACATGTCAACAAACATTTAACCTTGTCTTGTAAATAAATGAGAGTCAATTAAATAATTAAAATGTGGTGTTTCGTCCATATGCAACTCGTTGCATATTGAGCTCCACTTAACTTGTAGTATTTGTTTGTGCACTTGCCATGCCATGCATAATTAAACCGGACATGCATCATACTTGGATGTGCATCGTATGCCATGTTTATGATATGTGTGTTTACCGAGTTGTTTGCTTCTTTCCGGTTGCTTCTCTTGTTAGCTTCGGTTTTGTTCCGGAGTTGTGAGGATTCGCTCGACTTGTTGCTTCGTCTTCTTCATGGATCCGTCCTTCTCCCTTGTGGAATCCCATGCAAGATGATCATACCCTTGGATACCTTTACTACCATTGCCATGCTTAGTTGTCTCGATGCTATCGTTACATGTCGCACTACCCATCTTTTATGTCAGCCTCTCCTTGTTGCCATGAAACCTCTAACCTTGAAACCTTCCTAGCAAAACCACTGTTTGGCTATGTTACCCGCTTGCTCAGCCCCTCTTATAGCGTTGTTAGTTGCAGGTGAAGATGAAGTTCGTTCCAGGAGGGAACTTGTTGTTGGAATATCACAATATCTATTATTATTATTAACACACCTATATACCGGGCATGGATGGAAGAATTGGCCTTTTTCTCGGTGTTTTGTTTCACTCATGCCACCTTAGGCGCCGATAAACCGTCATTATGTTCCTTGATTTTGCGTTCCTTACACGATGGGTGGATGGGGACCCCTTGACAGTTCGACTTTGAATAAAACTCCTCCAGCAAGGCCCAACATTGGTTTTAATTTGCTCATAATAACTTAATTAAATAATTAAATTTGCATAGGGGGTCGCACCCTCGGGTTCTTAATTCTACATAGCAGGGGGGGCCAGTGCTGATGGTGTTGGTCCCATACGGGGAGCCTGCGGGGTCACCACGAGGAAACTTGAGGATTGATATAAACCCGTAGCTTCACCCATCCGGTCGTGGCCTGAGACGAGATACGCGCGGCTACTATCAGGGTGTCGACACACCGGGAGGTCTTGCTGGACTTGTTTTACCATTGTCGAAATGTCTTGTGCTACCGGGATGCCGAGCCTGATCGGATTTCCCTAAGATAAGGGGTGATGATATTATATTTATCACTTCAGCTAATCGTGAGAGCTTGTGATGGGCTAAGTTGGGACACCCCTGCAGGGTTATGATCTTTCGAAAGCCGTGCCCGCGGTTATGTGGCAGATTGGAATTTGTTAATGTCCGGTTGTAGAAAACTTGACAGAGGATCCGAAGTAAAACACACAACTGTGTGAGTAACCGTGACTGTCTCTTTTCACTTTGAGAAGAGAACACGGTGGGGTTATGTTTGACTCGTATGTAGTTCAGGATCTTTAGCGATCACTACTTTTGCGACCGTTTGCGTAGATGCTCATCTTATTCTGGTACTCGTAAGTTAGCCACCATATTCTTGCTTAGCCGCTGCTGCAACCTCACCACTTTACCTCTTCCTACCCACAAAGCTTTGCTAGTCTTGATACCCATGGTTATGGGATTGCTGAGTCCTCGTGGCCCACAGATACTACAACACCAGATGCAGGTTCAGCCGAGTTTGAAGCAGGAGATGGTTCAAGTTCTTCACTGGGAGCTCGATGAAGAGAGTGGCCGTATGCTTGTGGCGTTTCGACGATCAGTAGTGTTTCTACTAGGATTCGATCCTGACCTGTGGCTTTATGTTGTTTTGGTATCTTTCTTTTAGGATCTTCGCCCGTAGTCGGGTTGTGATGTTTTGAATGATGTTTGGCTTATGTAATGTATTGTGTGAAGTGGCGAGTGTAAGCCAACTATCTTCTTTTGCAATTTAATCCCTCTTTTACATGAGTCGTGCAAAGATACCAAACTCGAGATCATTCTAGGATGGGCTTATACCTTTAAGTCGTGCCTCGACACGTAGGAGGTATAGTCCCATCCTGGGCATTACATTACATATGTGCCTCGATCATGTAGGGCAGCTGATACGTACAAAATGCATCACTATTTTGTATCATAATTTATCCTTATTCATTGATATATTTCACATTACGATGATGTTCTCATGTTGTTTTGGCCTATTTTACACAGTTTGCAACTTTTCGGTGCCGAAGCAGCAGACGCAGGATTCAGCGGTAAAAAGTGGACGCTGAGTTGCTGAAGAAGAATACCTCCAAATTACGTGAAAATTGACGGAGGATATTTTCCAGACGAATCACGAAGACATGCGAAAGGGCAACCAGAGGGGGCCACAGGGTGCCCAGGCGCCCTGGGGGCGCCCCCCTGGCCGCGCCGGGGGGGCGCCTGGAGCCCTTGGCCCACCTCCGGCTGCCCCCTTTTGCATATATACTCTCCGTTATCTGAAAACCCTAAAAAGGGGAGTTTTTACGGAGTTCCGCCGCCGCTCCGTGGCGGAAACCTACAGAGAAGAAAAAGCCATCTCCGGCGGGCAGATTCCGCCGGGGAGATCACCTCCCGGAAGGGGAGATCGTCGCCATCGTCATCACCATCATCACGGGCATCATCGAGATCATCATCAACATCATCCCAACACCAGCACCATCTCCATCTTCATCCAAATCTCATCTCACAATTGCAACTTGTGTTGTAACTCGTACTACCTATCCTCTCTACTCCATCGGTGTTGATTACTACTTTGTGGTGAATGCTATTGAGTTTTGTTGGAGAAATATTATTATGTCCAGATTGTTTACCACCCATTTATCTCCACTGATCATGATCTCTTTTATTTCTCATGAGTAGTTACCTTAGTTCTTGAGGACATGGGGAAAGTCTTGTTGTTAGTGGTCATATGCTGTTGAAGTAATATGTGTTGTTTGATACTTAAGTTGTGTTGTCATTCTACTAGTGGTGTTGTGTGAGTCGAACACTCAACACTTCGCCTTATTAAGGACATAGGAGAATACATTGTGTACAAAGAATGCTTATGGTGGGTTGCCGGAGTGACAGAAACCTGAACCCCAGTTCGCACGCTTTTGCATAAGGGAACAATGGATCCTCGATCGTATTGCTATGGTTAGGCTTTTGCCTTAAATACTATCTTGTATTTGCGGATGCTTGCAAGGTGTTTAATCATAAGAGTGCACTCATCTTAGTCTAGAGAGTGTACTAGCATAGATCCACCCACTCAACACTTATCAACACATAACATAGTATCGATATGGAATATGGCGAAAGCACATGACTACCTCTCCCGTGTGTCCCCAGGAACGCTTTAGCCTTTATAAGTTCAGTTGCTAGGCCTCTCCTTTGCTAAGAAAGGATTGGGCCACTTGTTACTCTCAGTGCCTTTTACATTGCCTGCTTTTACTTTCCTGTTGCTTATATCGAGAAAACCCCTAAAAAGTTATCTTTCAGTGCTTGCAGTAATTTCTTGCTCAGAATCGCTTATCAATACCTTCTGCTCCTCGTTGGGTTCGACACTCTTACTTATCGAAAACGCTGCAATAGATCCCTTACGGTTGTGGGTCATCAAGTACCGTTTTCTGGCGCCGTTGCCGGGGAGCGTAGCGCTATTGGTAAAGTGAAACTGGTAAGGAAGTTTTTATAATTCTGTTTTTATTTTTGCTATTGCTGCTCTTTGTCCTTATGGACAACCCTGTTATTGGATCGTTGCTTGCGGGAAGACGCCCCACACCTGTGGTGGTTGATCCTCCCCTTACTGAAATTGTGCCCTATAAAATACCAGCTGGTATTATCGATTATGTTTTGGCTAATCGTTATGCAGGAGACAGACATCCCGGTGAACATTTGCTATATTTGTCACAACTATGTTCATTATTTAAGCTTGCAGGTGTATCGAGGGAGTTTGTCATGAGGAAATTGTTTGCTGTATCACTTATAGATAAAGCTTCAGATTGGTATAGGCTTCTCGATAACTCACACTTGCTTGACTGGCAGGAGCTTATGTCTCTCTTTTATACTAAGTTTTATCCTCTTCATGAAATTCATCGAGACATGAACTATATCTATAACTTTAGGTCTCGTGAAGGAGAAAGCATTGTTCAAGCTTGGGGGAGATTGAAGTCCCTAATGCTCAAATGCCCTATTCATAAGCTTCCCAAGGAAATTATACTTACAAATTTTTATGCCAGGCTTTCTCGTCATGATAAGGAGATGCTGGATGCCTCCTCTAGTGGGGTATTTCAGAAGAACAGTGTTGAAGAAAGGTGGGATCTCATTGAAAGGATCCAGAGGAATACCGAAGATCGGGAAATTGATACAGGTATTGAACCCGCTATAAATTATGAACATGATTATATTGAGAGCTATGTGAAAACTGATTACTTCAATACTTTTTGCTCTAAGATTGGTCTTGATTCCCATCTAATGATTGATTTCTATAAGAATTTTGCCTCTCACGTTGATTCTTTTAAAAAGAAGAGAGACCAGCATCATGAACCTTTTAAAGAGCTACCTGTTGATATTCATGTTGCTGACCCTATTTTGCCTGCAGTTATATATGAACAGCCTCCTTTTCCCGCAAGGATAAGGGAGCACTCTCTTGTGACAGGCATAATAAATAAAAGTGAGAGAAGAGTTGATGAGCCTGAGGACCAGATCAGGGTCGATCCTCAAGTTGCATTGATCAAAGACCTTGTTACTAATGATGTTTTGGATTCCAATATAAATTTTTGTGCTGTTTCCACTAACCTCGTCACAGCCAAGAATAAAGGCCCAATTTCAGGTACTCCAGTGGTACCTGTTACAATAGGAGATCACAATTATTATGGGCTATGCGATTTGGGATCGAGCGCAAGTGCTATCCCCTATTCACTTTATGAAGAGATCATCGGTGAGATTTCCCCTTGTGAACTTGAAGAAGTTGATGTTACTATTCATCTTGCAAACAGAACAACTATCTCTCCTATCGGAATTGTGAGGGACGTTGAAGTCCTATGTGGAAAGGTAAAATACCCTACCGACTTTCTAGTACTTGGTTCAGAGAGGGACAATTTTTGTCCAATTATTTTTGGTAGACCTTTTCTTATAACCTGTGGAGCTATAATAGATTGCAAGAAAGGTAAAGTTTCTGTTGAATTCGATGGTGAGCCATATGAATTTAATTTTTCTAAGTTCTCTAAGCAGCCTCGTGGTACTGATTTACCTAGTGATGATAAACTTATTGAAAGTATTGCTTCTATTGCTATTCCCCCTAATGATCATTTGCAGCAATACATGGAGGACCACGAGAATGATGTGCATATGCAGGAAAGAAATGAACTAGATGAAATATTCTTGAGGCAGCCTGCTATCCTGAAGCACAACCTTCCAGTTGAACCTTTGGGAATTTTATCAAAACCGAAAGAGGACTCGGTGTTCGATCTTAAACCTCTTCCCGATACGCTCAAGTATGCTTATTTAGATGAAAAGAAAGTATATCCTGTTATTATCAATTCTAACCTTTCAGGATATGAAGAAGAGCGACTATTGGAAGTACTCCGTAAACACCGAGGCGCAATTGGCTATACCCTTGATGACCTTAAGGGGATTAGTCCATCTATCTGTCAACATACTATCAACCTTGAGCCTGATGCTAAACCAGTTGTTGATCATCAACGACGGTTGAACCCGAAGATGATGGATGTTGTAAGAACTGAAATTCTCAAGCTTCTAGCCGCAGGTATTATGTACCCTATAGCTGATAGTAAGTGGGTAATCCCGGTACATTGTGTTCCTAAGAAAGGAGGTACAACTGTGGTTCCTAATGATAAAAATGAACTAATACCTCAGAGAATTATTATTGGATATAGAATGTGTATTGATTACAGGAAGTTGAACAAGGCAACCAGGAAGGATCACTACCCGTTGCCGTTCATCGACCAAATGCTTGAAAGGTTATCCAAAAATACCCACTTTTGTTATCTCGATGGTTATTCTGGCTTCTCTCAAATTCATGTTAACACTGCTGATCAAGAGAAGACCACTTTTACTTGTCCCTTTGGTACTTATGCTTACAGGCGTATGCCTTTTGGTTTATGTAATGCCCCTGCTACTTTTCAAAGGTGTATGTCTGCTATCTTTCATGGTTTCTGTGGGGATATTATGGAAGTCTTCATGGACGATTTCTCCGTCTATGGAACCTCCTTTGACCATTGTCTTCACAATCTTAATAAAGTTTTGCAGAGATGCGAGGAGACAAATTTGGTACTCAACTGGGAGAAGTGCCACTTCATGGTTAACGAAGGAATTGTTCTTGGTCACAAGATTTCCGAAAGGGGAATTGAAGTGGACAAAGCCAAGATCGAAGCTATTGAGAGGATGCCCTATCCAAGGGACATCAAAGGTATTCGCAGTTTTCTTGGTCATGCGGGTTTCTATAGAAGATTTATTAAAGACTTTTCTAAGACCTCTAGGCCCCTCACTAATCTTCTCCAGAAGGACGTTCCTTTTGTATTTAATGAGGATTGTAAGGAAGCTTTTGAAGTTCTTAAGAAAGCTTTAATAACCGCTCCTATAGTACAACCACCTGACTGGAATTTACCTTTTGAGATTATGTGTGATGCAAGTGATTTTGCTGTTGGAGCTGTTTTAGGACAAAGAGTTGATAAGAAGTTGAATGTTATACATTATGCTAGCAAAACCCTTGATAGTGCTCAAAAGAATTATGCTACTATCGAGAAGGAATTCTTAGCTGTAGTATTTGCTTGTGATAAGTTTAGGCAGTATATTGTTGATTCCAAAGTTATTATTCATACTGATCATGCTGCCATTAAGTACCTTATGACAAAGAAGGATGCCAAGCCAAGGCTTATCAGATGGGTACTCCTTCTTCAAGAATTTGATTTGCAGATTGTTGATAGGAAAGGGGAAGACAATCCGGTGGCGGACAATCTTTCAAGGATGGAAGATATACCGCACGACCCCATCCCGGTCAACGATAGTTTTCCAGACGAGCAACTTGCCGTTGTAAAAGTACAATCTCTTTCCGATCCTTGGTATGCAGATTATGCTAATTTTATTGTTGCAAAGTATTTGCCTCCAGGTTTAACATTTCAGCAAAGGAAGAAGTTCTTTCATGATTTGAGGCACTACTTTTGGGATGACCCACATCTTTTCAAAGAAGGTCCCGACGGGATCGTGAGAAGATGCATACCGGAGCATGAGCAGAAGGACATTCTCAGACGGTGTCATGATAGTCCCTATGGAGGACATCATGCCGGTGAGAGGACTGCACATAAGGTTCTTCAATCAGGTTTTTATTGGCCTACTCTCTTTAAGGATGCTAGAAATTATGTTTTAGCCTGTGATAAATGTCAGAGAGTTGGTAACATTAGTAGAAGGAATGAGATGCCTATGAATTACTCACTAGTGATTGAACCTTTTGATTGTTGGGGTTTTGATTTTATGGGTCCTTTTCCTTCTTCGCACAAGTACACTCACATTTTAGTAGCTGTTGATTATGTGACCAAGTGGGTTGAAGCAATCCCCACTGAAAGTGCTGATCACAAGACATCTTTGAAAATGCTTAAAGATGTAATTTTTCCTAGGTTTGGTGTACCAAGGTATCTCATGACTGATGGAGGATCACACTTCACGCACGGAGCTTTTAGAAAAGCTTTAACAAAATACGATGTCAACCATAGAATTGCTTCACCATATCACCCTCAAACTAGTGGGCAAGTTGAGCTCACCAATAGAGAGATTAAGTTGATCTTGCAGAAGACAGTAAACAGAAATAGAAAGGACTGGTCAAACAAGTTAGGAGATGCTTTGTGGGCGTATAGAACTGCTTACAAAAACCCCATGGGCATGTCCCCCTATAAGATGGTGTATGGCAAGGCTTGCCATTTGCCATTAGAGTTAGAGCATAAAGCTTTCTGGGCTGTTAGAGAGCTTAATGCTGACCCAAAATTAGCTGGTGAGAAGCGTCTCATGAACTTGACTTCTCTAGATGAATGGAGAAGTGAAGCTTATGAGAGCGCTAAAATGTTCAAGGAAAAGGTAAAAAAGTGGCATGATAGGAAGATTCTGAAACGTGAATTTAATGTTGGTGATAAAGTTTTGTTGTTTAGATCCTGTTTCAGGTTTTCTCCAGGCAAACTACTTTCCAGGTGGGAAGGGCCATTTCATATTGAAGAAGTCTATCGGTCTGGTGCAATTAAGATTAACAATTTTGAAGACACCAAACCTCAAGCTGTGAATTGGCAAAGACTTAAACATTACATAGCAGGAGACCCTGTCAATGTTGATGTGAATATAATATACACAACATCTCATGAAGAACATGTTGCAGCCCTGTTTCAGACGCCAGCAGAAGCAGAATAAAGAAAAGGTATGTAGTACGGTAAGGAAACATCGCGAACCGCCATAAAAGTTCTGTATTATGAGTTTTTGCAAAATTAGTAAAATTCTGAGCCTATGTGGAGCCGGAGACGAGCTCCATGGGGTCCAGGCGCCCCCCTGGCGCGCCCTACCTCCTGGACGCGCCGCCAGGGCGCCTGGACACCCGGGAGTCCGTCTCCGACCCCGCTTTAGCCTGTTACCTTCCTTTCCGTGCATAAATTTTTGCTATATATTTGCCCGGATTGTTCCGGCAACGTATCTTGCGATTTCGTGTGTTTTCTTTTTGATCTGTTTCTGCCAGGGAATCTTTCAGCTGAATCTAGGTGCCATGGCTTCTCCAAGTTCCCCCAAGGACAAGTTCGTCGTCAACGTCATCAACCCTTACCTCGCTGAGGTGAAGAAGCACCCTCAGGTTGTTCGGATGGAGGACGGTGTCCTTCATCAAGAAGATCTGAAGGGACCTATCAAGGAGGGGAGCATCCAGGCCAGGCTGGAAGAAGTGGAGCAAGAAGTCTTCGAGTACAAGAAGATGATTGAGCGTGGTGTTGAAGCTAACTTTGACTTCATCAACGAGCTGAAGACCTACTTCCTGAAGGAGATGAAGGAGATGTGGAAAAGCATCACTGCGTCTGAAGAAAGGATTGAGGAGCTCCAAGGGCAAATTTATGATCTACATAACCAGAACTGTGAGTATGAACTAAGGTTTATGCGCATGGGTATGGGTGCTGAATGCAGGATTCAGGAGACAAACTTCTCATATGCGACTGGAGAACCCCTTCCATGGAAGCGTTTCGCCGGAGACTACGTGATCAACGCCAACAAGGATGAGGAGTGAAATCTCCTTGGGTAACGGCATTCCCTTGGCTTGTTTCAAGCTTGGGGGAGTGCCCGGTATCTTTATCTTTACCTTTTGTCTTTTAGAGTCAAGTAGAGTCATATCATGTTTAGGGAGGTTATTATATGAAATAGGTGAGTGCATTGAGGTCTATCACTCCTTCGGTGGAGAGATTGTATCCGTGAGTGTGCAGTCGTCTATGGTGGAATATTAATGAGAAGTTTATTGGTTCCTTTTGCTGCACTCGGTATTCTCTTCACGCAATCGACCTTATATGATGATTCTTATGGGGAGTATTGACCTTATATCAGGTATGGCTGTGAAAACTTTATTTAATCTTGGCAAACATAGCTTTGGTCATAACAACAAGCATGATTTTCTTAAAAGTATCGACATAGCCAAAACCTTTATGTTATTATGCTTGAAGTGTTATGCTGACAAGGAAGACAACTTGATGTGTTATGCTTATTTCAATGCTTATGCTTTATATTGTTTTGCATCTTAGTCATCATCAATTGTCTGTTCTCTTAAAACCTATGCTGGCCTAACTCTGTACTAAGCGGAATTCTGCTTGTGCATCCATACCCTTAAACCAATACCTTCCATATGAGTCCACCATACCTTCCTACTCGTGGTATTCCACTACCACCTCCTAAAGTACAGAATTTATGTGTTATCCTTAAATGTTCAAAAATCTTTTATTTTGTGCCTCTGTTTTAGCTCATGAGGAAGTAATAGTTAATTCATGGTCTTTTTGAGTTGGACAAGCTTCACCCCGGGATTGCATGTCTAATGTGCAAACCCATAATATGAGAAGGAACTGGCAAAGAGTGCGCCCGGCTCGAAAATAATATAACAAACAAACCCTCCTTCACGCTTTGTTCATGAGAAATCAGAAAACTTTGGCAGTGATAAACAAAGGAGAATAAGAGGATGTGATCGTCCTCGTGCGGGAGCCGTTCCTCGAAACTTGTCCAGCTCAAGAAGCAATTGAGTTATCTATTAGCATTCGTTGACAAATCATGCACTTCTCAAAACTCGTTTTTCATTCTGTTTGATTTAAGGATAGCACATGAGTTTTCCCTACTTCCCTAGAGCAGGGCCTATCTTTTAATTTTAAATTGAGTCAGTTATTCCTACTTCCTTCTATTTCTTAAAGAGAGCAGACATTTGATGTTGACAAGGATTCATTCATATAAAGTTGCATTAAGATTTGTCATATCATATCCTTGTTGACATTATCATTTGATAAGTAAGTTGTTTGTCAAGCCCAGCTAAGGCAAATATCTTCCTTTGTGTTAACACTTTCACTTCTTGCCTGATAACATGTTCTTTCAAAAGCTTTAATTAATCTCATCAAAACATGAAGAAAGAGCAAAAGTAAAAGTTATTAGTTGTTCTTTGACCAAAGGACATGTTTGCCATGATTCAATGAGTTTCCTTAGCCCTACTTCCGAATATAAGTGTTACCACTCTTTTATAAGGGCCTTATGAGTTGAAGATTGCTGTTGAGGATATTTGAGTTGGTGAAGAAACTGTGATGCTTCTTGTCCGTATTCCATTTATCGACACTTCACTCTCTAAACTTGTGGACAGGTTTACCGAGCTCAGTATTCGCTTGGGGACAAGCGAGGTCTAAGCTTGGGGGTGTTGATACGTCAAAAATGCATCACTATTTTGTATCATAATTTATCCTTATTCATTGATATATTTCACATTACGATGATGTTCTCATGTTGTTTTGGCCTATTTTACACAGTTTGCAACTTTCCGGTGCCGAAGCAGCAGACGCAGGATTCAGCGGTAAAAAGTGGACGCTGAGTTGCTGAAGAAGAATACCTCCAAATTACCTGAAAATTGACGGAGGATATTTTCCAGACGAATCACGAAGACATGCGAAAGGGCAACCAGAGGGGGGCCACAGGGTGCCCAGGCGCCCTGGGGGCGCCCCCTGGTCGCGCCGGGGGGGGGGGG
>LR738709.1:497351721-497389967 GCA_902687465.1 Secale cereale
GGGGGGGGCGCCTGGAGCCCCTGGCCCACCTCCGGCTGCCCCCTTTTGCATATATACTCTCCGTTATGTGAAAACCCTAAAAAGGGGAGTTTTTACGGAGTTCCGCCGCCGCTCCGTGGCGGAAACCTACAGAGAAGAAAAAGCCATCTCCGGCGGGCAGATTCCGCCGGAGAGATCACCTCCCGGAAGGGGAGATCGTCGCCATCGTCATCACCATCGTCACGGGCATCATCGAGATCATCATCAACATCACCCCCAACACCAGCACCATCTCCATCTTCATCCAAATCTCATCTCACAATTGCAACTTGTGTTGTAACTCGTACTACCTATCCTCTCTACTCCATCGGTGTTGATTACTACTTTGTGGTGAATGCTATTGAGTTTTGTTGGAGAAATATTATTATGTCCAGATTGTTTACCACCCATTTATCTCCACTGATCATGATCTCTTTTATGTCTCGTGAGTAGTTACCTTAGTTCTTGAGGACATGGGGAAAGTCTTGTTGTTAGTAGTCATATGCTGTTGAAGTAATATGTGTTGTTTGATACTTAAGTTGTGTTGTCATTCTACTAGTGGTGTTGTGTGAGTCGAACACTCAACATTTCGCCTTATTAAGGACCTAGGGGAATACATTGTGTACAAAGAATGCTTACGGTGGGTTGCCGGAGTGACAGAAACCTGAACCCCAGTTCGCACGCTTTTGCATAAGGGAACAATGGATCCTCGATCGTATTGCTCTGGTTAGGCTTTTGCCTTAAATACTATCTTGTATTTGCGGATGCTTGCAAGGTGTTAAACATAAGAGTGCACGCATCTTAGTCTAGAGAGTGTACTAGCATAGATCCACCCACTCAACACTTATCAACACATAACATAGTATCGATACGGAATATGGCGAAAGCACATGACTACCTCTCCCGTGTGTCCTCAGGAACGCTTTAGCCTTTATAAGTTCAGTTGCTAGGCCTCTCCTTTGCTAAGAAAGGATTGGGCCACTTGTTACTCTCAGTGCCTTTTACATTGCTTGCTTTTACTTTCCTGTTGCTTATATCGAGAAAACCCCTAAAAATTTATCTTTCAGTGCTTGCAGTAATTTCTTGCTCAGAATCGCTTATCAATACCTTCTGCTCCTCGTTGGGTTCGACACTCTTACTTATCGAAAACGCCGCAATAGATCCCTTACGGTTGTGGGTCATCAGCAGCTCACGAGGTCTAATTAGTGAAGAACAAAGAGGGGAGGAGAACATCACATAGCTACTGGTCATGGACCCATGGTCCAAGGGAGACTACTCACAACTCATCCGGGAGGCGTCCATGGTGGTGGAGAGGCTCCTGGTGGTGATCCTCCCCTCCGGCAGGGTGCCGGGAAGAGTTCTCCTGGTGCTCCCGATCTTGGAAGCGTGGCCGCGGCGGAACAGAGATGAGATCGCAAAAAAGGGTTCCGTCCTCGAGGGTTTCGGGACGCGGTGTAAATATATGCCAAAGGGGGGCATCAGCGGAGGCCTGGGGGGCCTAGGCGCCCCCCCCGGCGCGGCCAGGAGGGGGGCCGCGCCCCCAGGGCGCCTGGAGCCCTGGTGGCCCCCCTCCGGCCCTACTTTGGCCGCATGGAAGCTTCCGGGACGCTGATTTTTTATATATTTTTCCCGGAATTTTTCTGGCAGTTTACGTGATGGGAAAACCTGAAATACAAAAAACAGCAGAAAACAGAAACTGGCACTGGGGTGCACTGAGTTAATAGGTTAGTCCAAATATGATCAAAAGTGTATGGAAGTGTATAAATATCATAGCAATATCACACAAAAGAGGCATGGAGCAAGCAGAAATTATAGATACGTTTTGGACGTATCACCGGGCCACGACACTTGTGCACATTAGTGATAGTCATAGATACTTCATACCATATCATCATATCTCCGTGCGACACAAGAGTGTCTCACATACACAATAGCTACCTTGATCCGAGAAGCATGCATAAGTGCCCAAAGAAAGAGCTCACAAGCTTTTAAGCAAAAGAGCCAACCAAAGCAAAAGGACAATAGCATCATACGCCTTGCATCAAAAGAGATCATTGACATAGCAATACATCATCTTGTGCTCAAGCATCGGCACATCATACACTCATAGCATACTTGTGATAGATAGTCGTTACGTTTTGCCTCTTATAGGTCGTGCGCAAGTGCGTATCCGCCTATTAAGCAATCAGTTAGCGTCTCTCTAGTGTTGTGCAACACGAGCATTTTCCGTGGTTTCCACATTTTTTCTCACCCTTAGTTGCACAACCACATTTATCTATCCGTGCGTGTGTTCCGTGTGCTACTTTGCTAGTGATCTACTTGTTGCATGAGCAAATTGTGAATCATTTTCAACATCATTGAGTCACTTTGACAATTGCATTGAATTTATGCCACCATCCTAACCAAGCTCCTCTCAAAGCTTTACTTGTGTAGGTGTGAGAATCGACACGAAGTGTTACCAATAGTGCTATTTCCGGGTTACATTATTGAGTGACCATTGATCCATTTTCAACTTTGGTTAAGGTACATTTGGTATTGTATTCTCCTTTCTCCCACTCACATACTTGCTTGTGATGATGGATAGGCCAAGTACATCTTCCAACCCGATCTTCGACGATCCTCAAGAAGCGAACAACTACGTCACCAAACTACATCTCTTCGGTGTCCAACGAGCTCTACATCAAGAGAGTGAAGCTATGCGCGAGTGCATTGGTCAAGTCGCCGAGGACGCGCGCCAATTTGAAGCAAGAACAAAAGAGCAATTCGACATCATCAACACCAACATGTCTACTCAATTCAACGAGCTCCGGACTTTGATCGTCAACCGACGTTCTTCTTCCACATCATCTCAAAGACGAAGCCGCTCAAGTCGACATTCCGACTCCACGCAAGACTCAAGTACCCCTACGTCCAACACTCTTCGTTAAGCCGCACGTCAAGCTCGACATGACAACCGGCCGCCTCTTCATGACAAGAGTTCACAAGAGCTATTCGACGAGCAAGAAAGCCGACGTCGTCAAAACCAAGCTACACTTGAGCAAGCACAAGAACGGCAACGACTACGCCAACAACAACAAGAGCGAGCACGTCAACACCAAGAAGAACTAGATGCCGAGGCTAACCGCCAAGCACAACAACGTCGAGAAGCTCAAGCTATGGAGGCGCAACAAGCGTTACAAGATGCACATCGCAATGTGGCAGCCCGCACTCGACACACTCGTCAAGAAGAGGATTTCCTTCGTGATGAGGTGCAAGAGAGACGCCACCAAGCAAGAATGCAACGAGAAGCTCCTCCTCAACAAGAACAACAAGCTCGACAAGCACACCATGATAATGGACATCTACTTCGACAAGAGTAACATGATATGACAAACCACCAAAATCAAGACCGCCCTCCCAATAGGCAAGGAAAGAATGACGAGCATCGCTATGGCAAGGTCAAATTCACAATGCCAAAGTTTTCCGGAAGCATTGATCCCGAAGACTATCTCTCATGGGCATTGAAGGTTGACAAGATCTTTCGCCTTCACAACTTCGATGAAGAGAAGAAGATCGCCATGGCATCCCTTGAGTTCCAAGACTATGTTCTCATTTGGTGGGAGCAAATTATAGAGAGAAGAGAAGCAAAAGGCGAACCTCCTATCACCACTTGGGCTCAAATGAAGGAAGTCATGAGAGCACGCTTTGTGCCTACCCACTACAACCGTGACTTGTTCAAGAAGTTACAACTCCTTAAGCAAGGTACCAAGTCCGTTGAAGAGTACTACAAGGAGATGGAGATTGCCATGATACGAGCAAACATCATGGAAGATGAAGAGCAAACAATGGCGAGATTCTTGAATGGACTCAACTATCCTATCAAGAAGATTGCGGACTTCCAACCATACAACAATCTCCTCGAGCTAGTACATCAAGCAACCAAAGTGGAGCGACAAGTTCAAGAGGACTACAAGTACTCCAAGTTCAACTCCAAGAACTTCGGCTCCTACAATCAAGCTTCAACGACTTCGGCTACTCCTCCTACCTCTACCAAGCCATCTACAAACGTCGGTGACAAGTCAAGCTACAAGAATGCGACTACATCGAGTCGTCCACCTTCTACCAACAACTTCAAGCCAAGAGCTTCCTCAACTACAACTCCAACCGAAGACAACACCAAGACGAGCTCCATCAAATGCTTCAAGTGCCAAGGACGAGGCCACAAGTCATTTGAGTGCAAGACCGTTCGCACCATGATCATCAATGATGACAGATCTTATGACTCCATGAGCGATGATGAGATGGAAGGACTAGAGCATGTCGCTATGCATCACCAAGTGAATGAAGAAGAAGACCATCAAGTGTTTTGCGACAATGACTCAAGCCCCAATCTTGTTGTCTCCAAAGTCTTGACACTCCAACACCAACAAGATGATGACCAACGATGTCACATTTTCCATACGAAGGCCGGCATCAACGGACGCTCCGTCAAGGTCATCATCGATGGAGGAAGTTGTCACAACTTGTCAAACGAAGAGCTATGCGACAAGCTTCACTTGGTCAAGACGAAGCATCCTCACCCCTACAAGGTCCAGTGGCTCAACGACGCCGGAAATCTTCGAGTCGAGCACACCGTGCAAGTCTCTTTCAAGATTGGCGCCTACGAAGACACTCTTGAAAGCGATGTGATCCCCATGTCCGTGTGCCACCTTATTCTTGGACGTCCATGGCAATATGATCGTGGAGTGATGTCTACACACGCTTCTACTCTTGTAGACTATGTTGGGCCTCCAAGCGCAGAGGTTTGTAGGACAGCAGCAATTTCCCTCAAGTGGATGACCTAAGGTTTATCGAACTCAGGGAAGTAGAGGTTGAAGATGGTCTCTCTCAAGCAACCCTGCAACTAAGATACAAGAAGTCTCTTGTGTCCCCAACACACCTAATACACTTGTTAGATGTATAGGTGCACTAGTTCGGCGAAGAGATATTAAATGGCAAGTGATATGAATGGCAAAACAAAGTAATATAAATCTGTAATAAAAAGTGCAGCAAGCAAACAAGTGGTAAACGTGAGCACAAATGGTATTGCAATGGTGGAAACAAGGCCTAGGGATCATACTTTCACTAGTGGCAACTCCCAACAACATTAACATAATCGAATCACATGATATTTTCCATAAAACATGCAATGGAGACGCACCCGGAGGTCATTCCTTCGTGGTCAAGAGAGGACGAGAATTATGTAGGGCTACAAAAGCACACCTCAAAGTTCGTAGTTCTCAATCTAAGGATTTCCCAATGTCACCGCGGCCATCCAAAGAGAGTTCCACAATCACCACAACATATCTAAAGGATAGTCAAAGACAAGCACCAAGAGACTCTCAATCTTCAATCAACACACAAGAGAGGAAATCACTCATGAAAATATTTTTCTAATCCATGTTCAATAGACCGCTGTCACCTTGGTCTCGGGGATTATACTAGATAAAGACAAGTGAGTACATCAATCCAATACATAGAGGAAGGGGAAATATCATGGGATCACCCTAGATTAACATAGCCTATGATCACTACGAAGATCACATCATGGGAGAGAGAGATAACCACATAGCTACACATACGAGCCCTCGGCCCCGGAGGAAACTACTCACGCATGGACATGGTGAGGAGGAGGTTGATGATGGTGTTGATGGAGAGGTGCAGCCCCGCGAGGAGGAGACGGCCGGCGGCAGCCACGGAGGCGGTGGCGATGGCCCTTGGGGGCGCGGCGGCGGCGGCCCTAGGGGGAGGCGGCGGCCCTCGGGGCGGCGACGGCCCTCGGGGCGGCGGCTCCTTGCCCCCCTTCTTCCTAGTGGATGGTGATGCAATGGTGCTGGTCCTCCCCTCCAAGACGGCGGCTCGGGAGGAGGAAAATTCGTGGCCCTTGGTGACCTAGGTTTTCTCTCTTTATATAGACTCTCGGATTCCCGTCATCAGATTTTGGGCCTCAGTAAAACGGGCTTTACTCGGCCGTCCGGACTCCGATTTGGACGAATTTTATATCCAGAAGCATCGCCTCGAAATTCCCCACAACTTTCGCAACTAGACTTTTTCCGTTTGACGTCCTCTTCTGGTCGGAACGTGACCATCTTTAAAAAACGTTCTCAGACAGATTTCAGGAAAGTCAGAGTCCTACTCCAATACGACTCCTTTTGCGTTTTTGTCAATTTCCAAGTAATTCCTACACAATAAAGTGTAAAACAAGAACATTGTGCACTTTTGCAACCATTAGTAGGTTAGTCCAAATATGATCAAGAGTGTATGGAAGTGCATAAATATCATAGCAATATCACACAAAAAAAGCATGGAGCAAGCAGAAATTATAGATACGTTTTGGACGTATCATGGAGTCACACACAATGGACGGATAAATCACTATAGCTTCAAGATGAAGGTCAAGGAATTCGTGCTCCGACTAATGTCTCCAAGTCAAGTATCCGCCGACAAGCTTTTACCTACCAACCATCGTGGAGAGAATGGTGAGAGAGTGAGCCACCAAAAAGAGAGTGAGAGCCACAAGCCAAATATGAGCGACTCCACGATGAGCGACAAGAAGCAACTAGTGCTATTTGCCACCAAATGTGAAATGAGAGAAGTGTGTGAGAACCCATCGAGTGTCTTTCACCTTGTGCTCTTATGCAAAGGGGAAGCCAAACCTACTAACACTTCACCACCTCTACCTTTAGTGTTGTCTCAATTGTTGCAGGAATTCTCGGACGTCTTTCCCAATGAACTACCTCCGGGTCTACCTCCACTTCGCGGAATCGAACACTGCATCGACCTCATACCCGGCGCACCACTTCCAAACAAGGCTACCTACCGCGTCAACCCCGAGGAAACCAAGGAGATACAACATCAAGTGCAAAAACTCATCGACAAAGGTCATGTACGTGAAAGCTTAAGCCCTTGTGCCGTTCCGGTTATTCTCGTGCCTAAGAAAGATGGAAGTTTTCGCATGTGCTCCGATTGCCGCCCTATAAATGCTATCATCGTTAGATATCATTATCCTATCCCACGCTTAGACGACATGCTTGATGAATTATGTGGTGCCACCATCTTTTCGAAAATTGATCTTAAAAGTGGTTACTACCAAATTCGCATTCAAGAGGGTGATGAATGGAAAACGGCTTTCAAAACCAAGTTTGGGTTATATGAGTGGCTTGTTATGTCAATGGGTTTATCGGAAGCACCCGGTTCATTTATGCGTCTTATGCATTTTTGTCTACGACCCTACATAGGTGTCTTTGTAGTGGTTTACTTTGATGATATCCTCGTTTTTAGCAAGACGCTAGAGGACCATGTGACACACATCCGTTTGGTTTTACAAACCCTTCAGAAAGAGCGCTTATATGCTAATATGGAGAAATGCACTTTTGGCGTTGACAAGATTGTCTTCCTAGGATTTGTCGTTTCTTCACAAGGTGTTCACGTTGATGAAACTAAAATTGAAGCAATTAAAACTTGGCCTCAACCAACGACTCTCATGCAAGTGCGTAGTTTCCTTTGTTTAGCCGGTTTCTACCGACGTTTTGTGAAGGACTTTAGCACCATCGCTATGCCTCTACACGCCTTGAGCAAGAAGAACGCACCCTTCATTAGGGGTCCTTCGCAGGACATCGCGTTCAATGAGCTAAAAAGCTTGCTTACACACGCACCACTTCTAGCCCTACCAAACTTTGATAAACCTTTTGAGATTCATTGTGACGCTAGTGGTACCGGCATAGGTGGCGTGCTAATGCAAGAAAAGCGCCCAATTGCGTACTTTAGTGAGAAGCTATCCGAAGCGCAACTTAACTATCCCATCTATGATAAAGAGCTTTATTCCTTGGTGAGAGTTTCACGTGTTTGGGAACATTATCTTAGACCTCATGAATTCATTCTTCACACGGACCATGAGACTCTCAAGTATCTCAAGGGTCAAACTAAGTTGAACAAGCGTCATGCTAAATGGAGTGAGTTCATTGAGTCCTTTCCCTATGTCATCAAGTACAGCAAAGGAAAAGAAAATGTTGTGGCGGACGCGCTTTCCCGCAAATGCATGCTTGTAACACAACTTGAGTTGAATGTGATTGGCTTTGAACACATAAAAGATTTAAATGAGCATGATCCCTTCTTTGCAACTGCTTATGCTAAGTGCTTGACTCACACCTCTTGGGAACGTTACTACCTCAAGGATGGATATCTTATGAGAGCTAACAAACTTTGCATTCCCGAGTCTTCGCTTCGTTTGCTCCTTTTGCAGGAATCTCATGGAGGAGGACTCATGGGCCACTTTGGACGCGACAAGACGTTTGCTACCCTCTCTAAGAACTATTTTTGGCCCAAGATGTTCCGTGACGTCTCACGCCTCACCAACCGATGTTCTACATGCCGCAAAGCTAAGTCCAAAGCTCAATCTCATGGTCTTTACATGCCTCTTCCTATTCCATACCATCCATGGGAAAACATAAGCATGGATTTTGTACTTGGATTGCCTAGGACTCAAAATGGCAAAGATTCCATGCTAGTTGTCGTGGATAGATTCTCTAAAATGGCTCATTTCATTCCTTGTAACAAGATAGACGATGCTTCACATGTTGCAAATCTCTTTTGTAGGGAGGTCATTCGTCTACATGGCGTGCCCAAAACGATCGTGTCGGACCGGGACGTCAAGTTCTTGAGCTACTTTTGGAAAACCCTATGCGCTAAGCTCGGAATCAAGCTACTATTCTCTTCGGCGTACCATCCACAAACGGAGGTGACGAACCACACGCTTTCGACGCTTCTTCGTGTGTTGATCAAGAGGAACATCAAGGAATGGGAGCAATGCTTGCCCATTGCCGAGTATGCCTACAACCGCGCAAGACATTCGACCACCGGCAAGTCCCCCTTCGAGGTCGTCTACGGCTTCAACCCGTTGTCCCCATTGGACATCCTACCGCTACCTCTCCAAGAGCGCACGAACATGGACGCAAGTGCACGAGCAAGCTATCTCAAGAAGGTGCACGAAGATACAAGAGCAATGATCGAGCGACAAGTACATCGTCTCGCCACCAAGCTCAACGTCAACAAGGCACCAATGGTGTTCCAATCGGGAGATCTTGTTTGGCTACATCTTCGCAAGGACCGTTTCCCACAAGAGCGCAAGTCCAAACTACTACCTCGCGCTGACGGACCTTTCAAGGTGCTAGCACGCTACAACAACAACGCCTACAAGATCGACATTCCACGCGACAAGTACTCCGTGAGCGCCACTTTCAACATCCAGGATCTATCTCCTTTCCATGGTGATGAAGATTTCGATCCGAGGTCGGATCTTTCCCAAGGGAGGGGAGATGATGCGGAGCATCCCGAGGTCATCCCCATGGACCCTCCTTCACCTCGTCAAGTGCCTGAAGGACCAATGACACGTGCTCGTGCTAGAGCTCTCGAGACCGGGGTGACATCACTCCTGGCCCTACTTCCATACGAATCTTGCGAGACATGGTTGCTACCTCAGACGGATGTGTTTTGTGTGCTCAGGTGTGAAGAAGACCACATTGGAGATGTGCGTGAAGATGGACAAGTCCCCAAGTTCACGGACGAGGCTTTGCATCGTGAAGGACTGAAGAAGGCTCCAGGCCCCGGACATCCGGCCCCCTGGCCCGGACATCCGGCCCCTGGACGAACATGCACAGAAAGCCACCAGCAGCAGAGGCTACAGGGCCCAGACATCCGGCCAGGCCCCGGACATCCGGCCAAGCAAGGCCCGGACATCCGGCCTTGGGCCCGGAAATCCGGCGCCACTCTACAGAGGGCACCCGAGACTCAACCCCTCCAGCCCGGACATCCGGCCCCTCGCCCCGGACATCTGGCGCCCCGCGAAGCCCCGGACATCCGGCCCGTCGCTCGGACGTTCGGCCCCTGGTTGCCTGCGTGCATCCTTTGGGCCGAGGCCCGTGTATCCCTTCGCTCTGTACACTATATATACTCCTTTCCTCACATCGTTTAGGGTTAGCTTTTGGATAGCTCATTCATAGACCTTTGTGGTTCCTCTCCACGAGACCGCGGCCTCTTCGGAGAAGATCCACCTCGGATTCAAGGCCTCCACATCGGAGAAGATCCCAAGGGATACCCAAGACCTCCTCCGGGAGAAGACTACCTTTGTACCACCGTGATTTGACTATGGATCGTGTATCTTGATGTGTATCGTGGATCTAGCACTTTTGTGATCATATTTGTGTTGATTTGAGTGTTTCCCCTCGTGTTTTCCTCCGTTTCCTCCTTGTGTCTCCGTGTTCCTCGTGGGATATCCTCCAATCGTGAAAGATCTGCTGATTAGGGTTCCACCCTACATCAAGGAGCAATCAACTAGTTTCACCGAGCCAACACAATCAAGAAAGATGGTCCAACTTGAGGAAGTCAAGATCGTCATCATCCATCTCAAGTGGACTATATGCAAGGCAAATATTTGCCCTCAATAGGTTTTCTATTTTACCGGTCTCATGGTAGTTGTGGGAGACGGGGTTATAGAATCAATTGCCATACTATCAAGGGGGGCTCTCGATGAGTAGCTTGATTGTATTGTTCGTAGAGAGCTCAAACCATTGTATGCTTGCATCATCTTTCTTGGTTCTTGTTTGTTTTTTCTTCTTGTGAGATTTGGAGCTTATAGTCATCTTCATGACAAGCTCGAGTTCATCGAAAATGGAGTTCACATGCATCTTCTATGATGTTTTCGGTGTTGGAGGTCATGCTGGTTCTTCTATGTTGGAGGTTTCACTCTTTTATATCTTAGGCATACCTCCCCTACCTCTTCTTATTATAACCAGTCGTTGTTGGATAGTATTTGTCGTCATCTATCCAACAAACTTGATTTTGCTCAATTCGGAGCTCATTTGCAGAAGTTGGGCAGTTTTGGTTTTCATGTGCATCTGTTTTGCTTGGAAGTGACTTTGGGAGGCGCCAGAGGTAGTACCGCGGCCTGGAGCGGTAGTACGGCCTAAAGCCACAAGCGGTAGTTGTTGAGGAACGTAGTATTTCAAAAAAAAAAATCCTACGATCACGCAAGATCTATCTACTAGATGCATAGCAACAAGAGGGAGAGTGTGTCTACGTAACCTCGTAGGCCGAAAGCGGAAACGTCTAGTGACGCGGTTGATGTAGTCGAACTTCTTCGCGATCCAACCGATCAAGCACCGAACGTACGGAGCCTCCGCGTTCAGCACACGTTCATCTTGATGACGTCCCACGAGCTCTTGATCCAGTAGAACCTCGCGGTAGAGTTTCGTCAGCACGACGGCGTGGTGACGGAGATGATGAAGCTACCAGCGCAGGGCTTCGTGATACGTCTCCAACGTATCTACTTTTCCAAACCCTTTTGCCCTTGTTATGGACTCTAACTTGCATGATTTGAATGGAACTAACCCGGACTGACGCTATTTTCAACAGAATTGCCATGGTGTTGTTTTTGTGCAGAAATAAAAAGTTTTCGGAATGACCTGAAACTCCACGAAGATTTATTTTGGAAAATATAAAAAATATCTGCAAGAAGATCCATATCAGGGGGTCCACACCCTGTCCACGAGGGTGGTGGCGCGCCCCCCTGCCTCATGGGCCCCCTGGTGCTCCGCCGACGTATCCCCAGATCCTATAAGTTCACTTTCGAGGAGAAATAAATAAGGGAGAAAGAATTATCGCGTTTCACGAGACGGAGCCGCCGCCAATGTTACGCCCAGTATGCGACTATGTCTCCCACGTGTCGAGGCACGACTTAAAGATATAAGCGCATACTAGAATGATCTCAAGTATGGTATCTTTGCACATCTCATGTAAAATTCAGGGATGAAATTGTAAAAGATAGTTGGCTTACACTCGCCACATCACACAATGAATACAATAACATACATCATCCAAATAACACAGGGTCTGACTACGGACAAAAGCCAAACAAGAAAGATAGCATAAACACAAGGCCTGGTCGCCCCTAGTAGGAACCACTACTGATCGTCGAAAAACGTCACATGCATACGACCACTCTCTTCATCGAGCTCCCAGTGAAGTTCTGAACCATCTCCTGCACTGGTCTCAACGGTACCTGCATCTGGTGTGTGTTGTAATCTGTGAGCTACAAGGACTCAGCAATCCCGTTCCCGGGTATCAAAACTAACAAAGCCTTTAGGTGAGGAAAGGCTATAAAAGTGTCTCCAGCAAGCACTAAGCATCTAGCTTACGTGTTCAGGGCGAGAAGAGAACAAGTGCCAACGGTCGCCAAGTTGATCAAGAAGTGATCCTAGCTACTCACGACCAACATAACCCCACCGTGTTCACTTCCCGAAGCCCTTCAAAAAGAGACCATCACGGTTACTCACACAGGTAGTGTATTCTTAAGGACATGGTGTCAAGTTTTGTACAACCAGATATTAACAAATTCCCATCTGCCACATAACCGCGGGCACGGCTTTCGAAAGATCAATACCCTGCACGGGTGTCCCAACTTAGCCCATCACAAGCTCACGATCTGCGGAGTCGCAACTCCAAATTGGGAAGACCCGAGTATCCTCGGAATCCCGTGCTCAAGATATTTCGACAAAGGTAAAACTAATCCAGCAAGACCTCCTGGCGTGCCGACACCCTAATAGTAGCCGCGCGTATCTCGTCTCAGCCACGACCGGATGAGCACTTGCTACCTCTTGAGCTTGCGTTGTATTCCCTCGAAGAGGAAAGGGAGATGCATCACAGTAGCGTAAGTATTTCCCTCATTTTTTATAACCAAGGTATCAATCCAGTAGGAGACCACGCGCGAGTCCCTCGCACCTGCACAAACAAATAAGAACTTCGCAGCCAACGCGATAAGGGGTTGTCAATCCCTTTACGGTCACTTACGAGAGTGAGATCTGATAGAGATGATAGTTTATATTTTTGGTATTTTTAGTTTAATAAAACAGCAAATAAAAGTGGTAAAAGTAAGGTAGATGTAGATTGATATGTTGAGAATAGACCCGGGGCCCATAGTTTTCTCTAGTGGCTCCTCTCATGATAGCGATATTCTACGGCTGGTAAACAAATTATTGTCGAGCAATTGATAGAAACGCGAATAATTATGAGACTATCTAGACATGATCATTGTATATAGGCATCACGTCCGAGACAAGTAGACCGACTCCTTCCTGCATCTACTCCTATTACTCCACACATCGACCGCTATCCAGCATGCATCTAGTGTATTGAGTTCATACGAATAGAGTAACGCCTTAAGCAAGATGACATGATGTAGAGGGATAAACTCAAGCAATATGATATAAACCCCATCTTTTTATCCTCGATGGCAACAATACAATACGTGCCTTGCTGCCCCTACTGTCACTGGGAAAGGACACCGCAAGATTGAACCCAAAGCCAAGCACTTCTCCCATTGCAAGAACTATAGATCTAGTAGGCCAAACCAAACCAATAATTCGAAGAGACTTGCAAGGATATTATGAGCACACATAAAAAGTTCAGAGAAGAACCAAATATCTTTCATAGATAACCTTGATCATAAACTCACAATTCATCGAATCTCGACAAACACACCACAAAAAGAGATTACATCGAATAGATCTCCACGAAGACCGAGGAGAACTTTGTATTGAGATCCAGAGAGAGAGAAGAAGCCATCTAGATACTAGCTATGGACCCGAAGGGCTGTGGTAAACTACTCACAACTCATGGTGAGGGCGATGATGATGATGATGAAGGCCTCCATGATGGATCCCCCTCCGGTGGAGCTCGGGAACAGGCTCCAAGATGGGATCTCCACGGGAACAGAAGCTATGACGATGGAATTAGGGTTTTCTCTATGTATATGGAATTTCTGGGGTACGTGGACTTATATAGTAAGAAGGAGGGCACCGGGGGCCACTTGAGGGGGCCTCGAGGCAGGGGGCGCGCCCTGGGAAGGGGGGCGCGCCCTGGGAAGGGGGCGTGCCCCCCACCCTCGAGGGCCACCTCTCTGTCCCCTGACTTGGTCCTCAAGCTCCGCGTGCGTGATTTTCTCCAAAAATATCTCTCGCAAAGGTTTCATTCCATTTAGACTCCGTTTGATATTCTTTTTCTACAAAACCCTGAAATAGGCAAAAAACATCAATCTGGACTGGGCCTTTGGGTTAGTAGGTTAGTCCCAAAAATGATATAAAAGTGAATGATAAAGCCAATTAAACATCCAAGACTTCATAAATAGTAGCATGGAACAATAAAAAATTATAGATACGTTGGAGACGTATCAAGCATCCCCAAGCTTAATTCTTGCTCGTCCTCGAGTAGGTAAATGATAAATAAAGAATTTTTGATGTGGAATGCTAACCAATATAGTTTTTAATGTAATTCTCTTAATTGTGGCATGAATGTTCAGATCTGAAAGATTCAAGAAAAAAGTCTATATTGACATAAGAAATAACAATACTTCAAGCAATACTAACAAAGCAATCATGTCTTCTCAAAACACTATGGCTAAAGAAAGTTATCCCTACAAAATCATATAGTATGGCTATGCTCCCTCTTCATCACACAAAATATTCATATCATGCAGAACCCCGATTTTAGCCAAGCATTTGTTTTCATACTCTATCATTTCAAACCTTTCAACTTTCACACAATACATGAGCGTGAGCCATGAATATAGCACTATGGGTGGAATAGAGGTGGTTGTGGAGAAGACAAAAAGGAGGGAGATAGTCTCACATCGACTAGACGTATCAACGGGCTATGGAGATGTCCATCAATAGATATCAACGTGAGTGAGTAGGGATGTCCATGCAACGGATGCACTAGAGCTAAATATGAATGAAAGCTCAACAAAAGAAACTAGTGGGTGTGCATCCAACTTGCTTGCTCATGAAGACCTAGGGCATTTGAGGAAGCCCATCATTGGAATATACAAGCCAAGTTCTATAACGAAAATTCCCACTAGTATATGAAAGTGACTAAACATGAGACTCTCTACAATGAAGAAAATGGTGCTACTTTGAAGCACAAATGTGGAAAAAGATAGTAGCAATTGTCCCTTCTCTCTTTTCTCTCATTTTTTTTGAAGGGGCTTTCTCTTTTTTTATTAGCCCCTCTCTATATTTTTTTGGGCCATCTCTTTTTTTATTGGCCTTTCCTCACATGGGACAATGCTCTAATAATGATGATCATCACATTTTTTATTACAACTCGATACTACAACAAGTATGACTCTACATGAATGCCTCCGGTAGTGTACCAGGATATGCAATGAATCAAGAGTGACATATATGAAAAATTATGCATGGTGGCTTTGCCACAACTACGATGTCAACTACATGATCATGCATGGCAATATGACAATATGATGCGTGTCATATAAATGGAACGGTGGAAAGTTGCATGGCAATATATCTCGGAATGGCTATGAAAATGCCATGATAGGTAGGTATGGTGGCTATTTTGAGGAACAATATGGTGGCTGTTTTGAGGAAGGATATATAGTGGGTTTATGGCACCGACGAAAGTTGCGCGGTACAAGAGAGGCTAGCAATGGTGGAAGGGTGAGAGTGTGCATAATTCATGGACTCAACATTAGTCATAAGAACTCATATACTTATTGCAATAATCTATGAGTCATCAAAACAAAGAAATCAATGCATGCTACTAGGGGGAGGTTGCTAGGAGTTAACCATCGCGCGCCCCCGACCTCCACACAAAGGTTGGCACTCTACAAATACCTCATGCTCTAACTTTGTCACATAGCGGTTCATCATACGTGCATGATACGGGAATCACTAACCTTAACACACGTATTTCTCAATTTTATAATAACTCCACTAGCATGATTCTAATATCATTATCCTCATATCTCAAAACAATTATCAATCATCCAACATCTCATTCTATTCAATGCACTTACTGTGATTTTTTATACTACATTGACATTGGATGTTTATCATGTGAAGACTAGTTTCTTTTGCCTAAACACTTTACCATGCTGTTTAATAGACTCTCAAATAGATATAAGTGAAGCATGAGAGTTCAACAATTTCTACAAAATATTACCACCACCGTGCTCTAAAAGATATAAGTGAAGCACTAGAGCAAAAACTATTCAACTCAAAAGATATAAGTGAATCACATAGAGTGTTCTAACAATTTCTAGGCCATATTTAACTCTTTCAAATAGGTGTGTCCAGCAAGGATGATTGTGGCAAACTAACAAGTAAAGACTCAAATTATACAAGACGCTCCAAGCAAAACACATATCATGTTGCGAATAAAAATATAGCTCCAAGTATAGTTACCGATGGATGAAGACGAAAGAGCGAATGCCTTCCCGGGGCATCCCCAAGCTTAGGCTTTTGATTATCTTGAATTTACTTGGGGTTCCATGGGCATCCCCAAGCTTAGGCCTTTGCTACTCCTTGTTCCATAGTCCATCAAAACAATACTCAAAACTTGAAAACTTCACAACACAAAACTTAGACAAAAATCCTCGTGAGCTCCGTTAGTATAAGAAAGCAAACCACTACTTAAAGGTACAGCAATGAATTCATTCTTAGTTTATATTGGTGTTAAACCTACTGTACTCCAACTTCTTTATGGTTCATATCCTCCAATACTACTCATAGATGCATCGGAATAAGCAAACAACACACGAAAAACAGAATCTGTCAAAGACAGAACAGTCTGTAGTAATCTGCATGGTTCGCCTACTTCTGGAATTCCAAAAACTTCAAACTAAATTGGTAAATTTGCGTAATTTTTCTACCAATCATCTTCAAAAAGAATCAACTAAAAATCACGCTCCAGTAAAATCCCACGACTACTTTAGTGAGCGCTAACGATTCTGTTTTTCACAGTAAGATCATATAAACTTCACATAAGTCTTCCCAAAGGTTCTACTTGGCACAAACACTAAAAAAACATGAAACCACATCTAATAAGAGGCTAGATGCAATATTTATTCCCTAACAGCAACAAAAACAAAAAATATAAAATTGGGTTGCCTCCCAACAAGCGCTATCGCTTTACGCCCCTAGCTAGGCACGATACAAGATATATCTAGGTATTGCCATCCTTGGAAGGCAATTCTTTGATTAAGCACTTATGATTCTTGGGCACTTCTTTGTCCCTATGAATAATCAAACTCTTGGGCAAGAAATCAAGAAATTCTAAAGTGTTAAAAGGATCTCTTGCAAAAGTAAGAAAATTAGGGTGAACACTTATGGATTTGAGATCCGCAAGTCTAGATGTTTCACCCTTGTCTTTAGGGACATACATGAACTTAGATAATTTAGTGGAGGTATTTGGAGTAGTATTTATAGCAGAAATAGCAGAACCCACATTAGTGATAATATCCTCAAGCTTATTGATTCTAGTAGAATCCTGATCTAGATTTTCTTTAATTATGGGTTCTTTTTCCTTAAGATTTTTCAGAACAACCCCTACCTTGGATCCATATTGGGTGATTTCATTATGAATTTTTCTATCCAAGTTCTCTACCAGTTCTACCGTAGCAACTTTGTTTTCAATGATTTCTAACCTTTGCATAACATGCTCCAAAGTTAAAATGGTCCCATTAACCATAAGAGGTGGTGAGCCAAATAATTCAGTCATAGCTTTATAAGAATCAACGGTGTGGCTACCCAAGAAATTCCCTCCGGTAATGGTATCTAAGATAAATCTATTCCAAAGAGTTATGCCAATATAAAAATTGCGAAGATGCACGGAAGTGGAAAGCTTCCTATTAGATCTATTTTGAGCATTGCAAATTCTATACCAGGCATCTTTTAAGTTTTCTTCCTCTCTTTGTTTAAAGTTGAGGACCTCACTCTCGGGAGTGGTGATAATGATAGGTGTGCTAGACATGATGACAAGCAAGCAAGCAACACACAAGCAAACAAAAGGCAAGAGAACGATAAACACATGGTGGAAGAAGGGCAAATAAAACGACAAGGGTGAAGCGGGGGAGAGGAAAACGAGAGGCAAATAAATGTAATGTGAAGGATAAGGGTTTGTGATAGGTACTTGGTATATGACTTTTGCGTAAGCCTCCCCGGCAACGGCGCCTGATACGTCCAAAACGTATCTATAATTTCTGCTTGCTCCATGCCTCTTTTGTGTGATATTGCTATGATATTTATGCACTTCCATACACTTTTGATCATATTTGGACTAACCTATTAACTCAGTGCACCCCAGTGCCAGTTTCTGTTTTCTGCTGTTTTTGTATTTCAGGTTTTCCCATTACTTAAATTGCCAGAAAAATTCCGGGAAAAATATATAAAAAGTCAGCGCTCCAGAGGCTTCCATGCGTCAGAAGTAGGGCCAGAGGGGGGCCACAGGGACTCCAGGCGCCTAGAGGGGGCGGACCCCCTCCTGGCCGCCTCGCCAGGCCGCCTGGGCCCCCCTTACCTCCTCTGGCGACCCCCTTTGGCATATATTTACACCGCATCCCGAAACCCTCGAAGACGGAACCCTTTTTCGCGATCTCATCTCTGTTCTGCCGCGGCCGCGCTTCCAAGATCGGGAGCACCAGGAGAACTCTTCCCGGCACCCTGCCGGAGGGGAGAACCACCACCGGGAGCTTCTCCACCACCATGGACGCCTCCCGGATGAGTTGTGAGTAGTCCCCCTTGGACCATGGGTCCATGACCAGTAGCTATGTGATGTTCTCCTCCCCTCTTTGTTCTTCACCGATTAGACCTCGTGAGCTGCCCTACATGATCGAGGCACATATGTAATCTTTATGTTGTTGCTATAATGAGTTTGCTGGGATCCGATGGATTATGAGATTATGTTCAGATTGTGTGTGAGTAATATATTTGATTCACCTCTTTTATATTTATGTTCTTGAGTAATTCTTGCATGTTCTCCGTTGCTGTTTATTGCTTTGGCCAAGTAGTAGGTAGTAACTCCAAGAGGGAACGTTATGCTTGATTGTGGGTTCATGCCCTTCGATGACTAGCTTGAGTGACAGAAACATGAGTCTAGGGGATGTGTTGTTGCCACAAGGGGGAAAACAACGGTGCTTGTACTTGCGGGTGCAAGGATTGTTTACTTTACGCAAAGTTCTTTTAATGCAGTTGCCTGTTGCTTTGAGTTTACACTATGGGTGGGACTCGCAACTTAATACCAGCGAGATGTTCTGGATAGATATCTCAAGGTGGATGATTAGTAGTAGATGCAGATGGATTTCGGTCTACTTGCCTTGGCGTACCGCCCATGCTTTTGAGCCTCTACCTTTCTTTGCAGCATAGTTAGCATTAGTTTGCGCACATAATCCTGTCAATTGCCCAGCTGTAATTCGTTTACCTCGCTTAGCTGTTTTATCGTCTTTTGAGAGAGAGACATCACTAGTGAACATCATGGGACCCCGGTCCATATTACCATCACTGATCACACCCGCTATTTACTTCCTGTTCTTATTTACTAGTTGCAGTCATAACTATCACTATTATCTCTTGTGTTTGATCCTTTGTAAACGACAAGGCCGGAGGGATTGACAACCTCTCTGTACTCGTTGGGAGCAAAGTTATTTGTATCTGTGTGCAGGTCCTGTCAATCGCTAAGTATCTGGCGCCATTAGCAGTTGACACCTTCTTGTCGACCCTCGGAGTCTCACGGGATTCGATCCTTGGTATCTTTGCCAAGGGAAAACTACCGCTACGCTACATCTCAAACCTTCCACTTGGGGTAACCAACGAGGGGCGAGAAGCCATCAAGCAAAGTTTTCTGGCGCCGTCGCCGGGGAATCCACTCTTCAAGATAGGGGAGTTGCACGCTATCTTTTATCTTTGCTTTTCAGTCTTGTTAGTTTACCTTTCAGTTTTTGCTTTAGTTCCCTTTATCAAAAATTACAAAAATAGTTATCTTGCTTGCTGCTGCTATGGGTTCCACCGAGAACACCAAGTTGTGTGACTTCACTAGTCATAACAACGATGACTTTATCTGCACGCCTATTACTACACCTGCCACTTCAGCACCTTCTTATGAGATTAAACCTGCTTTACCGAACCTAGTTATGAAAGATCAATTCTCCGGTGCTGGAGATGATGCTGCTTTGCATTTAAATAATTTTGTTGAACTCTGTGATATGCAAAAGTACCAAGAAATAGATGGTAATATTGTTAAGCTTAAGCTTTTTCCTTTCTCCTTGAGAGGAGGCGCTAAAATTTGGTTTCAATCTTTGCCTAGAAATAGCATAGATTCTTGGGACAAGTGCAAGGATGCCTTTATTGGGAAGTACTATCCACCTGCTAAAATTATCCAACTAAGGAGTAACATAATGAATTCTAAATAATTGGATAATGAACACGTTGCCCAAGCTTGGGAACGCATGAAATCTCTTGTCAAGAACTGCCCTACTCATGGTTTGACTACTTGGATGGTTATCCAAACTTTTTATGCAGGCTTGAACTTTACCTCGCGGAACTTGTTAGATTCGGCCGCGGGAGGAACCTTTATGTCAACTACACTTGGTTCTGCCACGAAGCTTCTCGATGAGATGATAACCAATTATTCCCAATGGCACACCGAACGCGCTCCAACAGGTAGGAAGGTAAACTCCGTCGAGGAGATTTCCTCCCTAAATGAAAAAGTTGACTTGATCATGTCTCTACTTTCCAAGCAATCTCCAATTGATCCTCGTGATGTTCCTTTAAATTCTTTGATTGCTCAAGATCAAGTAGATGTGAACTTTATCTCTAGAAACAATTTCAATAACAATGCTTATAGGAGTAATTTTGGTAGCAACCCTAGACCGTTCCCCTCTAATTCCTATGGGAACAACAATGCTTATCCTAACACCAAGAACTCCACTTCTGAACTAGAGATTATGCTTAAAGATTTCATCACTACCCAAAAAGCCTTCAATAAGAGTGTAGAAGAAAAACTAAACAAACTAGATGATCTCTCTTCGAAGGTAGACAATTTAGCACATGAGGTAGAGTTGCTTAAAATTAGAACTTCCCCTCTTGAGGAGAGGAAGACCACTCCTATGAATGCTATTCAAGTGCAAATTAATGAAAACATTAGGATGTTGGCTAAACTTAAAGAGAGATGGGCTAGAGAAAAGGAGGAAGATGATAGAATTAAGAGCCTTCCTACCCACCACACTGTTGCTACTATCCAAGTTGTTGAGGATGTCCAAACTCTTAGCACCCAATGCACTCCTGGTCCCATAGGACCTATTAATGGTGATGCTATGACCTCAACCGTAGAAACTCCTATGACCATAGAAGCTACCAAACAAATGAGCCTAAAGGACACCACTACCACTTTACTTGATAATAGTGACCTTGATTTTGATAATTGCACCCTTTCTGAAGTTATTGATTTTCTTCACAAGATGTCTAGAGATCCCCACACTAGCACGCTTAACCTTGCCTTCACAGAGCATATCACTAATGCTCTTACCAAAGCTAGGGAGGAGAAACTTAGGGTAGAAGCCTCCATACCTAGAAAGCTAGAAGATGGTTGGGATCCTATGATTAAAATTAAGTTGAATAACTTCTCTTGCTATGCTTTATGTGATGTTGGAGCTAGTACCTCCGTTATGCCCAAAATAATATATGATATGCTTAAATTGAAACCTTTTGATTCTTGTTCTTTTGGTGTTCGTCTTGTTGATTCTTCCATAAAGAAACCTTTGGGGAGGATCGACGATGTTCTTATCATTGTCAATGACAATTATGTTCCCGTTGATTTAACTATTATGGATATTGAATGTGAACCTTCTTGTCCAATTATTTTGGGACGTCCTTTTCTTCACACCGTTGGTGCTATCATTGACATGAAAGAGGGGAATATAAAATTTCAATTTCCTCTCAAGAAAGGGATGGAACACTTCCCTAGAAAGAAGATTAAGTTACCTTTTGAGTCCGTTATACGGGCTAGCTATTCTTTTACTCTTGATAAAACTTGATCTCTTTGCATTATGCCTAGCTTAAAGGCATAAAAGAAAGCGCTTTTGGGAGGCAGCCCACAATGAATAAAATTTTATTTTGCTTTTGTTGTGTCTTGGTGTTTGTTACTACAGTAGCATCATCATTGTATCTTTACTTTTCAGCTTTGTGCCAAGTTTAGCCTCTGATTGCAAGAAAGTTCAAAAGTTGTGACGTGCTGTCCAGGAAACAGATTCTGTCCTTGGACAGAAAAATTCGTATAAAATCACTAGATCATCTTTTTTGTTTGAATTTTTTCGAAAGCGTGCTCTATACAATTGGCTTTCATGCGTCTGTTCTGAGTTTTTTGATTTGAGTTGCAGAAGTGCCCCGAAAAAATTATTTACTACCTGCTGGTCTGTTTTTCACAGATTCTATCCTGTTTTGCCTTTCCTTCGTTTTGCAAACCTTGAGCTTGCTTTTTCTTTGCAAAAACCTTTTGGCAATCTTGAGAAACAGTAGACCTTCGAGATTATCCTTATTTCCAGAAAGGAAAAATTATTTTATTATGGGTACTAACCTCGCTAATCAGATTATGATGAGTTATGTATGAAGGGAGTTTTCAAGTGTGCGAGGGAAGATGATAAAAAGATTCAGGAGGGTCAAACGCTCAAGCTTGGGGATGCCCCCGTGCACCCCCAAGAAATATTCAAGAAGACTCAAGCGTCTAAGCTTGGGGATGCCCCCGTGCATCCCCTTCTCCATCAACAATTATCAGTTCGTCTTTCGTTCCACTATATTTTAATCACTTCATGTGTTTTGTGCTATGCTTGGAGCGTCTTGCTTTTAGTTTCCTTTTTAGTTTTCTTTAGCTTTGCTTGCTGTTCATAACGAGTTAGAACCTAGCTTTCTTTGTGTGGGAGAGAAACACGCTCCACTTCAACCTAGAACACAACATAGGATTTTCATGCTTATCTTTGCTGTGTATGTTCTTTGTCTTTCAATAGCTACTGTCATGTTTAGCTCTTAGTTTTCATGTTTTCTTTTTAAAGAGCTTTTGTTTAGTTGGTTGCTGAACTCTCTTGAGTTATCATGCTTATCTTGTTGAGAGAGTTTGTCTGTGGCACTGGTTGATATGTCTATGATAAAAATGCTATGTGCATAATGGTGCTTAGTAGTTCATGTTTTCTTATGGTTAGTCTCAAATAGCTGGGGGGTTCTTAATGTGTTATTGAAGTACCAACATGATTTGTCTGCCTATGATGTGGTATGGTTTAGTGATATCTTCCTCCAAGAATTTATTTTGATTGACTTGGCATATGCTCACGCATATTTAAGACTGTAAAGAAAGTCTATCAAGCCTTGATGATCTTTAATTTCCGAGTAGTGATATAACTTCCATGCCCGATTGAATGTTGCTTTGTCGCTCTGCATGATTATGGCCGTCATTGCTCTCTTAGTTGGTCGCTCCCAGTCTTTTGCTAGCCTTCACCTATACTAAGCGGACTGACTGCTTGTGCATCCAAAATCTTTAAAACCAGTTATGCCATATGAGTCCACCATACCTTCCTATACATGGTATTTACTTGCCATTCCTAACGAAGACTATCTTGTACCATCTCAAAATTATTCAAAAGCATTTCTCTTTTGTGCCTCTGTTTTAGCTCATGAGGAAGTAGTAGTTAATTCATGATCTTTTTAAGTTGGACAAGTTTCACCCCGGGATTGCATGTCTAATCTGCAAACCCCTAATACGAGATGGAATTGGCAAAGAGTGCGCCCGACTCATAAAAAATACAACAAACAAACCCTCCTTCACGCTTTGTTCATGAGAAATCCCCGTGCGGGAGCCGTTCCTCGTGCGGGAGATTAAGGGGATGTGATCGTCCCCGTGCGGGAGCCGTTCCTCGAAACTTGTCCAGCTCGAGAAGTAATTGAGTTATCTACTAGCATTCGTTGACGAAATATGCATCTCCCAAAAATCATTTTTACCTTTAAAAAAATCAAGAGCTCTGGTACATGTTTAGTCTTTGCTTCCAACCACGGGTTTTCAACCTTGCCATCAAAAGCCACGGTTCGAGAGTCTCCACCTTCTTTCTTCAAAGCACCAACTATTGAGAGCATGATTGTCATTCTGAGTGTAATGTGCATTGTCCCAAAGTACCATTGTCTTTTGCATGATTATGATATCGCTTATTCTGAAATCATTGTATCTAGTCGTCACTTAAACTTTGGAGGTGCTACTGCATTTATGTTTTGCTTCACTAAAGGGGGCAAGCGAGGTATCACTTTGTCATGTTTGCACACCATGCTCACTACAAATCTATTGGGTGTTTTCAGTATCATATTATAAAACTTTCAGTTCTTTGTGATATTCTCATGAGGCAACTTAATTACTAAAGATTCATTATCTCAGTAAGCATTTGTCATGTGACTGTGAAAAGTTCTTATATGGTTGGTAGCATGTCACCACAGAAATAATGCTTGTTATCATTTACCTACTCGAGGACGAGCAGGAATTAAGCTTGAGGATGTTGATACGTCCAAAACGTATCTATAATTTCTGCTTGTTCCATGCCTCTTTTGTGTGATATTGCTATGATATTTATGCACTTCCATACACTTTTGATCATATTTGGACTAACCTATTAACTCAGTGCACCCCAGTGCCAGTTTCTGTTTTCTGCTGTTTTTGTATTTCAGGTTTTCCCATTACTTAAATTGCCAGAAAAATTCCGGGAAAAATATATAAAAAATCAGCGCTCCAGAAGTTTCCATGCGTCAGAAGTAGGGCCAAAGGGGGGCCACAGGGGCTCCAGGCGCCCAGAGGGGGCGGCCCCCCTCCTGGCCCCCTCGCCAGGCCGCCTGGGCCCCCCTTACCTCCTCTGGCGACCCCCTTTGGCATATATTTACACCGCGTCCTGAAACCCTCGAGGACGGAACCCTTTTTTGCGATCTCATCTCTGTTCCGCCGCCGCCGCGCTTCCAAGATTGGGAGCACCAGGAGAACTCTTCCCGGCACCCTGCCGGAGGGGAGAACCACCACCGGGAGCTTCTCCACCACCATGGACGCCTCCCGGATGAGTTGTGAGTAGTCCCCCTTGGACCATGGGTCCATGACCAGTAGCTATGTGATGTTCTCCTCCCCTCTTTGTTCTTCACCGATTAGACCTCGTGAGCTGCCCTACATGATCGAGGCACATATGTAATCCTTATGCTGTTGCTATAATGAGTTTGCTGGGATCCGATGGATTATGATATTATGTTCAGATTGTGTGTGAGTAATATATTTGATTCACCTCTTTTATATTTATGTTCTTGAGTAATTCTTGCATGTTCTCCGTTGCTGTTTATTGCTTTGGCCAAGTAGTAGGTAGTAACTCCAAGAGGGAACGTTATGCTTGATTGTGGGTTCATGCCCCTCGATGACTAGCTTGAGTGACAGAAACATGAGTCTAGGGGATGTGCTGTTGCCACAAGGGGGAAAACAACGGTGCTTGTACTTGCGGGTGCAAGGATTGTTTACTTTACGCAAAGTTCTTTTAATGCAGTTGTCTGTTGCTTTGAGTTTACACTATGGGTGGGACTCGCAACTTAATACCAGCGAGATGTTCTGGATAGATATCTCAAGGTGGATGATTAGTAGTAGATGCAGATGGATTTCGGTCTACTTGCCTTGGCGTACCGCCCATGCTTTTGAGCCTCTACCTTTCTTTGCAGCATAGTTAGCATTGGTTTGCGCACATAATCATGTCAATTGCCCAGCTGTAATTCGTTTACCTCGCTTAGCTGTTTTATCGTCTTTTGGGAGAGAGACATTACTAGTGAACATCATGGGACCCTGGTCCATATTACCATCACTGATCACACCCGCTATTTACTTCCTGTTCTTATTTACTAGTTGCAGTCATAACTATCACTATTATCTCTTGTATTTGATCATTTGTAAATGACAAGGCCGGAGGGATTGACAACCTCTCTGTACTCGTTGGGAGCAAAGTTATTTGTATCTGTGTGCAGGTCCTGTCAATCGCTAAGTATCTGGCGCCATTAGCAGTTGACACCTTCTTGTCGATCCTCGGAGTCTCACGGGATTCGATCCTTGGTATATTTGCCAAGGGAAAACTACCGCTACGCTACATCTCAAACCTTCCACTTGGGGTAACCAACGAGGGGCGAGAAGCCATCAAGCAGCGCCATAAATTCTTGTTGCTACCTCTTGAGCTTGTGTTGTATTTCCTTGAAGAGGAAAGGGAGATGCAGCACACTAGCGTAAGTATTTCCCTCAGTTTTTGAGAACCAACTAGATCATTATGGGAGCGCGTTGCAGCGCCCGTCCATTTTGACAATAGGATGATTGGCATTTTTGTAAATAAATGAAGATTAATTGAATTAGCATAATCTGGTCCATAATTATTTTTTCAAATGGAAGAGTTAAATTTAAATGTGCGTGTTTCCAACTCAATAAATTGTTGATAACCGGAGTAAATTGCATAGAAGGAGTATACTCAACACAAAAAAATACAAAGGTTTGACAAAGAGAACAGTTACATGCTAGACTATATGCCAAGTTATTACAGGATTTCACACTGCTTATCGCGTCACATTGGCTCATCTATAGACTATAGGTAGTTGTTCAATTGGTAGGGCTTCTAACATAAGGCTCCTGTCCAAACACTTCTTTTTTGTCGTCAATGGCTTTTAAAGACTATCCAGTTTAGTTCACTTGGAGAAGGAAAAAGTTTCAAGCTCGGAGGAAATCTGAAACTATTAGCACAATCACAAAATATGATTCGCAAGATGACATAAGAAACCAACATCATGGCCGACATAAGAATCCAAATTGTTGATCCCAAGTTCCCAACATAACAATCATAAGCCAACAACATAGCGTTCCAATCAGCTTTAAAAGTAACCTTGGAGTGATTCTTACTACACTAAATTCTACAAATTATGATTGGAGTAAAATGCAGTTAAAGTATATATATTTAACCAACCAAAGATAGGAAGTGATAGTAATTAGAAAAATTGTAAGATATTTGAGATGGAAGTGGGAAGGCGTTAGCCCTAGGACAATGACTTAATATTTTGACAGTATAAAATACACATGAGAATTACTGTAATTTTGAGTGCCAAAATGCACCTTTACTCAAAGGGCAAATGTTTGTACATATCCATGATACAAGACACCGACGCCATTGTTTCCAACATAGCACACTTTATATGGTAGCAGTATCAGTACTGCATATTATTGCTTTGGTAAAATATGAGTTTGCTGCCAGCCAGATTTCAGAATGCAGAAAATAAACACAGGAATGTTCTGGAAACTATGAAAGAAACACTTAAAATTGGATATGCAAGTCTCCCTACTGATTTGATGGCATTCCGAAATTTTTTTGCTTGCCAAAATAGGAATAGCAGTTTATAGGAAAATATGGCAGTATATCCTTACGATATTCAAAGTTAGTTCCAACAAAAGTCAATACACATATCATGCAAACTTGAAGGCAAGGACTTACCTTTGATGAAAGATTATACCCGTCTTTGTCAGTTGAAGGATGAGATCCATTTCCCAGTCCAAATATTTACAGGTATGCAGAGCAGTTCAGAGGAAGAAAAAATGTGCTCCAGGTCTTGACAATGATAAGATTATAGAGCAATTTTGTCAAACAGATCAGAAACAAGTACGCATCATTTTCTTCAGGTGAAAGAGCAACCAAGCACCAACATACAATACTCGTATAAATTGGCATGACATTGTCAGCACCATGCTATACCTTCTTTTGAAGAACAAGTAAAAATGGCATAGCACATCTCTTAAGCCTATTTTTTTACAACATCTCATGCTTAGCTTTAACTTATTCTTTCTCGGCCTTGCCTGGAATAGAACCGTAAGCACCAGATGAAATATCAGGGTTTAGGACAAAACAAGAAATGTTAAAATACTCTACTTTCCCCCTAAATGTCAATATTTGGCGCCCCATGTCTTCACTTTTACAACATGTCAGTTTATATTATTAGTGGTTCATCAACTACAGAAACATATCACAATGCATACCTTGGATTCTAGATTTGTCGAGATAAACAACTGATGCAGTAGCACGATCTAGTTTCTTTTAGTCAGCTGCAATTAAAAATTGTTATTTGATAAAAGTAAGTGAACAAAGACATGTCCAAGTAGATCATGATTTCAAGTTTGTTTCATGATCCAGTAGATTTCAGTTTGCTAAATTGGCACCCAATACAAGACGGAATTGCGCCAGTTGGGAGGACCGAAATATCAAGCAGGGTTAAGCATTGTAAATCACTCAAAATAAAATAAAGCAGATGTTGAAGTAACTACGCGCACTTCACGAGACAAATATGCAGACACAAGTTACCTGGTCCTGGTGCCAGCTTTTGTAGTCCATCCCCTCCCATCCATGGACATCAACCATCCGGAACCGCACCAAGGTGGTACACCATTTCTTCACCAAGAGGATCTGGCTGCAACTCATCACATCGAAGCTGACCGGTCACATAGGCTGGAGCTAGTACTTGAAGACTGACGGTCGAGAGAGAACAAATACAGGGTTACTGATTGAAAGGTCAGGAAGAAGAACGTCAGATGGGAGAGGGGATCAATAAAAGAAGCAGCTGCTTTAGGATTCGCAAGCATCGGAAGGGAGAGATGGAGCACCATCAAGATACAGGCAGTGTCATCGCAGACTGACGACGACAACATTGCTACTGGCTCCCAGTCCTGGTTTTCCTCTTCGTGCATCTAAAAACGGGATGCTTCCTTCCTCGTGGAATCACGATGGCGCGTATCTCTCCCTCTCCCTCTATCTCGGGGCAACGCATAGGTTTCGCCCTAGTTCGAGAGACCGGGAGGGGCAGGGTGGGGTGCGGTGTGAATACGCAGGTACGGCATCGAACGAGAGTGCTCCGAATTTGTTTCTGGAGTAACGGCTCTCGCACAGGAGGGAAATGTGCATCGGACGGCCAAAACTGATCTGGAGGTGCGATCTGACGACCAAAATTGTTGATGGTCTGAGAGGCTTCGAAACATGCTTAGTTATAATTTCTCTAAATGTATCAATCCATTAGGAGACCACGCGCGAGTCCCTCGCACCTACACAAACAAATAAGAACTTCGCAGCCAACGCGATAAGGGGTTGTCAGTCCCTTTACGGTCACTTACGAGAGTGAGATCTGATAGAGATGATAGTTTATATTTTTGGTATTTTTAGTTTAATAAAACAACAAATAAAAGCGGTAAAAGTAAGGTAGATGTAGATTGATATGTTGAGAATAGACCCGGGGGCCATAGTTTTCTCTAGTGGCTTCTCTCATGATAGCGATATTCTACGGCTGGTAAACAAATTACTGTCGAGCAATTGATAGAAAAGCAAATAATTATGAGCCTATCTAGGCATGATCATTGTCCGAGACAAGTAGACCGACTCCTGCCTGCATCTACTACTATTACTCCACACATCGACCGCTATCCGGCATGCATCTAGTGTATTGAGTTCATACGAACAGAGTAACGCCTTAAGCAAGATGACATGATGTAGAGGGATAAACTCAAGCAATATGATATAAACCCCATCTTATTATCCTCGATGGCAACAATACAATACGTGCCTTGTTTCCCCTACTGTCACTGGGAAAGGACACCGCAAGATTGAACCCAAAGCCAAGCACTTCTCCCATTGCAAGAACTATAGATCTAGTAGGTCAAACCAAACAAATAATTCGAAGAGACTTGCAAGGATATTATGAGCACACATAAAAAGTTTAGAGAAGAATCAAATATCTTTCATAGATAACCTTGATCATAAACTCACAATTCATCGGATCTCGACAAACACACTGCAAAAAGAGATTACATCGAATAGATCTCCACGAAGAACGAGGAGAACTTTGTATTGAGATCCAGAGAGAGAAGAAGCCATCTAGATACTAGCTATGGACCCAAAGGTCTGTGGTAAACTACTCACAACTCATGGTGAGAGCAATGATGATGATGATGATGAAGGCCTGTGTGATGGATCCCCCTCCGGTGGAGATCCGAAACAGGCTCCAAGATGGGATCTCCACGGGAACTGAAGCTACGGCGGTGGAATTAGGGTTTTCTCTCTGTATATGGAATTTCTGGGGTACGTGGACTTATATAGGAAGAAGGAGGGCATCGGGGGCCACTTGAGGGGGCCTCGAGGCAGGGGGGCGCGCCCCCACCCTCGAGGGCCACCTCTCTGTCCCCTGACTTGGTCCTCAAGCTCCGCGTGCGTGATTTTCTCAAAAAATATCTCTCGCGAAGGTTTCATTCGGTTTGGACTCCGTTTGATATTCTTTTTCTGCAAAACCCTGAAATAGGCAAAAAAACAGCAATCTGGACCGGGCCTTTGGGTTAGTAGGTTAGTCCCAAAAATGATATAAAAGTGAATGATAAAGCCCATTAAACATCCAAGACCTCATAAATAGTAGCATGGAACAATAAAAAATTATAGATACGTTGGACACGTATCAGCACTACGTACAACAACCAAGGACCCTAGAGAACTGGGTGGCACCGCAAGTGGCTCTAGTTTGGACCAACACTCAAAATGAGCACTGGCACGGGGGGTTGATTAATAAATCCTCGGGTTAATTACTCCCTCGGCAAGTTTTAGTTGTTAGGCAAATGTAGTACCAAAGTTGGGCCTTGCTGGAAAAGCTTTAAGCAATGCGAATTATCAAGGGGGGGGGGGGCATAAACCCCAACCATGTTAGGAACGCAAAATCAAGGAACATAACACCGGTTTATCGGGTCCTAAGGTGGCATGAGTGGAACAAAACACCAAGCAGAAGGCCAAGCCTTCCACCCATTACCAATATATATGCGCATTATTAAACAAGATTTATATTGTGTTATCCCAATAAAAAAGTCCAACATGGAGCAATCTTCAACTTCACCTGCAACTAACAACGCTATAAGAGGGGCTGAGCAAAAGCGTACTTAGCCAATCAAAGGTTTGCTAGGAAAGCGGTTAGAGTGTTTCATGGCAACAATAGGAGGCTGACAAACAGGAATAGGCATCGAGGCATATCTATAGAGTGAGACAACTAGCAAGGCAAATGTAGAGGTGATATCAGGGAACAGTCATCTTGCCTGGGATTCCGCAACGAAGAGGAACGATGTGACGCCCGAGACCGACGTCCCAGAAGATACCAGAAGTTTCCAGAAGGTTCCAGATGTTCCGGGTTGCCCGTGTGTTTCAGTTCTGCTTGTGTTATTTATTTTTGCTTTGCATCATGTCATCATGCCATCATGTCATTTTAACTTTTGCATCTCAACCTTAATAATCCGTGTGGACCTTCGGTCCATTTAAATCGAGGGAAGGTGACTTCTCTTTATAACATATAAAAGTCTCTCATTATTTTAGGGAGCTATATAATAATTATTCCATTGCTCCGGAATCACCATAACACACTTGCATAATTTCCCCATGTCTTTCACTTCGTGTTTCACCTTCAAAACCTTCCCTTTATTCTTTTCCGTTGTTTCGAGGTTCTTCCAAAAACCTCCTTCTATTTTACTTAAATCCCTGACATTTTTTTTCATGAGTCCAGGGATTTTACCCCTTGCCCTAAGTCTTTTCCTAACTCCTCTTTCCTTCTTTTTCCTCTTTGGTTTTTCTGTTTTTTTTGAAAAACAACAGCAGTTTTAAAAATTAAAGAGGAGCAGCCAGGCCTCCCTCAGGCCATCTCCTTTCTCCCCCAGGCCTCTCCTCCTCCCTCTTTTGGCCCAGGCCCCAGCGGCCCATGCTCCACCAGGTCGGCCCAAAACTCCCTCCCGAACCCTAGCTTCTCTCGCTCCCTCCCTCTCCCGCAAGCGCCGCCACTCTCTCTTCCCCCAGCGCCCGTTTTTCCCTCTCCCCGCTCTCCCTCGCGACAGAGCCCGAGCCTTCGCCCCTTGCCTCGACTCCCCTTCCTTCGCTCGATCCCCTAGGCCGTCGCTCGACGACCGCGAGTACCACTACCGTCGACAAGTTCGGAGACCACAAGTACCACTACGAACGCCGACGCGACAAGTACCCCGACATCGACGACCCGAACGACTACCGTCGCCGTGTACCACTACCGTCGCCCGGAAACGAGGAATTCGCCAAGTACCACGACACCCCGTGAACGACTACTTCCTCTACCGTCGCCCGAGTACAACTACCGCCACGTGAACGACTTCTTCCACTACGTCTCGAACCCCTCCGATAACGCACGCTTCAAAGGTATAACCCCGAGACGACCCCGTGGATGAACGCTTGTGCTTGTTGTGTTGTATGAAATGTCTCTCGTGTGTGCTTCGTGCCCGTTCCACCTTTTGTCATGTTCCTCGGTTGCCTCGTCACCGACTCGTGGGAACCCGGCAACGGGATCACCCCATCATCTCGTTTGACTCGCTTCGTCACCTTTTGCACCGGTCTCTCAACGAGTTACCGGAACCGATATGTTGCCGTGGCATCATTTTCGGAATCGTTGCCGTGGCACTCTTTTTCTTTCCACCACGGTGACAAATGCTTCTATTTCTCCTTTATGTCAACCTTTTAATAAAACTTGCATAAACTTGATCATATCATCCGCATCATGTTAACAACATTAAATGCTTAATTGTTGTTTGCTTATAATTATTAAACATGCTCATGAGGTTTTTCCGGATATGTTGTTGTTATTTCCGGCCTCATTTAAAATGCCTAAATAGTGTAGTTTCTTTATGCTTCACCTCTTGCCATGCTAAAAACAATTAAACTTGTCTTGTTAATAACAAGAGTCAATTAAATAATTAAATGTGGTGTTTCGTCAATATGCAACTCGTTGCATATTGAGCTCCACTTAACTTGTAGTGTTGTTTGTGCATTTTGCCATGCCTTGCATAATTAAACCGGACATGCATCATACTTGCTTGTGCATCTTATGCCATGTCTATGCTTGTGTGTTTACCGTGTTGTTCTTTCTTTCCGGTTGCTTCTCTTGTTAGCTTCGGTTTCGTTCCGGAGTTGTGAGGATCTGCTCGACTGTTGCTCCGTCTTCTTCTTGGATCTGTTCTTCTCCCTCTGTGGAATCCCAGGCAAGATGACCGAACCCGGATACCATTACTATTTTTGCCTCTTGCTAGAAGTCTCGATCTATAGTTTTGCCTCGATGCCCATGTTCTTCTTGTCAGCCTCCTACTTGTAACCATTGCCCTGTTTAACCACCCTACCTACGCAAACCCTTGCTTGGCTAAGTACGCTTCGCTCAGCCCTTCTTATAGCATTGTTAGTTGCAGGTGAAGATTGAAGATGCTTGCTTCATGTTGAAGTTTGGTTGGGTTATATCACACTATATAAATGCTTAAAATGAAATCATCTATATACTGGCAGGGTGGAAGGCTAAGCCTTTTGCTTGGTGTTTTGTTCCACTCATGCCGTTAGGAACCGTATAAACCGGTGTTATGTTCCTTGATTTTGCGTTCCTAACACGGTTGGGGTGTATGGGACCCCCTTGATAAACCGCTAAGTGCTAAGTCTTTTCCAGCAAGTCCCAACATTTGGTACTATTTGCCTCATAATAACAACTTAATTAATTAATTAAATTTGCATAGAGGGTCGCTCCCTCGAGGATCCTTTATTTCTACATAGCAGGGGGGGCCAGTGCCGATGGTGTTGGTCCCAAACGGGGGTCCTGCGGGAACCACCACGGGGAAACTCAAGGTTTGGGTCCTGTAGCATCACCCATCCGGTCGTGTCCTGAGACTTAGATACACGCGGCTACTATCAGGGTGTCGACACGCCGGGAGGATTTGCTGGATTAGCCTTACCTTAGTTCGGTTTAACTTGAGCACGGGATTCCGAGAATACTCGGGTCTTCCCACCTATGGAGTTGCGACTTCGCGGATCGTGGGCTTGTGATGGGCCAAGTTGGAACACCCCTGCAGGGTTTGAACTTTCGAAAGCCGTGCCCGCGGTTATGTGGCAGATGGGAGCTTGTTAATTCCGGTTGTAGATAACTTGACACAATGTTTCAATACACTACCAGCGTGTGTTCCGTGACTGTCAATTTCCGAATAGGGATTCGGGAGTTGAACACGGAGGGGTTATGTTTGACCGGCTTTAGTTAGGATCACTTCGTGATCACCTTTCGACCGATGCTCTTCTCTTCTCGCTCTCTTTACGTAAGTTAGTGCTAGTTGCTGCTGCAGACTCTTGTTTTGTTTCCTTCACCTCTCGTTCTTTCTTCAGCCTTGTCCTCACCCAAGGCTTAAATAGTCTTGTTACCCGGGAACGGGATTGCTGAGTCCTCTGTGGCTCACAGTTACTTCACCACACCAGATGCAGGTTCAGCCGAGTTTTGATGCAGGAGTTGGTTCAGTTCTTCACCAGGAGCTCGATGAAGAGTTTGACCGTTTGCTTGTGTCGTTTCGACGATCAGTAGTGGTTTCTACTAGGATTCGATCCTGACCTGTGGCTTTATGTTGTTTTGGTATCTTTCTTTGGATCTTCACCCGTAGTCGGGTTGTGATGTTTTGAGTGATGTTTTGCTTATGTAATGTATTGTGTGAAGTGGCGAGTGTAAGCCAACTATCTCCTTTTGCAATTTAATCCCTCTTTTACATGAGTTGTGCAAAGATACCAAACTTGAGATCATTCTAGGATGGATTTATGCCTTTAAGTCGTGCCTCGACACGTAGGAGGTATAACTCCATCCTGGGCATTACAAGTTGGTATTCAGAGCCTTCTCCGACCTAGAAGCCCCACTGATTGATCGAATCGTTGACGGTTGAGTCTAGGCACACACTGAAAACTTTTTGAGTCCTATATTATATCGGAGAGTAGGATTTCTTTGCTTCTCATCCCTTTTCTCTCTGGTGAGGACTCCTGACGATTACTCTTTTCTCTTCTACTTTCAAAAATTGCACCAATTTTTTTTTTAGGATCCCGCGAGTATTCTGGGATTGTTTCGATGTTCTTGTGACAAGGATATTGTTCTCGATGCCTCCTGTTACCGAGGAGTTGAGCTTCGGGGTATCGTTGACACAAGCATATCGCGGCAGTACTAAATACTTAAGACGGCCGACATCGAAAATCTCTCCTATACGGCCAGTGGCAAGATAACCCCGACATCACCCAGTACTAGGGAGGTAGTTCGAGAGTATTGCCATAGCTTGTTATAGTGGATGCTTTTCGAAGGTCCGAGGTAAACAGTTTCCGAGAAAGACTGGTTATGTGTTGAAGGATGGATACACCTGGATGTAGGTTTAGAGTTGATTGCGCGGTGCTTCCCGTGTATCCCCAACACCTGATTGCATAACTGGAAACTTTTGGAAATCTATAGGTGGGTTCATCAAGTAGTTCTAGGCATTCTTCCAACGGATGCTCGATATGAAGTTTGGGGTTCTGCATTAAGTGAAGTGGTTTTATGGACTTGTACTGATCGGGAGTTGCATCTTAAAGGGTCCTTGGCTATGCTGATCCGGGGATTGCAAAACCCTTTTGTAACACGTTCCATGAGCTTTCAGCACGAATATGTCGGGACGGAACTTCTATCTTGTATTTGTTCTATCTGATCCTTGTTCCTTTTTATTTACTTTTTGTTCTACAAGTGGCTTCTCGTCTAGTGTTGTACCTGCAGAATTCATTCGTTCGATCCTCTGTTCGAATGATATTGTGAAGATCATGTTGCATATCTACCCTTTGTTCTTGTTTTGATTCTGGTATTCGAGTTGCTTCGATGTCAAATGTTGATTCCATAACTTTCTTAATCGGTGTTCTCATATTTCTATGGGAGTGCTAGTCCTTCTTGATCATCAAGATCTTCATGTTAATTCTTTTCAACCGGTGTCCATTTTGTTCATCCCAAGTTGTCTTTGTTTTTCCCCACCCTCCCACCCTTCTTCTTCTCAGAGCAAGAATTCTCAGATGAAGTATCCATTTTATTCATGTGATGTTTCTTCATTCTTTTCCTTCAATGTTCTTATCCGGTGTTTGATCGTGAAGATGCTCAAGAGCTTCAAGTTCATCATTCTTTTGTTCTCTAATTCTTCCGGTGGATGTAATTCAAGATTTCGGTGTTGATCTTATCCTTTTCCTCTTTTCACAATGCTTTCTTATTCCGGTGCACCAATTAGTCATTCTCCTCTTGCTATTCATATCCGGAGAGCTCAAGATATCTCAGAAGATTCATAATTTCATTCTTAATCCGTTCAAGCTATTTTGAGCATTGTCTTCTTATTCAAGCCTTTTAATTCAACCGGTGCAATATCTCTTAAGCAATCTTTCCAACGGTGATTTCTTTAGTGGGCCCTAACCCACAGGTCTTTTCCCAGGATCTTACCTGACTCTTCTATTTTCCGGAGTTATAATCAAATTTCTTTTCAAAGGTGACGTAAGAATGATTTACATCAGTCACATGCCTTCTCCAAGATCGCTTTCAATTCTTTTCATCGTTGTTTCAACCTTTTTAATTCTTCATTCCGGAGTGCTCAACAATCCTTCATGCCATTTCTCGTCGTCTTCTCAGATTTTGAAGATCGGAGAAGAGTTTCTCTTAATCTTGGCCCGTTCTCTTGAAGATTCGTGGTTCTAGCTTCATGCCATCCTCATTATTGTTTCGATTGTGAGGAATTCTTTTCATAACCATCCGAAGCATTTCATGAATTCTTTTCCTTTGTGATCCTCCGAAGGACATCATTTCAGAATATTTCTTCGTTCTCAGTTTTCAACTTCGTTCTCCAAATATTCTTCAATGATGTCTCTTCGTTCGTCTCCTAATTCTTACGGTGGTTCATTCAAGTTTTCCCTTTCGTTGTTATCGTTTTAATTCATTTGTTCTTTTCATAATCCTACCGGTGCTTTGTTGAATACTTATCCAAGGTTGTGCTAGATCTCTCTTTAATTCTTTGCAACGAGGATAAGTAGTATGCCAAATCCTTGGTTGTCATCAATTTAATTGGTGAAGGAGATGCATAACATAATTCTTATTCTTATTCCTTCAAGGTGATTTAATTCTTTTGTCTGGAGCTTGTCCATCATATCATATTCTCAGTTCTAAGTTGTTCATCTTGTTTTCCGGAGTTCCAAGTATTTCAATTATATCATTTCAAGCTCAATCTAATTCATCACAGTCCTTGAATCTTATTCTTTCGTCTTTCACTTCTCATGCTTTCATTACCGGAGTTCTTCATGGTGGTTCATCATCATGTTTTAATTCATCCTTGAAGTTTTCTTCAAGATTTTTGTTGGAGCTTAAGCATTTTTTTTCATCATGCTTCCAATTGCAATTCTTTCTACCTTATCTTTTCAGGTGGTGTTATGTCATTCTTGACAATTCCTTCATGTTTCATGATTCACGAGTTATCAAGAATGAGATATTTAAACCCATCATTTTCCTTGTTCAGGAGATCTTTCAACCCTTCAATTTATTCGTTGGAGTTATCTTGGGTTATAATTCACCTAAAAGCTTTCCCTCAGAATTGTTGCTATTATGGTGCTTATAAATGACCCAAGTTCTTCATTTTTCATTCTGGTGAAATAAGTTTTCGTCTCCTTGTTGATCTCAATCCATTCAAATGTTCTCATAAGTGGCTGGTTGCCACCTCATAATTTTGAGATGTTTTCCATAAGCCCACTTCAAGCTTATTCTATTGCTGTTGATTTTTTACAACAACTCTATTCAACCCTTCTTCGTAAGATGCTCTTTCAAATTTAATTTTGAGAGAAATTGTCTTTTCTTCTCCGTTCAATTCTGGCTTTCATTTATATGCTATTCTGTCATTCCGGAGGTTTTCTGATATTACTCTCTTTAACCATCATCTCGTTTTTATCGAGATCATGTTCTTTCCTTGTTTATCTTTTAACCGGAATGTTGTATTCTTCATTCTAGTTCCCTCATCTCATCTAGTTTTTCCTATCTTTTAACCGGAGTGCTGTCTGAATCTTTCTTAACCTTGTGCCATTCTTTTAATTGTTTCGGAGGCAATATGTTGTTGTTTTCATCAAGTATCATCTCATCTCCTCAAGTTCTTCTTCAATTTCTTCCATTTTCAGACGGAGTGTTGTCCAATTCTGTCATTCTTATTTCTTGGCTATACCATTGCGGTTTCTTATTCTTTTGGTTCGTAAACTCTTGTTTCATGTCTTTCAACCTTCAAGGTTCTTGTTATGTTCCGTGTTCCTCCTTTTACCGAAGTGCTCTTAACTTCGTTCATCTCTGTTCTATTCTTCTTTCAGCTTGTTCAACCTCTCAAGGTTCGTGGTTTCACTCGTCTGTCAAAGAAGCAACTTTGTTTTACCTCTTCCTCTTCCGTTTTACCCGGTGATATCTCTAGGATCTCGGGTCGAGATCCTCTGTTAGTGTGGGAGAGTTGTGACGCCC
>LR738709.1:497396650-497474510 GCA_902687465.1 Secale cereale
CCCGCTCTCCCTCGCGACAGAGCCCGAGCCTTCGCCCCTTGCCTCGACTCCCCTTCCTTCGCTCGATCCCCTAGGCCGTCGCTCGACGACCGCGAGTACCACTACCGTCGACAAGTTCGGAGACCACAAGTACCACTACGAACGCCGACGCGACAAGTACCCCGACATCGACGACCCGAACGACTACCGTCGCCGTGTACCACTACCGTCGCCCGGAAACGAGGAATTCGCCAAGTACCACGACACCCCGTGAACGACTACTTCCTCTACCGTCGCCCGAGTACAACTACCGCCACGTGAACGACTTCTTCCACTACGTCTCGAACCCCTCCGATAACGCACGCTTCAAAGGTATAACCCCGAGACGACCCCGTGGATGAACGCTTGTGCTTGTTGTGTTGTATGAAATGTCTCTCGTGTGTGCTTCGTGCCCGTTCCACCTTTTGTCATGTTCCTCGGTTGCCTCGTCACCGACTCGTGGGAACCCGGCAACGGGATCACCCCATCATCTCGTTTGACTCGCTTCGTCACCTTTTGCACCGGTCTCTCAACGAGTTACCGGAACCGATATGTTGCCGTGGCATCATTTTCGGAATCGTTGCCGTGGCACTCTTTTTCTTTCCACCACGGTGACAAATGCTTCTATTTCTCCTTTATGTCAACCTTTTAATAAAACTTGCATAAACTTGATCATATCATCCGCATCATGTTAACAACATTAAATGCTTAATTGTTGTTTGCTTATAATTATTAAACATGCTCATGAGGTTTTTCCGGATATGTTGTTGTTATTTCCGGCCTCATTTAAAATGCCTAAATAGTGTAGTTTCTTTATGCTTCACCTCTTGCCATGCTAAAAACAATTAAACTTGTCTTGTTAATAACAAGAGTCAAGGAAAACGAGGGGCACTCCGGGCTCGAGGCAAACAAGTATTTCATCTCATACAACACAAGCATTCGTTCTCGGGTGTCGTCTCGGGGTTATACCTTCGAAGCGAGCGTTTTCGGAGGGGTTCGGGTTCGTCGAGGGAAGTAGTGGTACACGGGTCGTAGAGGAAGTAGTTGTTCACGGGGCGTAGTCGTACACGTCAACGGAAGTTGTTCACTCAACGGCCTTCGACGACGGTAGTCGTTCGGCATCAGTCGTCGAGGTACTTGGCGTTCACGTGACGGTAGTAGAAGTAGTTGTACATGACGACGGTAGTTGTACACGGGTCGTCGGCGATGGTAGTTTTACACGTTTTCGTAGATGTTCATGTCGGCGGTAGTCGAACTTGACAAAAAACACACCGGCTGTAGTTGTACTCGGGTTCTTGTGGTCTTGCCGTTGGGGTACTTGGCGAAACCCTGTAGTCGTACACTTGGTCGTTGAGGCACTTGGCGAGTCTGTGCGTAGAGGAACTTGGCGACATCTCTGTAAAGCACAAAACGGAGCCCCCGCACACAGCTCTGGACGACGGTGGATGTGCTATTGTCCAGCCTAGGACAAAGCCGGAGAAGTAGGGGAGGAGCTGGGACACAGCGGCCGCGGCAGTAACTTGGGGTAGGGTTGGCCAGCAGGAGCAGGAGCGAGCTCAGCGGGCCCTGGGCGCTGACGAGGAGACGCGGGAGGCGGCAGGGACGCTCTAGCGACCGACCGCGACGTCGGGTCGCAGCGACGAGCGCGAATGGCGGTAGAGCAGAGGAACTCTATTGCCGGACTTGGCGACTCGGGAGGAGGACCGACAGGGGAGGAGGAGGGTGCGGCGCTGGTTGGAGGAGGCAGGGGCGCGACGACGCAGAGGAACGGGGCGGTGCGGTCGATCTGGCCGGGCAAAGCAGTGCAGCGGGGCGGCGCTCGGGTTGTCGGGCGCGGGAGCCTGGTGGAGGCGAGGCGCGGGAAGACGGTGATGAGAAGGTGAGGTCGAGGCGCTGCGAGGCTCGTGGCGCCGACGAAGGAGGTGGTGGCGCGGCCAGCATCAAGGAGGAGAGGGTCGGGCGTCGAGGAGGAGAAGTAGGACGGCCAGGGTCGGCTGAGGCAGGGGCTTGTGCTCCTCCTTCGGTGGCGCTAGGAGGGAGACGAGGGAGGAGACGAGCGAGGGAGGCGGAGATTGAGCGAGGGGGACGGTCGACCTCTGGGTGTGTGGCGGCGGGCAGAGGAACGAGAGGAGGAGAAGCAACGAGTGAGGGGCTCGGCTAGGGTTAGCGAGGGGGAGAGTTGGGCCTGGTCTAGCTGTAGGTTGGGCCTCGGCCAGGAGGAATATGGCCCGGGGGAGTGGTGAAATAAGCAAGGAGGTCTGCTGGAAAAATAAAAATAAAAAGGGGTCTTCGCATTTTCAAAAAATAGAGAAAGGCAAAAGGAGAGGATAGAGGTGGAATTCCAACAAGTAACATATTTTTCTCGAGACAGAAAAATATAGAGGGTTTAATAAAAAATGGTTGGAAAGGGTTTAGAAGATACAATTCGAATAAGTTTGAATGAAACTCAAACTATTTGAATTTAGAAGCAATTTAAAAAGAGACCAAAAGAGATTAGATTTGAACTAGCAGCCTAATTGTAATGCCCAGGATGGGACTATATCTCCTACGTGTCGAGGCACGACTTAAAGACATAATCCCATTCTGGAATGATCGCAAGTTTGGTATCTTTGCACAACTCATGTAAAAATGGGGATGGTAAACATAAAAATAGTTGGCTTACACTCGGCACGTCACACAAATTTATTACAAGTTCAAGCATCATTCAAATAGAACATCACAGCCCATCTAAGGGTAAAATCCAAATGTCAAGATACCAAACATAACAATTAAACCACAGGTCTAGATCGAATCCTAGTAGAAGAACCACTACTGATCAGTCGGATAGTTCACGTAGTAACGGCTACGCTCCTCGTCGTACTCCCAGTCTAGCTCAGTGCCATCACCAGTGTAACTCACCATCGTACCTGCATCTGGTGTTTGAAGTAACTGTGAGCCACAGAGGACTCAGCAATCCCGTTCCCGGGTAACATGACTATTTAAGCCTTGGGTGTGGGACAAGGCTGAAGAAAAGATAAGTGGTTGCAGCAGCACTAGCCTAGCTTACGTTAAAGAGAGCGAGAAGAGAAGGTGCCTCAGTCGAGATATGATCACTAAGTGATCCTAAGATAATCAAGTCAAGCATAACCCCACCGTGTTCATCTCCCGAAACCCTTTTCGGAAAATGACAGTCACGGTACACACGCTGGTAGTGTATTTGAACAATGTGTCAAGTTTTCTACAACCGGATATTAACAAGCTCCCATCTGCCACATAACCGCGGGCACGACTTTCGAAAGTTCAAACCCTGCAGGGGTGTTCCAACTTGGCCCATGACAAGCCCACGATCCGCGGAGTCGCAACTCCAAAGGTGGGAAGACCCGAGTATTCTCGGAATCCCGTGCTCAAGATACTCCGAACTAAGGTAAGGCTAATCCAGCAAATCCTCCCGGCGTGTCGACACCCTGACAATAGCCGCGCGTATCTAGTCTCAGGACACGACCGGATAGGTCAGCCTACAGGTATATACCAATCCTCGAGTTTCCTCGGGTGGCCCCGCAGTCTGCCCAGTTTGGACCAACACTCATGTGGAGCACTGGCCCGGGGGTTGTTAATTAAGAACTCGGGTTTGCAAGACCCTATGCAAGTTTTATTAGTTATTAGGCGAATAGTATCAATGTTGGGACTTGCTGGAAAAGACTTAGCACTTAGCGGTTTATCGACGGGGGTCCCATAACCCCAACCGTGTGAGGAACGCATAATCAAGGAACATAACACCGGTTTATACGGTTCCTAACGGCATGAGTGGAACAAATCACCAAGCAAAAGGCTTAGCCTTCCACCCATTGCCAAATATATAGATGAGTTCATTTAACAATTAATATAGTGTGATATAACCCAACAAACTTCAACTTGAAGCAAGCATCATCAACTTCACCTGCAACTAACAACGCTATAAGAGGGGCTGAGCGAAGCCTACGTATAGCCAATCAATGGTTTGCATAGGTAGGGTGGTTAGACAGGATCATGGTTACAATAGGAGGCTGACAGGAAAACATGGGCATCGAGGCAAAGCTATAGATCGAGACTTCTAGCAATAGGCAAAGATAGTAATGTTATCGGGGTTCGGTCATCTTGCCTGAAGAGTTGTCGATGGGGTCGTAAGAAAGCTCCTCGTTCTCAAGCTCGGTGGTAACCTCGTGTTCGTACTCGTACTCAGCTTCCGGCTCTACTCAACACAAACACACAAGGCACGAAATCAACAAGATGCAATGCGCACTCAAACTATGCCGGATGCATGACTGATGCACTATGGGAGCACAAGGAGCATGACAATATGCGATCAAGCAAAATGCTTCAAAACATGTTAATAATAGGATATTATGAATCTACATGAAAAATCACACAAGTTTCATGTAGGATTTGCTCAAATCGGAGCTACGGGCTAAAAGTTACACCCAAAACAATAAACATGCGAAAGCTGAAAATTACAGCATCATAGCAACTTCGGGGCAAGAAATAATTAAGCTACAGCACTCAATCATCATGGTAATGATCATGGACACAAACTAGACATATCCTACAGCAAATAAGTCCATTGGAGCAACCCCAAAGGAGCCACGGATCAATAGCAACAAGCTAAGACATATTGAACTTGACAACAAAATCCTGACAACAGTATTTTATTGCAACTTGGGAGCAAAAGTTAAATATGCTACAGCCACTCAAATAAGCATGAGAGCATGAATGGATAGCCAACAATATATACTACAAGGAATCATCAAGAGTCACCCCAAAACTATCATGGATTGGCCTAGAACAGCAAGCAAACATGGCATCTGGAAATTACAGATTCCAGACTTAGTGAAATTTCACTAAGTGTTAAGACAACAGTTTCATCATGGCATCTTTGTGAGCAAGTTTAAGTCACCTCAAAGCTAAACATGGCAAGTGATAAGTACTACAGCAAAGTACAGATGATGGTGAAACCAAAACACCTAAGCATGCATCATGGGGACAATCACAATGATAGCAATGAGCTCCTCGAAATGACATCTCATAACAAGTTTAACTACTTAACAGCCACATAACACTTTGCAACGGAGATAAACATGTCAAGATTAATTCTATCATGCAAGTCTAAGCAATCATCATGTAGAGCATGACAAGACGAACACGTGGACATCTTATTTGCATCATTTGGATAAACATGCAAAAAATTATCACCTTGCAAAGATGGCATGAAAACAACACTAACAGCAGTTTATAACAATATGCATGCTTGCAACAGATTTTTAAGCATCTAAATGATCTCAAACATGTATGGCATAATGGAACAAAATGTAGTACATGTCTCCACGAACAATTTGACATGTCATTCACTCAAATCGGAGCTATGCACACAAAGTTATCACTATTTGAAAATAGCATCAGACAAGTAAAATATCTTCAGACTTAGTGGTTTGGGGGCAACCTCAGATCTGAAAAAAAGGTCAAACGGGCTCCAGCGGTGTGGAACGGGCGCGCGGGGCGCGGATCCGGGCGCTAACGGGCCCGCGGCCCGCTAGGAATCGCGGCGGTGCGGTCAACGGCCCAGGGGGACCGAGGCGGCGGACGGTCGGGCCGGCCCACCTGGCGCGGCCCGCGGCAGGAGGCGGTGGCGCTGGGACGAAGTGGCGGCTGGGCCGCGGCTGAACGAGGGGAGGCCCACGGCGCCGGCGGATCGGGCCCAGGCGGCCGGCGGATCGGGCCCAGGCGCCGGATATGGCCGAGGCGGCGGTCGGCGGATCGGGAGGGGCGGCCGCTCGATCGGATCGGGCTCGGGGACCTTGCTCCCCCGAGCGACCGAGGCGGCGGCGATCTGATTTGTGGGAGGCGGCGGTCGGCGGATCGGGAGGTGGCGGCCCGGCGGCGCTCCGGCCTGAGGTCGCGGCGGCGGGAGGTGAGTGGCGCGGTGGAGGGGGCCCGGCCGGGGTTGGTGGAGAGGTGGCGCGCAGGTGAGGTGGAGGTGAGGTGGCGGCCGGTGGTGCTGCAGAACTCCGGCGAGGAGTCTAGCGAGGCGGCGGTGGCTGGAGGTAGAAGAAGGAGAGGAAGGGGATGGAGCTAGGGTTTCCTACTTTTGGGGCAAAAATTGAGGAAGGTGGACAAATATATAGGCACAAGGAGCTAGGGTTGTCCAAATGAGGTGTGGTTTTCGGCCATGCGATTAGAATTGGATGGCCTAGATGAAGGGAGGGGTTTGGGCTGGTTTGGTGATAACCCTCAACCGTAAGGGATCGACATAGTCTTCGCGGGTAAGAATAACCCAATTTATTGATTCGACACACGGGGAGCCAAAGAGTATTTATAAGCTTTAACAGTTGAGTTGTCAATTCAACCGCACCTGAAATATACTAACTTGCAACAAGAGATAAGTGGTAACAGTGATATGATAGTGATGATAGTAATAGTAAAAGTAAACAGCAAAAGTAAATAGCAGTAGTAAATGGCAAAAGTGGCAACTAGTGACAAGCAAGGTTTAAAATACTGTAGGCTAGGGAGATGGATGGTTGGGTGCTGCATGGATGAGATAGATTCTAACTTGGGGCACGACACACGGAAAAGTAATGATCATCTAGGCAAATATCAAACATTAGGCATGTATCCCGTATGTAGTTGTACGTGCTTGCAATAAGAACTTGCACAACATCTTTTGTCCTACCATCCCGCTACGAACGGGGCCAAAAGGAACTAATGGATATTAAGGTGCTCCTGTCAAAGAGCACCGGAACAAAGCAATGAACTCAATGGATACATGTAATCCTCAAACTACGAACCATCCCCTTTGATGTCCCAAGCTGTCACTTTTGGGATCGCCGGTTCCGAACCGTAACAGGTGCATACAACTCATAGATAGGATCAAGAACACAAATATATTCATGCAAACACATATGGTTCAGATCTGAAATCATGGCACTCGGGCCCTAAGTGTCAAGCATTAAGAATAACAAGTTGTAGCAAAGATGATAAACACCATACTAGATGATAGGCAACATGCCCCCAACAATCTGACGAACTATTACATGATCTAACTCATCCAATCCCTACCATCCCCTTCGCCTACAGCAAGGGAATTACTCACACATGAAGGGGGAAGTCATGGAGGGATGATGGAGTGGTGATGATGATGACGATGGCGACGATCTCCCCTCTCCGGAGGCCAATTCAGCCTCCAGATTAGCCCTCCCGAAGAAGAACAGAGGGTGGCGGCGGCTCCGTGACGAAAAACAGCGAAAGGACTTCCGATCTGGGGTTTCTGCGTCGGGAGGAAAAATACGGGCTAAAGTAGGGCACCAGGGGGTGTGGGGCCCCCCCAGGCGCCCCCCCGGCGCGGCCCAGGGGGGGCGCCCACAGGGCGCCTGGGCACCCCCTGGCCCCCCTCTGGCCCCACTTCTGGCATTTTGTTTCTTCGGGTGCGTGGATTTTTCGTGATTTTTCGTGGATTTTTTTGAGATGCTTAAAAATCCGTTTTCCTGCACACAAATAAACCATACAGGCAGCTCTGCTAAAAACAGCGTCAGTCCGGGTTAGTTTAGTCCAAATCATGCAAGAATGAGGTCAAAACAATATCAAAAGTGTTTGGAAAAGTAGATACGTTTGAGACGTATCAACTCCCCCAAGCTTAGCATATTGCTTGTCCTCAAGCAATTCAGTTCAACGAACTGGACGCGACAAAGAAAACTTTGACAAACTCTTTTGTTTCATTAGATGTATATAAGCATGTACTACGAAAAGAGTTCAGCAAGTATTAAAACAATACTTATGAGAACAATGCAAGGAGCAATCCTTCTTTCAAGTGACTAGTTACAAATAATCAGGAGTAAACAATATATTACCGAAAATCAAGACAAGATCACATTGCACATAGCTTGAGCATATTAAGGTGGTATCTCGCTAGCCTCCATGAGTGAAGCAAAACATAAATGCAGAGACTCCTCCAGAGTTTTAAAGGAGACTAGAACTAAGAATTTCAGAATAAATCATATCACAAGTATGCAGAAGACAATGTAATACTTTGGGACAATGCACATTACACTCAGAATGACAATTATGCTCTCCTAGTCAGTGCTTTGAAGAAAGAAGATGAGACTCTCGAACCGTGGCTTTTATTGGCAAGGTTGAAAACTCGTGATGGGAAACAAAAACTGAACATGTACCAGAGCTCTTGGTTTTAAAAACAGAAGTAAATACGTTTTTGAGAGGTGCATATTTCGTCAACGAATGCTAGCAGATAACTCAATTACTTTTTAAGCTAGGCAAGTCTCGAGGAACGGCTCCCGCATGAGGACGATCTCATCCTCTTAATCTCTTTTGTTTATCACTGCCAGAGTTTTCTGATTTCTCATGAATAAAGCGTGAAGGAGGGTTTGTTTGTTTATATTATCTTTTTGAGCCGGGCGCACTCAATGCCAGTTCCTTTTCATATTAGGGGTTTGCACATTATACATGCAATCCAGGGGTGAAACTTGTCCAACTTAAAGAGATCATTAATTAACTCCTACTTCCTCATGAGCTAAAACATAGGCACAAAAAGAGAAATGCTTTTGATTAGTTTCGAGATGGTACATGAAAGTCTTCGTTAGGAATGGCAGGTAAATACCATATATAGGAAGGTATAGTGGACTCATATGGCATAACAGGTTTAAAGGTTTTGGATGCACAAGCAGTCATTCCGCTTAGTACGGGTGGAGGTTTAGCAAAAGACTGGGAAGCGACCAACTAGAGAGCAATAACGGTCATAATCATGCAGAGCGACAAAGCAACATTGAATCGGGCATGAAAGTGATATAACTATTCTAAAACTCAAAGATCATCAAGGCAAAGTAGACTTTTTAGTCTTAAACATGTGTAAGCATGTGCCAAGTCAATCCAAAAATTCTCTAAAGGGAAATACCACCCTAGTATGCCGGACTATGAACAATGTGATGCATGTAGATCATTTCAATAACACATTATATACTCTAGTTATTGGAGACTAACCACAAGGAAAGCATGAACCACTGGAAGAGCATTGTAAACATAGCACTATGTCGCTACAAGCTGGTCTCTAGATCATAAGTACAGGCATATGTACAAAAGTAGAAACAGAAAGAGTTCATACCGGTCTTCCTTGTTGCTTCCTTTCAGTCGATCTTCGTCATCACTGCTTGTCACTTGCACGATCGAACGTAGGAAATATAATCAAATGCCATCACAGACTCGAGCTGATCTCTGAAAACAAAGCAAACTAAAAAGAGAAAGGAAATCTTTTTGGGTTTTTCAAAAGTTGAATAAAAAGCAAAAGAAAGAGAAAATCTTTTTGTTGTTTTTGCAAATAGGGGAATAAAGAAGAACGAGTAAAAACTTCGAAAAGATCAAAGTGAATAAAACGGATAATACAAATGAAAAGGTGAGAAGGGCACGTACTCCCCCAAGCTTAGGCTTTTGGCCTAAGTTGGTAGCAGCTACTGCCCCCAGGAGCCTCCTGCTCCAGGGGTATGGTGGTGAGACCAAGGGTCGTAGAAGGATGATGGCGCGTACACCGAACTCCTCGGAGTCTCCCACGAGGAAGGTTCCGAGCGCCAAACAGAGGAAGACCCTTCACCAAACTCGGTGGCGGTCTCTTCCTGAAAATATGGTATCTCACCGTGCCTCTCCTCGTCGGGCACAACCCCCTCCATGGGGTTATGGAACTGGTGCTGGACCATGAACTCATCGAACTGGACAACATCAAAGGACCATTCGTTCCTGCGAGAAAAATCAAACAAAAGAGGTGCAGGTAGACGGATCTCGCGTTCCGCGGTAGTTCCGAAACGCAAGATATAAACAAGGTTATCAAGCTCAGAACCCATGGTAACAAACTTATGCCTCTTCATAGCAGCAAGATCAAAGCTTAAATAAGTAAAAGGAGTATCATCAGGGTGTGGGGTGCCTCCAAGATGCTCTAAGATAAGTGTGGCATAAATGCCACCGTATAAGTCCCCCTTGTTACCATTCATAGCAAGGCGTCGAGCAATTAAGGTACCCAGATTATAATCCGACCTCCCTGAGAGGGCTGCTGCCAGGATAGCAATATCCAGAGCAGAAATGTTGCTCGTGTTGTCGCGAGCTAACACCCCTCTAGCAATATAATATGCAAAATACCTCAGGTGAGGAAACAAGATGCTGGAGATCTTCGATCGATGAATATCCCTCGTACCCATGCTGCAGAGAGAGTTTATGACGGTTTTCAGCTCGGAGGGCTGCGTGGCCATCCTTGCCGTCCTCCCAACGTTCGGCACACCTATTACTTCACAAAAATTTCCCAGAGTCATGGTGATAAGATCATTATAAATTTTAAACTCAATAGCACCTGACTCAGGATTATATCTAAAACTGTTAATGAAACCGGAGGTGAGTTTCTGATACTGAGTAACACGGCTCGTGACGAGTCGTGTCAAACCTGCATTAGCACAAAGATTATAAAACTCATCCTTGATTCCCGCAGCTTCCATGAATTCGTCACATGGAAATGTCATCGCACGTGCTGGACTTGTGTCTTCCAATAACTCCAGGGGCACATGATCTTCATTATAGCTTACCCTAACAGTCGATGGTGAAGCTGCGGCTCTAGTGACTCGATCGAAGTGTGCGGGCCTCCTCTTCTCAAGCCATCCTTTTGCCCTTCCTAACAAACTCATTTCTGAATTTTTTTACAATTTACAAAAACGAGGATTAAAACAAAGTGAGCTAAGGCAAACTACTCAACTCACTTGCCCAAGGCACAAACTTGCATCAAAACTTGGAAAACAACTTTCTACACATGCATGCAAGCTCATCTCTACAGCACCAAGAACTACTAAATACTCACAAATGAGGCCACCAATCAAAAATCTAATTGGAGGGGTGGAGGAGTCACATACCAGGGGGTATTTGCTCAAAATTTCAGCTCAAATGATGGGCTGTAGAGAGAGATCGAAGATTCGCCCCCAAGAACAGGAAGAACAAGACCAGAACTCGGGTTTCTGGAAAGAGAGAGAGAGAGGGGAAGAAGAAGTACCTGGAGGGGGGTCCCATGGGCCCCAGGCGCCCTGTGGGCGCGGCCAGGGGCTGGGCCACGCCAGCTGGCCGCCTGGGCCACTGGTGGCCCCCCCTGGCTGGCCCCAGGACTTTCCGGGTCTCTCCCGTTGTGGAAATTTTTAATATAATCTTTCTGGAATTTTTCTGAAAACTTCACTGTTGAAATTTTTTCGAAGTTCAAAAAGCTGCGAAACTCTCTGAAAACTTGAAGCAGTTAGTAGTATTGTGAAGCTTCAAAAACATAGATACTTGGTACAACAAGTATGACAACACTAAAAACGAATAAAAACATAGAAAGCTCAACTTTTTATCCATATAAAACACGTTCACTAGTAAGGTTGATCAAGTCTTACCAACAAACAAGCGGTATATAGGACAAAAAGTCTCACCTCCTACGAAGTAATCATTGAACTTTTACCTTGATGGACATTGTCCCTACCATGATAGTTTTGTATTTGTGAGGCACATGTAGTGGACAGTCCCATTCTCCAATTTTCACGGTTTCGATATTCTCTATAGAGTTGAGGGCATGCCTCCTGTCGGTCTTCTTCGGAAAATATACCGTGTGTTCTTTATCATTCACATGAAAGGTAACCTTCCCTTTGTTGCAATCAATAATAGCACCTGCGGTGTTAAGGAAAGGTCTACCAAGAATAATGGACATGCTCCCATCCTCGGGCATGTCGAGCACAACAAAATCAGTAAGAATTAAACAATTAGCAACTTCAACTGGAACATCCTCACAAATACCTATCGGAACAGTGTTTGACTTGTCAGCCATCTGAAGGGAGATATCTGTAGGAATTAGTTTCTCTAAACAGAGCCTCTCGTAAAGAGAGAGAGGCATAACACTCACTCCCGCTCCAAGATCACATAAAGCAGTTTTGACATAATTATTCTTTATGGAGCAAGGAATGGTGGGTATACCTGGATCACCGAGCTTCTCAGGAATCTTTCCACTGAAAGAATAGTTAGCAAGCATAGTAGATATTGCATCATTAGGAATCTTTCTTTTGTTAGTGACAATATCTTTCATATATTTTGAATAAGGAAGTAACTTAATAGCATCAGTCAAAGGAATTTGAAAAAAAAGAGGTTTAATACATTCACAAAACTTATTGTAATGCTCTTCTTCTTTAGATTTGATGGACTTACCTGGAAAGGGCATGGGTTTCTGTACCCATGGTTCTTTCTCCTTCCCATGTTTTCTTGCGATGAAGTCTTCTTTAGTGTACCTCTTACGTTTGTCAGGTGCTTCTTCCTCTCGAACTTCAGGCGGATCATTCTTCTCATTATCATTACCTTCAGGTTCAGCACCGTCTTCAGTCTCAGCATCGGAAATAGATACATTGTTGGGATCAATAGCTGGCTCTTCATCTGCAATAGGATCATTAGAATTGTCAGTCTCTTTATGTTTCTTCTTCTTATTTGGAGAGACAACAATTTCTTCTTCCCGCATTCGAGAATCTTGCTCGATTCTCTTCGGATGTCCCTCTGGATAAAGAGGATCTTGAGTACTAGTTCCTCCTCGGGTCTTAATCCCAAAAGCCTGCAGTTTATCTTGTTTGGCATTGTTAGCAAGCAAATCTCTTTACACATTAGAAATTTCATCAAGCTGAGTTTGAACCATATGAAAATGCTTCACAAGACATTGGACATCATTAATTGTTCTATCTAAAACACCAAGCAACTTTTTGATAGCAAGGGAATTATCATGCAACTGACTTTCTATCCTCTCATTAAAATGATTCTGTTTCATAATAAAATTATCAAACTCATCTAAGCATTGATCAGGAGGCTTACCATAAGGGATGTCACTTGCGTTGAAATCTAAAAGAGAGTGTACCTCTACCATAGGAGGGTGAGTGGTAGGCTCACACAGCTTCTCAATAGGGGGTAGATTCTTCACGTCCTCAGCTTTAATACCTTTCTCTTTAATAGACTTCTTTGCTTCTTGCATATCCTCGGGGCTTAGAACAAACATGCCCCTCTTCTTTGTTGGTGGAGGTGGTTCAGGGACGGACCAATCTTCATGGTTTTTGGCAATCCTGCCCATTAAATCTTCCGCGTCGTCCGGTGTTCTTTTCCTGAAAACACAACCAGCACAACTGTCCAAATAGGACCTAGATTCATCAGTTAAACCAGCATAGAATATATCAATTAATTCATTCTTAGGAACTCCATGTCCTGGTCTAGCCTGAATCAAACCGCAGTACCTCCCCCAAGCTTTAGGGAGGGACTCATCCTGCAACTGTTTAAAATTATAAATTCTTTGTAAAGCAGCATGTTGCATATGAGCAGGAAAGTACTTATCAACAAAAGAGTGAGCTAAGTCCTGAGGACTCTTAATAGAACCGCATGGGAGTGAATCATACCATGCTTTAGCACCTTCCTTCAAGGAGAAAGGAAGAAGCTTGGTCACATAAAAGTAGCGTATCTTCTCATCTGTGGTAAACAGGCTACCTAGTTCACCAAGTTTAGTTAGGTGTGCAATACTGCAATAGCATCATCATTTTCTCTGCCATAGAAGGGGTCAGCTTCAACCATGGGTATAAGTGAAAGATCAACAGAGAAATCAAAATCAGGATCATCAATGCATATAGGAGATGTAGCAAACTCAGGATTAGGTACGGTTTTGTTTTTCAAAGAGTGTTTTTCAAATATTTTCTTAATAGTTTCAGGGTCAGAGCCGGCAAACTCTATCAGTTCCCTGCATAAATCTTCATCAAGTATATAGTAATCATCATCAAGGAGTCTCTCCTGGAGTTTACTCAATTCGGGGTAATCATAAGTTTCACCAATAGGGTAGCGAGTAACAGGAAGTTCAATTCCATATTTTTCAGCAGCAGCAGCAATTTGTTTCTCAAGAGCATAACCAAGCGAACTAATATCATCGTCAAAAGTAGTAGAAGCATCATCAAGAGTATCAGACATAGTAACAGATTCAGTAGGAGCATCATGTGGTGGTGGTGAGGCAAACTTACTCATAACAGAAGGTGAATCAAGCGTAGCACTAGTGCTCAGAGCAGTACCTCTTCTTGTAGTGGATCGTAAGATCGGAACCTTGGGGTCTCCTTTCTTACCCATGGTGAATAAAGTGCAGAAGGTAGGATACCTCAAGTAGACTTGTAAATATTGCTATGCTCCCCGGCAACGGCGCCAGAAAACAGTACTTGATAACCCTCAACTGTAAGGGATCGAGATAGTCTTCGCGGGTAAGAATAACCCAATTTATTGATTCGACACACGGGGAGCCAAAGAGTATTTATAAGCTTTAACAGTTGAGTTGTCAATTCAACCGCACCTGAAATATACTAACTTGCAACAAGAGATAAGTGGTAACAGTGATATGATAGTGATGATAGTAATAGTAAAAGTAAACAGCAAAAGTAAATAGCAGTAGTAAATGGCAAAAGTGGCAACTAGTGACAAGCAAGGTTTAAAATACTGTAGGCTAGGGAGATGGATGGTTGGGTGCTGCATGGATGAGATAGATTCTAACTTGGGGCACGGCACATGGAAAAGTAATGATCATCTAGGCAAATATCAAACATTAGGCATGTATCCCGTATGTAGTTGTACTTGCTTGCAATAAGAACTTGCACAACATCTTTTGTCCTACTATCCTGCTACGAACGGGGCCAAAAGGAACTAATGGATATTAAGGTGCTCCTGTCAAAGAGCACCGGAACAAAGCAATGAACTCAATGGATACATGTAATCCTCAAACTACGGACCATCCCCTTTGATGTCCCAAGCTGTCACTTTTGGGATCGCCGGTTCCGAACCGTAACAGGTGCATACAACTCATAGATAGGATCAAGAACACAAATATATTCATGCAAACACATATGGTTCAGATCTGAAATCATGGCACTCGGGCCCTAAGTGTCAAGCATTAAGAATAACAAGTTGTAGCAAAGATGATAAACACCATACTAGATGATAGGCAACATGCCCCCAACAATCTGACGAACTATTACATGATCTAACTCATCCAATCCCTACCATCCCCTTCGCCTACAGCAAGGGAATTACTCACACATGAAGGGGGAAGTCATGGAGGGATGATGGAGTGGTGATGATGATGACGATGGCGACGATCTCCCCTCTCTGGAGGCCAATTCAGCCTCCAGATTAGCCCTCCCGAAGAAGAACAGAGGGTGGCGGCGGCTCCGCGACGAAAAACAGCGAAAGGACTTCCGATCTGGGGTTTCTGCGTCGGGAGGAAAAATACGGGCTAAAGTAGGGCACCAGGGGGTGTGGGGCCCACCCAGGCGCCCCCCCCGGCGCGGCCTAGGGGGGGGCGCCCACAGGGCGCCTGGGCACCCCCTGGTCCCTCTCTGGCCCCACTTCTGGCATTTTGTTTCTTTGGGTGCGTGGATTTTTCGTGATTTTTCGTGGATTTTTCTGAGATGCTTAAAAATCCGTTTTCCTGCACACAAATAAACCATACAGGCAGCTCTGCTGAAAACAGCGTCAGTCCGGGTTAGTTTAGTCCAAATCATGCAAGAATGAGGTCAAAACAATATCAAAAGTGTTTGGAAAAGTAGATACGTTTGAGACGTATCATTTGGTGGGCTGTCTTGGGCCTCAAAGTGGAGGTACTTTTAGCTCACGAGAATAACTGTTGGGGTAGCAAACGAGCTCCAAACGCGACGAGATTTGACAGGCGGGTTACACACACCAAAACAACAACACACGACAAGTCTCGCGCTAAACCGGTAACATTACACGGCCAAACACCAAAGTAGGCCTCGGGACGCCACGGACACGTGAGGGAGCTTCGGAACGCGAAACGGACAACGGGAAGGAACGAGTGGGACCGGATGCAAACGACAACACAAATGCAATGCGATGCACATGACTACATGATATGAATGAATGAACACACGCACACGACAAAAGACGAAAACCCGAAAAACGAAGAACCCGAAATGGAATTGATGAAGCCGGAGATATTATATATTGCCCAAAAAGGAAAGTATTACATCCGGGGCATTACAAACTCTCCTCCACTACAAAAAGATCTCGCCCCGAGATCTAGGACTGGAAAAAGGAAGGGTACTCGGAACAAAGATGATCTTCTCGTTCCCACGTAGCTTCTCGTTCGGTATGGTGTGACCACTTGACTTTCAAGAATTTGATGGACTTGTTGCGGGTCTTGCGTACAGTTTCTTCGAGAATAGCAACTGGGTGCTCTCGGTAGGACAAATCTTGTTGAAGATCAATCTCTTCAAACGGAATCATGCGTTCAGGTGCCTTGAAGCATTTGCGGAGTTGAGACACATGGAACACATCATGAACATTGGCGAAGTTGGAAGGGAGCTCAAGTTGATAGGCTATATCGCCTCTTTTGCCAAGGATCTTGAAAGGCCCGACGTATCTAGGAGCAAGCTTTCCTTTGTTACCGAATCTTTGGGTTCCTTTCATCGGAGAAACACGGAGATAGACATGATCACCAATGTTGAAAGCCAAATCACGATGCTTGCCGTCATAGTAGCTCTTCTGACGCGACTGAGCGGCCTTGAGATTCTCACGTATGACTTTGCACATTTCTTCGGCTTCTGAGATCAAGTCATTGCCAAGAAGTTGACGTTCGCCTATTTCAGACCAGTTGAGAGGGGTACGACATTTTCTGCCATAGAGGATTTCAAACGGAGCTTTGCCGGCACTTGCTTGATAGCTGTTGTTGTAAGAGAACTCGGCAAATGGAAGGCAATCTTCCCATTTCATGCCAAAAGATATGACACAGGCTCTGAGCATGTCTTCTAGAATCTGATTCACTCGCTCGACTTGACCACTAGTCTGAGGGTGAAAAGCAGTGCTGAACCTGATCTTAGTGCCCATGGCGGACTGAAAGGAGTCCCAGAACTTTGAAGTGAACAAACTTCCACGGTCTAAGGAGATAACTTGAGGGATGCCATGTAAAGACACAATTCTGGAAGTGTACAATTCTGCCAATTGAGCTGCATTGATGGATTCTTTGACTGGAAGAAAGTGAGCGACTTTGGTAAGCTTGTCAATCACCACGAAGATAGAATCATTCCCTCTCTTGGACTTAGGAAAACCAGTGACGAAATCCATCTCAATGTGGTCGAATTTCCACTCGGGAATAGGAAGAGGTTGGAGAAGACCGGCTGGACGTTGATGCTCTGCCTTCACTCTTCTGCAGACATCACATTCATTCACGAATTGGGCAATCTCCCTTTTCATGCGTGTCCACCAGTAAGATTGCTTGAGATCTTGATACATCTTGGAACTTCCAGGATGAATGGAAAGGAGGGAATCATGTGCTTCTTCCATTATGAGCTTCCTGAGATCGCCTTTGGGAACAACAAGTCTGTCCTCGAAGAACAAGGTATCTCTCTCATCAACACGATAGCACTTGTATTTAGGAGTGCCCTTTGCAATACCATGTTTCACCTTCTGCACCATGGCATCACTGAGTTGGGCCTCACGGACCTAATCTTCCAAGGTAGGAGCAACTTGAAGATTTGCAAGAAAACCCTGCGGAACAACTTGGAGGTTGAGCTTCCTGAATGCTTCACAAAGCTCAGGCTGGAACGGCTTGAGAAGAAGGCTGTTGCAATATGCCTTTCTGCTCAAATCATCTGCAATCACATTCGCCTTTCTAGGAGTGTATTCGATGTTGGGATCATACTCTTGGATCATTTCGACCCAACGAGTCTGGCGGAGGTTCAGATTCGGCTGTGTGAAGATGTACTTCAAGCTCTTGTGATCGGTGAAGATGTCGACTTTTCTGCCCAACAACAGGTGTCTCCACGTAATCAAAGCATGTACCACAGCTGCTAGTTCAAGATCATGTGTGGAGTAGTTCTTCTCACTTGGCTTCAGCTGACGAGAAGTGTATGCCACAATTCTCTTGTCCTGCATAAGCACACCACCAAGTCCTTGAAGAGAAGCATCACAGAATACTTCGTAGGGCTTGAACTCATCTGGAGGAGTAAGAACTGGAGCAGAGACGAGCTTTTCTTTGAGAGTTTTGAATGCCACTTCACAATCTGGAGACCAATAGTACTTGACATTCTTCTGCAGCAAGTTGGAGAGAGGCTTGGCAATCTTGGAGAAGTTCTCAACGAACCTTCTGCAATAGCTGGCAAGACCAAGAAAGCTTCGGAGTTGCTTGACGTTCTGAGGAGCCTCCCAGTTGACAATTGCTTCAACTTTCTCGGGGTTTACCGCAATACCGTCAGCTGAGATGATATGGCCCAAATACAAGACCTTATCGAGCCAAAATTCGCACTTGGAGAACTTGGCATAGAACTTATGTTCACGGAGTCTGTCGAGAACGAGACGGAGGTGCTTTTCGTGATCTTCTTCATTCTTGGAAAATACCAAAATGTCATCCAGATACACAAGCACAAACTCGCCGGTGTAGGGGTTGAATAAGGATGGCAATGGGTCGGGTTTGGGTCGGGTTGAACAATACCAAATCCATATCCATATCCATGAAGACAGTTTTTGCCCGCCCATGAAAACATCCATGGGTGAAAAATTATGTCCATGTCCAAACCCGATGGATATCCATACCCACTGGATATCCATTGGGTCCTCTCTAGCTATATAAATAAGACATAACACAATGTTAACATAAGATCTTCCATTCTTCACTTCGTGGCAGGCTGTGCTTCACTTATGGTAAATCAACGTCCACTAACAACATAAGATCATTTAGTATTTTTCTAACAAATGAGAATGACAAGTCATTTAACAAGGAGATAAAAATAAGGGAAGGGCATTGGGGTATGTTACAGTGGGGATTGAATGTCAACTAATAAAAGTTATGACGAGGATTGTGTAATTTCTTTTGCATGTTTTGGATAACAAAGTGTAAAATTGCAGTGGGGCACATGTGACTGCGGGGTAGGGATAGCAGATTTTTTCTAATAAGTCATACTATCAGGTCGGGTTTGGATATACCCACGGGTACAAGATTATATCCATGCCCTACCCACGAGTAATCGGGTCGGGTTTGGGCGCTGCCCATGGACACAAAAGCATATCCAAACCCTATCCATTCGGGTCGGATATCCATGGATATCCATGTCCATGGATAAAATTGCCATCCTTAGGGTTGAAGATGTAATGCATCATTTTCGAGAAGGTAGGTGGAGCATTGGCGAGACCAAAGGACATGACTGTATACTCATATGAGCTGTAGCTCGTTCTGAAAGCAGTCTTGTGGATATCTTCCTCGCGAATGCGAATTTGGTGATAGCCCATTCGGAGATCGAGCTTAGAGAACACTTTAGCTCCTTTGAGCTGCTCGAACAGTTCGTTGATGTTGGGGAGCGGATACTTGTTCTTTATTGTCTTCTTGTTCAATGGCCGGTAATCAACGCAGAGACGCTCCGTGCCATCCTTCTTCTTGACAAATAAGACACCACAACCCCAAGGAGACGTACTAGGCCTGATCAGACCCAAACGTTCCTGTTCATCAAGCTGCTTCTTCAACTCCTTCAATTCTCCAGGAGAGAGCTTGTACGGACGCCGGCATGCTGGCTCAGTGCCCGGCTCGAGTTCAATGACGAATTCCACCTGACGGTGTGGAGGCATGCCTGGAAGTTCTTCAGGAAAGACGTCTTGGTATTCGTTAACCACCTGAATTTGAGAGATGGCATTAATCTCGCCCTTATCATTGAGAGAGAAAAGCCTGATAGTGTTATCCCTAGCGGCGAAGATAATCACATCTTCATCAGGATGAGTAATCTTGACTTCCTTCTGTGCACAGACAATTTGAGCATCATGCTGAGAAAGCCAGTCCATTCCGAGGATAAGGTCGATGTCAGAATTGCCAAGAACCACCCGATTAGCCAGAAAGCGATAATCACCCATGCGAATAGATACATTCGAAGCCTTCAAGTTGGAAGTCATGTGCTTGCCCGGAGAAATAATTGACAACTTCTTATCCAGAATTACCGAAGTGAAATTATGCTTGGTGAAGAGTGGCCTTGAAATGAAACTTAGAGATGCACCAGAATCAAATAATACTTTTGCAGGAAAAGAGTTCACTGAAAGGTTACCAATGATCACATCAGAAGAATTCTCCGCTTCAGCTGCATTCATCAGATTCACCCTAGCATGCCTGGGATTATGCTTCACAATAGCCGAACTGATAGGTGGAGGAGGCGGAAGGTGCCTTGGGTTGTTGCACTTGTTGGAATAATGGCCCTTCTGGCCACACTTGTAGCAAGTCACCTCAGAAAGTGGACGAGTTGGAGGAACAGTTGACTTGGAAGCTTGAGACTGAAACTGATTCTTCGACTGGTTGCTCGGGTTGGGTGGGTGGGAGAAACCACGACCACCGGAGTTCTTGTTGCTGTTGGAGTTGTTGCTGTAAGGAGCTCGGATCACAGGAGGAGGAGGAAGCCAAAATTTCTGTTGCTTCGCGACGACTTGAGAAGATGAGGAGGAGTGAACGGCATCTCGAATCCTCTTTTTGGAAGCCTCCATCTTGAGCTGGGCTGCCTCTTGCTTGAGCGCCATGTTATAGAATTTGTCGAACTCGTCGGGCTCGAACAAGGTGAGAGCAAGTTGAAGTTCATCCTTGAGACCTCCGCGGAACTGATAGATCTTGCTCTTGGCATCTAGTATGTCTTGCTTAGCATAGCGGGCGAGGTTTTGGAACTTGACATTATACTGGTAGACAGTCATAGAGCCTTGTTTCAGGTTGCGGAATTGCTCACGCATACCCTCGATGACACTTGTTGGAATGTGGTGAGAGCGAAAGTCCTTGCAGAAATCCTCCCAAGAGATCACACGCCCTGGCCTGGAGTCTTTGTACTGCTGCCACCAGTCAGCTGCTTGGTCTTTGAGTTGGAAGGCTGCAAACTTCACATAGTCCTCTTCCCTTACGTTACTGCACTCAAAATGCTTCTTGATATCGGTTAACCAATCTTCAGCATCGAGAGGGTCGACACAGTAACTGAAAGCTTTTGGTTGATTGGCCAAGAACTGGTTGAGAGTAGCATGGTGCTGTTGGTTGAAGAAATTGCCTTGGTTCCCTGGAGCACCCTGATTAGCTTGATTAGCTTGCATCTGCTGCATCATCTGCATCAACATCTGGGTGTTCTGATTTGTAGTTTGCATAATCACTCTCCAAGCCTCAGACGGAGGAGGAGGGGAAGGAGGACGCTTTGGAACCTCTTCACCCTCTGGGTTAGCGTTGGTAATCCTTTTAGGAGCCATCCTGTAATAGATGACCACCATCAGCAATTGATTGAAAGAAGGTATAAGCTGAATCAACGGATTGAAATGCAACATAGTCTTCACAATAATCATTCGAACAAGAGGAACGAATGAAATTCTCAGTTAAGTGATAACAACAATCTTCACGAGAAGCCACATAGGGGTCAAAAGGTAAATAAGAAAAACAACAAGGTACAGATGGAAACAAACACAAGATAGGAGCTTCGTTCTAACATCTTTGTGCTGTAAGCTTATGAACGCGTTACGAAAGGGTTTTGCAATCCCCGGATCAGCATAGCCAAGGACCCTTTAAGATGCAACTCCCGATCGGAACATCGGTCATAAAACTACTTCACTCAATGTAGAACCCCGAACTCGCTAACCTGCATTCGTTGGAAGAATGCCTACGATCTACTGGATAAACCCACCTATTAATTTCCGAAAGTTTCCAGTTATGCAATCAGGTGTTGGGGATACAGGGGAAGCACCGCGCAATCAACTCTAATCCTACATCCAGCTGTATCCATCCTTCAACACATAACCAGTCTTTCTCGGAAACCGTCTACCTCAGACCTTCGAAAAGCATCCACTATAACAAGCTATGGCAATACTCCCAAACTACCTCCCCAGTACTGGGTGATGTCGGGGTTATCTTGCCACTAACCGTATAGGAGAGATTTTTGATGTCGGCCGTCTTAAGTATTTAGTACTGCCGCGATATGCTTGTGACGACAATACCCCGAAGCTCAACTCCCCGGGACACTGCCACAACCCCTAATGTCAGGAGGCATCGAGAACAATATTCTCGTCACAAGAACATCGAAACAATCCCACAATACTCGCGAGATTCCTAAAAAAAATTGGTGCAATTTTTGAAAGTAGAAGAGGCAAGAGTAGTCGTCAGGAGTCCTCACCAGAGAGAAAGGGGATGAGAAGCACAAGAAATCCTACTCTCCGATATAAATATAGGACTCAAAATATTTTCAGTGTGTGCCTAGACTCGACCGTCAACGATTCGATCAATCAGTGGGGGCTTCTAGGTCGGAGAAGGCTCTGATACCAACTTGTAATGCCCAGGATGGGACTATATCTCCTACGTGTCGAGGCACGACTTAAAGACATAATCCCATTCTGGAATGATCGCAAGTTTGGTATCTTTGCACAACTCATGTAAAAATGGGGATGGTAAACATAAAAATAGTTGGCTTACACTCGCCACGTCACACAAATTTATTACAAGTTCAAGCATCATTCAAATAGAACATCACAGCCCATCTAAGGGTAAAATCCAAATGTCAAGATACCAAACATAACAATTAAACCACAGGTCTAGATCGAATCCTAGTAGAAGAACCACTACTGATCAGTTGGATAGTTCACGTAGTAACGGCTACGCTCCTCGTCGTACTCCCAGTCTAGCTCAGTGCCATCACCAGTGTAACTCACCATCGTACCTGCATCTGGTGTTTGAAGTAACTGTGAGCCACAGAGGACTCAGCAATCCCGTTCCCGGGTAACATGACTATTTAAGCCTTGGGTGTGGGACAAGGCTGAAGAAAAGATAAGTGGTTGCAGCAGCACTAGCCTAGCTTACGTTAAAGAGAGCGAGAAGAGAAGGTGCCTCGGTCGAGATATGATCACTAAGTGATCCTAAGCTAATCAAGTCAAGCATAACCCCACCGTGTTCATCTCCCGAAACCCTTTTCGGAAAATGACAGTCACGGTACACACGCTGGTAGTGTATTTGAACAATGTGTCAAGTTTTCTACAACCGGATATTAACAAGCTCCCATCTGCCACATAACCGCGGGCACGGCTTTCGAAAGTTCAAACCCTGCAGGGGTGTTCCAACTTGGCCCATGACAAGCCCACGATCCGCGGAGTCGCAACTCCAAAGGTGGGAAGACCCGAGTATTCTCGGAATCCCGTGCTCAAGATACTCCGAACTAAGGTAAGGCTAATCCAGCAAATCCTCCCGGCGTGTCGACACCCTGACAATAGCCGTGCGTATCTAGTCTCAGGACACGACTGGATAGGTCAGCCTACAGGTATATACCAATCCTCGAGTTTTCTCGGGTGGCCCCGCAGTCTGCCCAGTTTGGACCAACACTCATGTGGAGCACTGGCCTGGGGGTTGTTAATTAAGAACTCGGGTTTGCAAGACCCTATGCAAGTTTTATTAGTTATTAGGCGAATAGTATCAATGTTGGGACTTGCTGGAAAAGACTTAGCACTTAGCGGTTTATCGAGGGGGTCCCATAACCCCAACCGTGTGAGGAACGCATAATCAAGGAACATAACACCGGTTTATACGGTTCCTAACGGCATGAGTGGAACAAATTACCAAGCAAAAGGCTTAGCCTTCCACCCATTGCCAAATATATAGATGAGTTCATTTAACAATTAATATAGTGTGATATAACCCAACAAACTTCAACTTGAAGCAAGCATCTTCAACTTCACCTGCAACTAACAACGCTATAAGAGGGGCTGAGCGAAGCCTACGTATAGCCAAACAATGGTTTGCATAGGTAGGGTGGTTAGACAGGATCATGGTTACAATAGGAGGCTGACAGGAAAACATGGGCATCGAGGCAAAGCTATAGATCAAGACTTCTAGCAATAGGCAAAGATAGTAATGTTATCGGGGTTCAGTCATCTTGCCTGAAGAGTTGTCGATGGGATTGTAAGAAAGCTCCTCGTTCTCAAGCTCGGTGGTAACCTCGTGCTCGTACTCGTACTCATCTTCCGGCTCTACTCAACACAAACACACAAGGCACGAAATCAACAAGATGCAATGCGCACTCAAACTATGCCGGATGCATGACTGATGCACTATGGGAGCACAAGGAGCATGACAATATGCGATCAAGCAAAATGCTTCAAAACATGTTAGTAATATGATATTATGAATCTACATGAAAAATCACACAAGTTTCATGTAGGACTTGCTCAAATCGGAGCTACGGGCTAAAAGTTACACCCAAAACAATAAACATGCGAAAGCTGAAAATTACAGCATCATAGCAACTTCGGGGCAAGAAATAATTAAGCTACAGCACTCAAACATCATGGTAATGAGCATGGACACAAACTAGACATATCTTACAGCAAATAAGTCCATTGGAGCAACCCCAAAGGAGCCACGGATCAATAGCAACAAGCTATGACATATTGAACTTGACAACAAAATCCTGACAGCAGTATTTTATTGCAACTTGGGAGCAAAAGTTAAATATGCTACAGCCACTCAAATAAGCATGTGAGAGCATGAATGAATATCCAACAATATATACTACAAGGAATCATCAAGACTCACCCCAAAACTATCATGGATTGGCCTAGAACAGCAAGCAAACATGGCATCTGGAAATTACAGATTCCAGACTTAGTTTCACTAAGTGTTAAAACAGCAGTTTCATCTTGGCATCTTTGTGAGCAAGTTTAACTCACCTCAAAGCTAAACATGGCAAGTGGTAAGTACTACAGCAAAGTACACATGATGGTGAAACCAAAACACCTAAGCATGCATCATGGGGACAATCACAATGATAGCAATGAGCTCCTCGAAATGACATCTCATAACAAGTTTAACTACTTAACAGCCACATAGCACTTTGCAACGGAGATAAACATGTCAAGATTAATTCTATCATGCAATTCTAAGCAATCATCATGTAGAGCATGACAAGACGAACACATGGACATCTTATTTGCATCATTTGGATAAACATGCAAAAAGTTATCACCTTGCAAAGATGGCATGAAAACAACACTAACAGCAGTTTATAACAATATGCATGCTTGCAACAGATTTTTAAGTATCGAAATGATCTCAAACATGTATGGCATAATGGAACAAAATGTAGTACATGTCTCCACGAACAATTTGACATGTCATTCACTCAAATCGGAGCAATGCACACAAAGTTATCACTATTTGAAAATAGCATCAGACAAGTAAAATATCTTCAGACTTAGTGGTTTGGGGGCAACCTCAGATCTGAACAAAAAAGGTCAAACGGGCTCCAGCGGTGTGGAACGGGCGCGCGGGGCGCGGATCCGGGCGCTAACGGGCCCGCGGCCCGCTAGGAATCGCGACGGTGCGGTCAACGGCCCAGGGGGACCGAGGCGGCGGACGGTCGGGCCGGCCTACCTGGCGCGGCCCGCGGCAGGAGGCGGTGGCGCTGGGACGAAGTGGCGGTTGGGCCGCGGCTGAACGAGGGGAGGCCCACGGCGCCGGCGGATCGGGCCCAGGCGGCCGGCGGATCGGGCCCAGGCGCCGGATCTGGCCCAGGCGGCGGTCGGCGGATCGGGAGGGGCGGCCGCTCGATCGGATCGGGCTCGGGGACCTCGCTCCCCCGAGCGACCGAGGCGGCGGCGATCTGATTCGTGGGAGGCGGCAGTCGGCGGATCGGGAGGTGGCGGCCCGGCAGCGCTCCGGCCTGAGGTCGCGGCGGCGGGAGGTGAGTGGCGCGGTGGAGGGGGCCCGGCCGGGGTTGGTGGAGAGGTGGCGCGCAGGTGATGTGGAGGTGAGGTGGCGGCCGGTGGTGGTGCAGAACTCCGGCGAGGAGTCCGGCGAGGCGGCGGTGGCTGGAGGTAGAAGAAGGAGAGGAAGGGGATGGAGCTAGGGTTTCCTATTTTTGGGGCAAAAATTGAGGAAGGTGGACAAATATATAGGCACAAGAAGCTAGGGTTGTCCAAATGAGGTGTGGTTTTCGGCCACGCGATTAGAATTGGATGGCCTAGATGAAGGGAGGGGTTTGGGCTGGTTTGGTGGGCCGTCTTGGGCCTCAAAGTGGAGGTACTTTTAGCTCACGAGAATAACTGTTGGGGTAGCAAACGAGCTCCAAACGCGACGAGATTTGACAGGCGGGTTACACACACCAAAACAACAACACACGACAAGTCTCGCGCTAAACCGGTAACGTGACACGGCCAAACACCAAAGTAGGCCTCGGGGACGCCACGGACACGTGAGGGAGCTCCGGAACGCGAAACGGACAACGGGAAGGAACGAGTGGGACCGGATGCAAACGACAACACAAATGCAATGCGATGCACATGACTACATGATATGAATGAATGAACACACACACACGACAAAAGATGAAAACCCGAAAAACGAAGAACCCGAAATGGAATTGATGAAGCCGGAGATATTATATATTGCCCAAAAGGGAAAGTATTACATCCGGGGCATTACACTAATAGCATGATTTATGGGAAGAATCGGAACATCCATGGATAAAGTAAAATTGCAACTCAATTTTACTAACGGACTCAAAGGAAGAAAAGGAAGTTCAGTTGGATGTAAGAAAATTGAAGAACGGTGCAAATGTGTTATTGGTGATTCCAAACTAATGGAAGGTTTTTATAACAGCTCCCTAATATCAGGAGGATATGTTATAAAGAGAAAACACCATGTGAGTTCCCTCGGTTTAAATAGATCAAAAGATCTATGCAAATTATTTAGTTGAGTTGCAAAAATTAATGACATGATGCAATGCACAATAAATTAGAGCAAGCAAATAAAACACACGGTGAAACCCGAAATAGCTGGAAGTCTTCTGGAGCGTCGGTCTCGGGGCGTCACAACTCTCCCACACTAACAGAGGATCTCGACCCGAGATCCTAAGGATGGCACCGGATAAAACGGAAGAGGAAGAGGTAAAACAGAGTTGCTTCTTCGACAAACGAGTGAAACCATGAACCTTGAGGTTGAACAAATTGAAAGAAGAATACAATGGAGATGAACGAAGATGAAAACACTCCGTTAGAAAAGAGGAACAAGGTACATTACGAGAATGAAGGGCTTAGGTGACAAGATAGGCAATGAAACCACTCCGGTTAAAACAAGGTAGAGAAGGAATAAGAACGAAAGAATTTGGACAACACTCCGACTGTAAATGGAAGGAATTGAACATGAACTTGAGAAGATGGGATGGTAGTTGATGAAATCAACAACACACTGCCTCCGGAACACTTGAAAGAATGGCACGAGGGGTAAGAAAGATTCCAGACAGCACTCCGGTTGAAAAGAGAGGCAAACTTGATAAGATGAGAGAAATTGAATGGAGAATACAACACTCCGGATAAATAGATAAACAAGGAAAAGAACATGATCTTGACAAAGCGAGATTATGGGATGAAGAGAGCAATATCACAATGCCTCCGGAATGAAAGAATAGATGCTAGATCGTTGGAAAGAAAAGAGCGGAGAAGAAAAATGACAACTTCTCCACAATTGAATTGGAAAATCATTCATACGAAGAAGGGTTAAACAGAGTTTTTGAAATAAACAACAACAAAAGAATAAGCTTGATGTGGGCTTATGGAAAAAACATCCCAAAGTTACGAGGTGACAACCAGCCACTAATGGAAAACAATTGATTGGATTGAGATCAACGAAGAGATGAAAACTTATTTCTGCAGGAGGATAAATGAAGAAACTGGGTCATTTATAAGCACCATAAATAGCAACAATCCTTAGGGAAAGCTTTTAGGTGAGATACAACCCAAGATAACTCCAACAAACAAAATGGGAGGTTGAAAGGATCTCCTGAAAAATAAGGATAATGGGTTTAAATATTTCATTCTTGATAACTTGTGAATCATGAAACACGAAGGGAAATTGTCAAGAATGGCATAACACCACCTCAAAATAAAAAGGTAGAAGAATTGCACTTCGGAATGCAAGAAGAAGAATACTTGAGCTCCAACAAGAATCTTAAAGAACACTTCGAGGATGAATTAAATCATGATGAACCACCATGAAGAACTCCGGTAAGAAAAGGATGATAAGTGAAGGATGAAAAGAATAAGGTTGAAGCCTTACAACGATTTAAATGGATCTTCGCGACAAGAGAGTTTGGAACTCCGGAAAGAAAAGATGAACAGCCAATAATTTGATATTGTGAACGAAATCCAGACGAAGGAATTAAGCACTTGGAAGGAACAAGAATAAGAATTATGTTATGAGTATCCTTCACCAATTAAATTGATGACAGCCAATGGATTAGGCATACTACTTATTCTTGTTGCAAAGAATTAAAGAGAGATCTCGCACAAACTTGGGTAAATATTCATTGAATCACTGGTAGGATTTTGAAAAGAACAAATGAATTGATATGATAACAACGAAAGAGTAATCTTGAATGAAACACCGTAAGAATATGGAGATGAAAGAAGAGGCATTAATTAAGAATAGTTGGAGGACGAAGTTTAAAACTGAGAACGAAGAAATCTTCTGAAATGATGGCCTTCGGAGGATCACAATGGAAATAATTCATGAAATGCTTCGGATGATATGAAAAGATTCCTCATGATCGAGACAACTATGAGGATGGTATGAAACTAGAACCATGAATCTTTGGAAGAGAATGACGACGAGATACACCACCATAAATTGTTGAGGCACTCCGGAACGAAGAATTAAAAGGTTGAGCCAAAGGTGAAAAGAATTTGAAAGCGACCTTGGAGAAGGCATATGACTGATGTAATCCGTTCTTACGTCACACTTTGAAAGGAATTTCAGAATAACTCCCGAAAAAAATCAGAAGAGTCGGGTAAGGTCCTGGGAAAAGACCTGTGGGTTAGGGCCTACTCAAAAGAAACACCGTTGGAATGATTACATGAGAGATATTGCACTTGTTGAATTAAATGACTTGGACGAGATAACAACCTCGAAAAAGCTTGAACGGATTAAGAATGGAAACGCGAATCTTCTGAGATACCTTGTACACTCCGGATATGAATAGAGAGAGTTGAATAAATAAGAGAGCCTTGGGTAAGAAATTTTAACATGTGAAAACATGTGAAACGAGAGGAAGGATATAATCATGACCAAAGCTTGAATTTAAGTTCACCGGAGAAGAAACGAGAACGAAGAATGATAAACTGAAGCTTCCTTAGCATCTTTATGAGAATCACCGGATAAGGACATTGAAGGAAAAGAATGAAGAAACAACACATGAATAAAATGGATATTTCATTTGAGAATTTTTGGCTCCGAGAAGAAGAAGGGTGGGAGGGTGGGGAAAACAAGGACAACTTGGGATGAATGAAACAGACACCGTTCAGAAAAAACCAAGAATTGGTCTTACACATATTGAAAGGATCGGGTTAACTTGATGAGAAGTGCACCGGTTGAGAAGAATTTAACGTAACAATCTCGATGATCAAGAAGGATCAGCACTCCCATAGAAATATGAGAACCTCGATTAGGAAAGGTATGGAATCAACATTTGACATCGAAGCAACTCGGATACCAGAATCAAAACAAAAACAAAGGATAGATATGTTGCAACATAATCTTCACCATACCATTCGAACAGAGAATTGAACGAATGAATTCCAAAAGTTTAATGGTACATCAACTTGTCGAGAAGCCACTTGGGAGAATAAAACAACAAGGTATAGATGGAACAAATACATAGTAGAGGTTTCGTCCCACATGTTCGTGTTGAATGCCCCATGGCACGTGTTACAAAGGGCCTTGCAATCCCCGGATCAGCATAGCCAAGGATCCTTTAAGATGCAACTCCCAATTGGAACATCGCCCATGAAACCTCTTCACTAGATGTTGAACCCCAAACCTCATATCATGCACCCATTGGAAGATTACCTACGAGCTACTTGAAACCCACCTATTCATTCCCGAAGCTTTCCGGTTATGCAATCTGGTGTTGGGGATACATGGGAAGCACCGTGCAATCAACTCTAAACCTACATCCAGCTGTATCCATCCGTCAACACATAACCAATCATCTTCGGAAACTGTTTACCTCAGACCTTCGAAACACATCCGCTATGCTAGCTGTGGCAATACTCCCGAACTATCCCGCCAGTACTGGGTGACGTCGGGGTTATCTCACCACTAACCGCATAGAAGAGTTTTCGATGTCGGCCGCCTCTGGTATTCTAGAACCGCAATGATACATTTGTGATGACAACACCTCGGAGCTTAACTCCCCGGGACACTGGCACAACCCCTAAATGACAGGAGGCACCAAGAACAATGTTCTCGTCACAAAGATATCGGAACAATCCAAACAATACCCGCGTGATCCTAAAAAAATTGGTGACATTTTGAGAATAGTGAAGTTAAAACAACGTCAGGAGTCCTCACCAGAGCGATGAAGGGGATGAGGACTAAAAAGAAATCCTACTCTCCGATATATATATAGGACTCAAACACTACAAGAAATATGTCAACTTGTGACCACCACTATTGGTCACTGAATGGTCACAAATTTCCATTTGTGACCTTTTTGTGACCAAAAACATAAGGTCAAAAGCTGGCCGTCATAAACTGACATTAGCGACCTTCTCTGTGAAAAGGTCATAGACGTTTATGACCAAAATATGCCTACTGTCATGTTTTGGTCACTATCAGCCTCCCCAGACCACGTAGGCATCCAGCATGGCAAGCTGATGTGGCACAAGATTCAGCCCGGTCCAATTCGGTATTCTACATGGGCCGAGCCCATTAATTCAGCCTATTAGTGTTTTTTCTCATATTAATTTTGGCTAGGTAGATGGGCCAAGCCCAACAATTAAGCCTTCTCATTTTTGGGCCGTGGCCTTTTCCGCTAGAAAGTTTTGGTTTTTTTGTAATATAAAAAAGGTCCACTAGTCAAATGGGTCCTAGATGTCAAGTTCAGGTACGTGGGTCCCAGCTAGCAAGTTCATATTCTTCATATTTCAATTGAACAGTAAATAAATAATCAGTATTTAAATTGGCACAAAAAAAACACACACATAATACTCCAAATATTATCAGCCAGATTCAGTACAGAGCTCCTATTGTACAAATAACATATACTTTACAAGCTCTACACATAATAAGCTCTAACATATACAAGCTCTACAAGCTCTACACGTGATACGATGCCCTGGTGTTAACCCTGTAGCTCTACAAGTGTCTTCAATCTTCTTCAACATGGAGCTCCTTCGGTAGCGAGCACAAACTGGGCACCTGCATCATCACAGGAAGGCAATTTTAGATCATAAAAACGAATGTTCCAAGCACAGTTTAGAGAAAAGAACCAAGTAAATTTGCCCTCAATCATACAAACAAAGTTTAGAGAAAACCAAACATGAACAAGCACTTATTATGCAGTTTTTAAAGTTTTTAATACATTTATTTTCTATTAGCAAAACTGAATATGCTACTTCCTGATTCATGGCTGCATAATCCAGCTAGCTACACCAGTTTGCTCTCATGCAAAAATTAGAAAGAAAAAAAAGAACAACAAATAAATCAACACTGATTTCTCTAACACATACAATAACTTGCTGATATAACTTGTATATTTGTCGACGGAAAACGGGATGCAAAATCATGTTTCAGTCCAAATCAATCTATCATGAGAAAACATGTATAACTCCCACTAGAATTTTTAGTGCAGTTGCGAATTATCCTGAAAACTTGTGCACTTAATGATGGTTAGATCCATCTTACAGAATAGTCAGCTTCCAATATAAGTTAGGTACAGAACAGAATGTATAAGCACGAAGTAAGATAGGCCATGCATCAAACACAGAAATAATTTTACTAGGTAGCGGCATAGTAAGTTGGTTTTTACTAGGTAGCGGCATAGTAAGTTGTGACATTTAAAAAAAACAGTAAGAAAACCAGCGGCGGCTGCTCTAGCCCGCTGCTCTCCTCCTAGACACCGCCGCTGTAAATTTAGCTAGCAATCATCAGCAGCAAGTACAGAGTAAACTGGGACTTTGTTGCAGCTACAGAAACTGAAACAACACACACATCATGGAATTTCATATCATAGCCAACAAATATTTTACCAGAAAACATGGTGTTCTTCTCTGTATTTTAGAAAAATGCAAACAAAGGTTTCAGTAAAAACAAACAAGTGGAGTAGACAAATTATCAGCAAGAAATCAATGGCCAGATGAGCACCACCACAACAAATCGGCACTAACACTTGGTCATCGACGCGATGCCCAAGCAAGGAACCAGCTCGCACACGCAAGATGATGATTGCATACATACAAATCATGTGCTGGCAGAAAAATCCAAGCATGAGTTCATCTTCTCTCTCTGTTTGGTAACTAACAACCTAAATAAAATAAAATAAAAAACATGACTTGTTCACACAGATTCCTCTAAAATTCCTTGGGACAAGTTCATCACATATTCATCAACTTAGCAGCAGAAGTTGTGAGCATAGGAAGAGGGGGACGGAGATGGAGGAGCTACCTGCCGCGATCGCAATGGAAGCAGAGGAGCAGATCCCTCCTGCCCCTCCCCCACAAGCAGGATAGGGCTGCCGGTTGGGCACGCCCCTACTCCTCCGCCTCCTCGAGCAGGAGACCCCCTTCCCCTACTGCTGCTTGGCGCACCGCATCACTAGTCACCTCCTCATGCAAGAAGTACACAATAAATAGACAGACGGTCAGTGAGGTACAATTTCACAGCAATAGAAGCTTAGAATTAACAGAAATAGACACTCAAATGAAGTCACTAAGATACTTAAGTCCACCACATGGTGTAGAATTATGTGGTATATAATTGCAACACATGAACCAAAAGAGAAATAACATCATCACCAAGAGTTTCTGATGATAAGCATAGCTCCCTACAAAAAAGAACTAAGGGCACAGTGACTAAAGCATGCAGACCACAATATTCAAAGCAGAAGCAAGCGGGCAGTATGAGCTACCTACTGGCAAAGTATAAAACCTGAATCATATAGTATAAATGAATCAAGAAAACAAGAACTGGCAATGAGAACTACATACTAATGCACCAGATGATCAACATCAAGCACAAGCATGCAAACATGCATCTCATCCCAACCTAAAACTAGAAACAGAACACCCTAACCACCACCAATTCTCTTCATAGTTGATGAGACGACATTTACCGTACATAAATATGATGTAAAAAAGTAAGCAATATGATACTACTAATTTAGAGTGTGCAAACAGAAGGATTTTCTCCCCTCATGCTCTACCTGCCCGCATCAGAGACTCACATTCTGAACGGTCACTGTCATCACACTAGTTTTCAGATTCTCGCACTTGCAACTAGCACAAGAGTGAATTTCATACATCATCAATACAACAGAGCAGCACTAACCAACACAAAGCATTACATCATACATGAGACAGACTACAAGAGGAACAGATCTGAAACCAGTAGTCATAAACCATCAATTTAGATTGAATGGGCACATCCTAATCTACACCATGGCTTGCTGACAACCCCACAAACAGGCTGCACAATAGCAGAATACACACGAACCGGATCGGAGTGTTACCTTTGTTGTGGCCATGGATGGCGTGGAGAAGAGGAGGACGACCACCGGATGCCTGGAGCAGGAAGAACGAACGAACACCTGTACTGCAGAATGAATTGTGAGGATATTTGTCAAGGGGAAGGGCCGGAGCGGGGAGAGAGATTCATGGACGAGATCCGGGAGTACCTCAGCAGCCAAGTAGGAGCGGAGGACGACAGCAGTCCGGCGTCTCTTGTACAGCAGCGGAACATGAGCGGGAGAAGGTGAGGTGGGGTGGGGTACCGCGGCGGTGAAGAAGGTCTTGTCGCCGACCTCGGAGAGCACGGTCATGGCCAGCGACTTGGTGAGCCCTGCAGCAGGAAGGAACCAAGCGAAAAAGCAAGGTCAATTCATAAACCTCCACCCGCGCCGCGCAACGAGAAAGAGAGGAGAGAGGGGGAGGGAGGGGAGCTGACCCCGAGCAGAGACGGCGACATGGCGGCCGGCGGCGGAGGGAGGCGTCAATTCCGATCTAGGGGGTGAGGAGAGGATGTGCGGGGACCTTGACGAAGAACTCGGAGACGGCGAGGACCTTGACGACGAACCCCGCGGCAGGATCCCAGACCTGCTCGGCGAGGATGGCCTTGGCGCCGGCGCCGGGGCGGGAGCGGCGGGTGGAGCAGGTCGCGGGTGCGCCCCCGCGGAGCGAGACCCTTCTGGCCGCGGTGGCGCGGCCCTCGGCCCCGCGGAGGCGGACGCCAAGAAGGGCAACCCCGCCGAGGAGGCAATGGCGAGGGCGGGTGAGGCGGAGGCCTTGAGCACGAACGTCGACGGCGGAGGAAGGGGACGGTGGACGAGGGGGGCTTGGATTGGATCTGGAGAGAATGGGTGCGGCGGCTGGCGGGGAGGAAGGGAAGGGGATCGAGAGGAGCTCCGCCGGATCTGGAAGGGGAGAGGAGGAGCAGAGAGCGAGGGAAAGAAAGGAGGCGGGGGGTGGATGGAAAATGACCACAGGACAGAGCTAGGGTTCCGGGGACACATCCATGTTTGGCGCGGGCCGTTGGATCCAGGGGATCCAACGGTGATTTACCCATGATCCGCGTGAGAGGCCCGTGGACCAATCAGAACGCAGTATACATGTATGATATTTTGACCATTTAAATTGGTCATAATCGACTAAAATTATGTGCGAAATCATGTTAGCTATTTTATTATGACCTGAAAATTTGAAAAAAAAAACTTTTTATTGTGTCAGCAAATTTGACTATTGTTTTCAGGAATAATCATAAATTGAAATAAGATAAATATTTTTTAAAGAGTTATGAGAAATGAGTTCTTTAAATCATTTTTTTCATTTTTTAAGTGTTCGAAATGAGCTTTTTTGTGAAGGACCTACCAAATATTTGTTGCAAAATTGTACCAAATCAATTTTCTAAAATACTAGGACATATTTAATGCAAAATTGACCAAATGGTTGGGTGTGAGAAGCTTTGATCCACCTCTCGTGAGAAAGACAAAGTTCCGTCGATTCAGCAAAAAGCGAGTCAAATTTGAACTGTAGCTGCCTTCTAGTTTGCTCTTTATTTTTTCCAAAAATCATTTCTAGGTACATAAGTATCTATTTAATCAGAGAACACCAATAAAATTCCAAGATTCGACCACTAGCTAGGAACGGTCATTCCCGCCGTTTTGACCGCACTTTGAAACGGGCATAAAAAATTCAAAAAAAATCAAAAAATTGTGAAACATTCGCATTGTGTCATCATATGTGGCCAAGTTCCTAGGAAAAATAAAAAACTTGTAATACAGCAATTATTATAAAAAAGTGTTCTCAGAAACGAGTTATCACGTGTGGAGATCAATGGCTTTCAAGCCAAATGATCAATCTTATGGCCCCATTCACAGCATAGTTTGTTCAAATAATCTCATATTGTGCACAAGGGTGCATATTGGAATGGCAGACAATGTTTCCTAAGGAAGTTTTCATTTTCTTTGGACAAAAAAAGCATTTTCCATTTTTTGAGTGCCCGAGATGAGGTTTTATTGTGAAGGAACTACCAAATAATTGTTGCAAAATTGGACCAAATCAATTTTCTAAAATACTAGGCCATATTTAATGCACAATTGACCAAATGGTTGGGTATAAAAAGTTTTGATCCACCTTTGGTGAAAAAGACAAATTTCCGCCGATTTAGTTGGAAGCGGGTCAAATTTGAACTGTAGCTACCTTGTAGTTTGCTCTTTATTTTTTACAAAAATCATTTCTAGGTACATAAGTATCTATTTAATCAGAGAAACACCAAAAAATACCAAGGTTCAACCACTAGCTAGGAACGGTCATTCCCGCCGTTTTGACCGCATTATGAAACGGGCATAAAAAAATCAAAAAAAATCAAAAAATTGGAACACCTTCGCATTGTGTCATTATATATGACCAAGTTACCAGGAAAAATAATCTACTTGTAATACGGCAATTCTTTTAAAAAAGTGTTCTCAGAAATGAGCTATCATGCGTGAAGATTCATGGCTTTCAAGCCAAATGATCAATCCTATGGCCACATTCATGGCATAGTTTGTTCAAATGATCTCATATTGTGCACAAGGGTGCATCTTGGAATGGCAAACGATGTTGCCTAAGGGAGTTTTCATTTTCTTTCGACGAAAAATTCATTTTTCCATTTTTCGAGTGCCCAAAAGGAGGTGTTTTTGTGAAGGACCTCCCAAATAATTGTTGCAAAATTGGACCAAATCATTTTTATAAAATACTAGTCCATAGTTAATGCACAATTGACAAAATGGTTGGGTGTAAAAAGTTTTGATCCACCTCTGGTGAAAAAGACAAATTTCCGCCGATTTAGTTGGAAGCGTGTCAAATTTGAACTGTAGCTACCTTGTAGTTTGCTCTTTACTTTTTACAAAAATCATTTCTAGGTACATAAGTATATATTTAATCAGAGAAACACCAAAAATTACCAAGGTTCAACCACTAGCTTGGAACGGTCATTCCCGCAGTTTTGACCGCATTTTGAAACGGGCATGAAAAATTCAAAAAAAAAATCAAAAAATTGAAACACCTTCGCATTGTGTCATTATATATGACCAAGTTACCAGGAAAAATAATAAACTTGTAATACGACAATTCTTTTAAAAAAGTGTTCTCAGAAATGAGCTATCATGCGTGAAGATTCATGGCTTTCAAGCCAAATGATCAATCCTATGGCCACATTCATGGCATAGTTTGTTCAAATGATCTCATATTGTGCACAAGGGTGCATCTTGGAATGGCAAACAATGTTGCCTAAGGAAGTTTCACTTTCTTTCGACGAAAAAATCATTTTCCATTTTTCGAGTGCCCAAAAGGAGGTTTTTTTGTGAAGGACCTCCCAAATAATTGTTGCAAAATTGTACCAAATCAATTTTATAAAATACTAGGACATATTTAATGCACAATTAACAAAATGGTTGGGTGTAAAAAGTTTTGATCCACCTCTCGTGAAAAAGACAAATTTCCGCCGATTCAGCTGGAAGCGGTCAAATTTGAACTGCACCTGCCTCATAGTTTGCTATTTATTTTTTCCAAAAATCATTTCTAGTTACATAGGTACCTATTTAATCATAAATACATGGTTTGGTGGCGATACGTCGAGGTTTGGGCGGTGGTCAAGGGCCCCAACTCTAGAGCGCGTAAACTCGCATGCTCGCCGCGTGGTCACCGCGTGATTGTGGCGTTACCATGTGTTCTGGGAGGCCTAGGCATGTCTAGTGGGTTGGGCACTCCCCAGGTAGGTGCTAGGAAGAAAATTACAACATAAGATTCTCACGAGGAGACCGATCGATGCTCAAACATGAATTAGCAGCCATGTGTTTGATTAGCGGTACGGGAAATGCACATGGCTAATGGGCGTGAGTTTTGGTTCAGGATGATCAGTTACTAAGAAGACCGTCTTCACAAATTTTCAGCTCAAAAGGAGGAGTCTAGGTGGTACTTGCTTTGCAAAGTACCACACTGGACATAAATACGAATGTTGAAGCTGGGCTCAAAATAATGAATGGATTGAGCTGGCATTTGGTGGAGGATAGTTATTTGGGCATAGGAAAGCACTGTAGGAAATGGATACCATTTGGACATGCCAAAGTGGTACTTCCTTCACAAAGTGTTTTTTGAACAGAATAGGAAAATGAATATTTTTGAATTATTTTTGAACTAGGCAAGGAAGATTTTTTTGCATATTTGACGAAGATACGACCCAAAGAATTTATGAGATTTTTTGGGGATTTTTGGGAATGACAGAAATATAGGTTGCTTCACAACCTAGGGCAAAAACTGCCACATGGACATGACACATAGGCAAAACTGATGAGGTGGCGCCTAGTCATAGCAATCCACCACAACTTACAAGGTTATGACCATCTATATTGGTCATGATAAGCAAGAAATAAGGCAGCGAACGAGTGTTGTTTGCTTTATGACCATTTCGTGTAAGGAAATTATGACCTTTTTGACCAAAATGGTCGTTATAGTTTAGGGTTTGGAGCCCCCCGAACAGCTTTTGACCAATTGGTCTCAAATGGTCATAGATTTATGATCAATTCTCCCAGGGTCACTGACAGAAGGTCATAAGTTGGCATATTTCTTGTAGTGAAAACATTTTGTATGTGTGGCTAGACTCAACCGTCAGCGGTTCGATCAATCAGGGGGCTCCTAGGTCGGAGAAGGCTCTGAATACCAACTTGTTATGCCCAGTATGCGACTATGTCTCCCACATGTCGAGGCACGACTGAAAGACATAAGCGCATACTAGAATGATCTCAAGTATGGTATCTTTGCACATCTCATGTAAAATTCAGTGATGAAATTGTATAAGATAGTTGGCTTACACTCGCCACGTCACACAATGAATACAATAACATACATCATCCAAATAACACAGGGCCCGACTACGGATGAAAGCCAAACGAGAAAGATACCATAAACACAAGGCCTGATCGCCCCTAGTAGGAACCACTACTGATTGTCGGAAAACGTCACATGCGTACGGCCACTCTCTTCATCGAGCTCCCAGTGAAGTTCTGAACCATCTCCTGCACTGGTCTCAGCGGTACCTGCTGCTGGTGTGTGTTGTAATCTGTGAGCCACAAGGACTCGGCAATCCCGTTCGCGGGTATCAAAACTAACAAAGCCTTTAGGTGAGGAAAGGCTATAAAAGTGTCTGCAGCAAGCACTAAGCATCTAGCTTACGAGTTCAGAGCGAGAATAGAACAAGTGCCAACGGTCGCCAAGTTGATCAAGAAGTGATCCTAGCTACTCACGATCAAACATAACCCCACCGTGTTCACTTCCCGAAGCCCTTCGGAAAGAGACAATCACGATTACTCACACAGGTAGTGTATTCTTAAGGATATGGTGTCAAGTTTCCTACAACCGGATATTAACAAATTCCCATTTGCCACATAACCGCGGGCACGGCTTCCGAAAGATCAAAACCCTGCAGGGGTGTCCCAACTTAGCCCATCACAAGATCACAATCTGCGGAGTCGCAACTCCAAATTCGGAAGACCCGAGTATCCTCGGAATCCCGTGCTCAAGATATTTTGACAATTAATCCAGCAAGACCTCCCGGCGTGCCGACACCCTGATAGAAGCCGCGCGTATCTCGTCTCAGGCCATGGCCGGATGAGCACTACGTACAGCAACCAAAGACCCCAGAGAACTGGGTGGCACCGCAAGTGGCTCTAGTTTGGACCAATACTCAAAATGAGAACTGGCCCGGGGGTTGATTAATAAATCCTCAGGTTAATTACTCCCTCGGCAAGTTTTAGTTGTTAGGCAAATGTAATACCAAAGTTGGGCCTTGCTGGAAAAGCTTTAAGCAGTGCGAATTATAAAGGGGGGCCCATAAACCCCAACCGTGTTAGGAACGCAAAATCAAGGAACATAACACCGGTTTATCGGGTCCTAAGGTGGCATGAGTGGAACAAAACACCAAGTAGAAGACCAAGCCTTCCACCCATTACCAATATATATGTGCATTATTAAACAAGATTTATATTGTGTTATCCCAATAAAGAAGTCCAACATGGAGCAATCTTCAACTTCACCTGCAACTAACAACGCTATAAGAGGGGCTGAGCAAAAGCGTACTTAGCCAATCAACAGTTTGCTAGGAAGGCGGTTAGAGTGTTTCATGGCAACAATAGGAGGCTGACAAACAGGAATAGGCATCGAGGCATATCTATAGAGCGAGACAACTAGCAAGGCAAAGATAGAGGTGATATCAAGGAACGGTCATCTTGCCTGGGATTCCGCAAGGAAGAAGAACGAGTCCATGAAGAAGACAAATCATCACAACTCCGGAATGAAACTGAAGCTAACGAGAGAAGCATACTGGAAAGAAGCAAGCAACATGGTAAACACACATATCATAACCATGGCATGATGCACAAACAAATATGATGCATGTCCGGTTTAAATATGCATGGCATGGCAAGGTGCACAAGCAATACTACAAGTTAAGTGGAGCTCAATATGCAAAGAGTTGCATATTGACAAAACACCACGCAGAATATTTAGTTTGATCTTGTTATGACCCAACAAGTTTAAATGTTTTTATTAAACATGGCAAGAGGTGAAGCATGAGCAAAACTACACTATCTAGTCATTTTAAATGAAGCCGGAAATAACAACAACAATTCCAGTAAAACCCCATATGTCATATAGCAATTCTTAAAGCAAAGAACAATTTTAAGCATTTTAATGTGTTATCATGATGCGGATGACAAATGCAAGTTGTATGAAATTTTTAGTTAAAAGTTGACATGAAGATGATATGGAGCATTTTTCGCCACGACGGAAAGAAAAGGGGGTCATGCGGCGAAAACGGATACGGTGCCACGGCAACGTTCCGTTGATCCGACAACTCGTCAAGATGTCGATGCAAAAGAAAGGTGGCATGAGCTTGTCATGCGAAAGAAGATGGGGTGATCCCGTTACCGGGTTCCCATGGGTTGGCGACAAGGAAAACGAGGGGCACTCCGGGCTCGAGGCAAACAAGTATTTCATCTCATACAACACAAGCATTCGTTCTCGGGTGTCGTCTCGGGGTTATACCTTCGAAGCGAGCGTTTTCGGAGGGGTTCGGGTTCGTCGAGGGAAGTAGTGGTACACGGGTCGTAGAGGAAGTAGTTGTTCACGGGGCGTAGTCGTACATGTCAACGGAAGTTGTTCACTCAATGGACTTCGGCAACGGTAGTCGTTCGGCATCGGTCGTCGAGGTACTTGGCGTTCACGTGACGGTAGTGGAAGTAGTTGTACACGGGTCTTCGGCGACGGTAGTTGTACACGTTTTCGTAGATGTTCATGTCGACAGTAGTCGAACTTGACTAAAAACACACCGGCTGTAGTTGTACTTGGGTTCTTGTGGTCTTGCCGTTGGGGTACTTGGCGAAACCCTGTAGTCATACACTTGGTTGTCGAGGCACTTGGTGAGTCTCGTGTAGAGGAACTTGGCGACATCTCTATAAAGCACAAAACGGAGCCCCCGCACACAGCTCTGGACGACGGTGGATGTGCTGCTGTCTGGCCTAGGACGAAGCCAGAGAAGTAGGGGAGGAGCTGGGATGCAGCGGCCGCGGCAGTAACTTGGGGTAGGGTTGGCCAGCAGGAGCAGGAGCGAGCTCGGCGGGGCCTGGGCGCTGACGAGGAGACGCGGGAGGCGGCAGGGACGCTCTGGCGACCGACCGCGATGTCGGATCGCAGCGGCGAGCGCGAATGGCGGCAGAGCAGAGGAGCTATGTTGCCGGCCTTGGCGACTCAGGAGGAGGACCGACAGGGAAGGAGGAGGGTGCGGCGCTGGTTGAAGGAGGCAGGGGCGCGATAACGCAGAGGAACGGGGCGGCGCGGTCAATCTGGCCGGGCAGAGCAGTGCAGCGGGGCGGTGATCGGGTTGTCGGGCGTGGGAGCCTGGTGGAGTCGAGGCGCGGGAGGAAGGTGAGGAGGAGGTGAGGTCGAGGCGCTGCGGGGCTCGTGGCGCCGGCGAAGGAGGTGGTGGCGCGGCCAGCATCGAGGAGGAGAGGGTCGGGCGCCGAGGAGGAGAAGCAGGAGGGCCAGGGTCAGCTGAGGCAGGGGCTTGTGCTCCTCCTTCGGTGGCGCTAGGAGGGAGACGAGGGAGGAGACGAGCGAGGGAGGCGGAGATCGAGCGAGGGGGGCGGTCGACCTCTGGGTGTGTGGCGGCGGGCAGAGGAACAAGAGGAGGAGAAGCAGCGAGCGAGGGGGGCGGCTAGGGTTAGCGAGGGAGAGAGTTGGGCCTGGTCTAGCTGTAGGTTGGGCCTCGGCGAGGAGGAATATGGCCGAGGGGAGTGGTGAAATAAGCAAGGAGGCCTGCTGGAAAAATAAAAATAAAAAGGGGTCTTCGCATTTTCAAAAAATAGAGAAAGGCAAAAGGAGAGGATAAAGGTGGAATTCCAACAAGTAACATATTTTTCTCGAGACAGAAAAATATAGAGGGTTTAATAAAAAATGGTTGGAAAGGCTTTAGCAGATACAATTCGAATAAGTTTGAATAAAACTCAAACTGTTTGAATTTGGAAGCAATTTAAAAAGGAACCAAAAGAGATCAGTTTCAACTGGCAGCCTAATAGCATGATTTATGGGAAGAATCGGAACATCCATGGATAAAGTAAAATTGCAACTCAATTTTACTAAAGGCCTCAAAGGAAGAAAAGGAAGTTGAGTTGGATGTAAGAAAATTGAAGAACGGTGCAAATGTGTTATTGGTGGTTCCAAACAAATGGAAGATTTTTATAACAGCTCCCTAATATCAGGAGGATATGTTATAAAGAGAAAACACCATGTGAGTTCCCTCGGTTTAAATAGATCAAAAGATCTATGCAAATTATTTAGTTGAGTTGCAAAAATTAATGACATGATGGCATGATGACATGATGCAATGCACAATAAAATAGAGCAAGCAAATAAAACACATGGCGAAACCCGGAATAGCTGGAAGTCTTCTGGAGCGTCGATCTTGGGGCGTCATAGCCAAGCCCTAATCTCTCTCGGGAGGGCTGATCTGGAGTCCGTTCGGGGCTTCGGAGAGTGGAGATCGTCGCCATCGTCATCAACAACCTTCCTCCATCACCAATTCCATGATACTCACCGCCGTGCGTGAGTAATTCCATCGTAGGCTTGCTGGACTGTGATAGGTTGGATGGGATCTATCATGTAATCGAGTTAGTTTTGTTAGTGTTTGATCCCTAGTATCCACTATGTTCTCAGATTGATGTTGCTATGACTTTGCTATGCTTGATGCTTGTCACTAGGGCCCGAGTGCCATGATTTCAGATCTGAACCTATTATGTTTTCATGAATATATGTGTGTTCTTGATCCTATCTTGCAAGTCTATAGTCACCTACTATGAGTTTTGATCCGGCAACCCCGAAGTGACAATAATCGGGACCACTCCTGGTGATGACCATAGTTTGAGGAGTTTATGTATTCACTATGTGTTAATGCTTTGGTCCGGTACTCTATTAAAAGGAGGCCTTAATATCTCTTAGTTTCCAATAGGACCCGCTGCCACGGGAGGGTAGGACAAAAGATGTCATGCAAGTTCTTTTCCATAAGCATGTATTACTATATTCGGAATACATGCCTACATTGCATTGATGAACTAAAGCTAGTTCTGTGTCACCCTAGGTCATAACTTCTACATGATGAATTGCATCCAACATAATTTCCCATCACCGATCCAATGCCTACGAGATTTTCCTATATTGCTTGTTGCTTTTTACTTTTTCGTTGCTACTATTACAAAAACTAAAAAAACACTATCGTTACTTTTATTGCCGCTACCGCCACTATCATATTACTTTGCTACTAAACTATCTTGCTGCAGATACTAAGTTTCCAGGTGTGGTTGAATTGATAACTCAGCTGCTAATACTTAAGAGTATTCTTTGGCTCGCCTTGTGTCGAATCAACAAATTTGGGTTGAATACTTTACCCTCGAAAACTATTGCGATCCCCAACACTTGTGGGTTATCAAGACTATTTTCTGGCGTCGTTGCCAGGGAGCATAGCTCTATTCTTTAAGTCACTTGGGATTTATATCTGTTGATCACTATGAAGTATTTGAAGGACTCAAAAACCAAGATCTTACCCTCAACTATGAGGGGAGGTAAGGAACTGCCATCTAGCTCTTCACTTGATTCTCCTTCTGTTATGAGTAAACTTGCGACACCTACTCCTGCTATTGAATCTGATATGTCGTATGTTCTTGATGATGCTACTTCTGCTATGTATGATGAAACTACCTCTATGCCTGATACTGTGCCACTAGGTGAATTTCTAGATGAACCAATTGCTAAGGTTAGGGAGAATGCAAATGTTGAAACTGATGATATTTATGAAAGTGATGATGAGGCTACTCCCAATAGACATGAATTGCCTGTTGTGCCTGAGGGTTATGTTATGGATGAAGAAACTGCTAGAGAGTTTCTTGCTTTCAATGATAGATATGATCTTAAGAAATTATTATCTAAGCTAAAGGAAAAGTCCTTGAATGCTAGAATGAAACATGACCCTGCTTTTGCTACTTCACCTATCTGTGTTACTGATAAGGATTATGAATTCTCTGTTGATCCTGAGTTAATTACTTTGGTTGAATCTGATCCTTTCCATGGCTATGAGTCTGAAACTGTTGTGGCACATCTTACTAAGTTGAATGATATAGCCACCCTGTTTACCAACGATGAAAAGATTCGTTACTACTATATCCTTAAGTTGTTTCCGTTCTCGTTAAAGGGTGATGCTAAGACTTGGTTTAATTCCCTTGATTCTGGTTGTGTGCGTAGTCCCGAGGATATGATGTATTACTTCTCTGCTAAATATTTTCCCGCTCGTAAGAAACAAGCTGCCTTACGGGAAATATATAACTTTGTGCAAATTGAAGAAGAGAGTCTCCCACAATCTTGGGGGAGGCTTCTCCAGTTACTTAATGCTTTGCCTGATCATCCTCTTGAGATGCATGATATACTTGATGTCTTTTTTAATGGACTAACCGATGCTTCCAGAGACCACCTGGATAGTTGTGCTGGTTGTGTTTTTAAGGAAAGGACAGTTGAACAAGCTGAACTACTATTGAATAATATACTGGCCAATGAAAATAATTGGACACTTCCTGAACCAGCCCCTAAGCTAACTCCGAAGAAAAGAGGTGTTCTATTTCTCAGTCCTGAAGATATGCAAGAGGAAAAGAAATCTATGAAAGAAAAAGGTATTAAAGCTGAAGGTGTTAAGAATTTACCACCTATTGAAGAAATACATGGTCTTGATAACCCGACACAGGTAGTAAAGGTAAATTCTCTTTATAGATTTGATGAAGGTGATATTCCTCGTTATAAGTCTGCTAGCCAACGCTTAGATGAGTTTGACAATTTTATTGTGAAACAAGAAAACTTCAATGCTTATGTTGGTAGATAATTACAACACAACGCTTATATGATTGAACGCTTGAGTGATTATCTGTCTAGAGCTAAAGGTGAACTGAAACTCATTAGTATACATGCTTCTATGGTTACCACTCAAGTAGAACAAGTACTTAAGGCTCAGAACGATTTGCTCAATGAATTAAATAGTAAGAATAATGATAATGCCATTAGAGTTGTGACTAGAGGTGGTAGAATGACTCAAGAACCTCTGTATCCTGAAGGCCACCCTAATAGAATCGAGCAAGATTCTCAGAGACTAATTTAGATGCACCCAGTTCTTCTAAGAAGAAGAAAAAGAAAAATGATAGAACCTTGCATGCTTCTAGTGAACCTGTAGCTGACACACCTGAGAATCCCAATGATATATCTGTTTCTGATGCTGAGACACAATCTGATAATATTAATGATGATGTTCATGATGATGCTCAACCTAGCAATGATAATGATGTAGAGATTGAACCTGCAGTTGATCTTGATAACCCACAATCAAAGAATCAACGTTATGACAAGAGAGACTTTGTTGCTAGGAAGCACGGTAGGGAAAGAGAACCATGGGTTCAGAAACCCATGCCTTTTCCTCCTAAACCATCCAAGAAAAAGGATGATGAGGATTTTGAGCGCTTTGCTGAAATGATTAGACCTATCTTTTTGCATATGCATTTGACTGATGTGCTTAAAACAAATCCTTATGCTAAGTATATGAAAGATATTATTACCAACAAAAGAAAGATACCTGAAGTAGAAATTTCCACCATGCTTGCCAATTACACTTTTAAAGGTGGAATTCTTAAGAAATTAGGAGATCCAGGAGTACCTACTATACCTTGCTCCATTAAGAAAAACTATGTTAAAACTGCTTTGTGTGATCTTGGAGCTGGTGTTAGTGTTATGCCGCTCTCTTTATACCGTAGACTTGACTTGAGTAAGTTGACACCTACTGAAATATCTTTGCAAATGGCTGATAAATCAACTGCTATACCTGTCGGTATTCGTGAGGATGTGCCTGTTGTAGTTGCAAATGTTGCTATTCTAACGGACTTTGTCATACTTGATATTCCCGAGGACGATAGTATGTCTATTATTCTTGGAAGACCCTTTTTGAATACTGCAGGGGCTGTTATTGAGTGCAACAAAGGCAATGTCACTTTTCATGTCAATGGTAATGAGCATACGGTACACTTTCCGAGGAAACAACCTCAGGTCCACAGTATCAATTATATTGAAAAAAAATCAACTATCGCTATTGGAGGTTTTGAATTTCCTCTTCCTACTATCAAGAAGACATATGACATCCTTATTGTTGGGGACCTACATATCCCCATTGAGGTAACCTAGTGTTATTCGAAAATTCTCCGGTTTCATATTACTCGGAAAGGGTTTATTAACAAGACCTGATCAACCTTGTTAATGGATTCCTTTTGATGAGCATGGGATAGGCGAATCTAGATAGCACAAACCTTTTGTACCCACTTTTTTCTGTTAATTAGGATAAATAAAGCAAAAATAGTATTCTCTGTCTGTTTCCAGACTTATCCGTGCAATAAAAAAATACCCCGAAAATAAAAGTTCTCCAAATGCCATGAAAATGAAATATGATTTTTTTTCTAGAATATTTGAGGAAATATTGCATATAACACACAACGAGGGGAGCCAGCACCTGGCCACGAGGGTCCAGGGCGCGCCCCCCTGCCCAGGGCGCACCCCATGCCTCGTGGGCCCCACGTGGCCCCCCTCCACTTATTCATGCACCCATGCTCTTCTTCTTCCTCCCAAAAAAATCACCAACCAGCTCAAACCCGAGTTCTAGCTCATTTTGCTGCCATTTTCCATCTCCTTGCTCAAAGCACCATTCACCAAACTGTTTGGGGAGATTGTTCCTTGGTATGTGACTCCTCCATTGGTCCAATTAATTTTTGTTCTAGTGCTCTATTTATTGCAAATTTATGTTGTTGTGGTGACCTTGTTCTTGAGCTTGCATGTCAAATTTTATTGGTCCCAAGTAGTTCTAATGCATGATATAGTCTCTAGGCACTTATAGGAGTTGTTGCTATCAATCTTGTTGAGTTTGGTTAACTTTTATTGTGAGTTACTAAAAATTTCAGAAAATTTCAGAAAAATACATAGGAAAAACTTCCAAGGTGGTTCTTCAAGGAAGCAAGAACCGAGGCTCGCGTTCCGTGAGCCGGACGATGAACCACCAAGGGATGCTGACGTGCGGCCTTGTGAATGGACGTCAGATGAATTTATGGACCAGGCAGGCATCGAGGATGAATTTTACGCATATGTGCGCAACGCTGACCTCGAGGGCTTCATACAAGATAAGTGCCCTCAATACCGTGGCTTAACTGATAGCTTTGTGAGAAGGTTTAAATTTTCATCTTCACGTAATTCTCACACTGTACTGTTTGACCTGTATGATAAGTCTTACACCATGGACTTAGAGGATTTTAATGATGCTTGTAAACTCCCACAGTGGGGCAGTATGGGTGATCCTCGTAAATCTGAATTTAGAGAGTTTCTTGCTAGTATCACCGTGGGAGAATCTAGAGAAATCACACATGCTACCATAGGGAGCATCCATTTTCCTGCTATTCATTACTTTGCTCTCTTTATCGGTAGATGCATAAACGGTAAGGATGAGGCTTGCCACATGTGTGTCCCTGATCTTAGTGTTCTCAGGAGTGTTGTATTAGGTGATAGACAATATAACTTGGGAGCCATTGTTGCACGTAGGCTACATCATAATGGTTTGCATGGAGATTTATTTGGTGGGATCTATGCCACTCGCATAGCCCGCTTTCTTGGTGTGCCTGTGCACGAGAATGATGAACCTTTACCTCCTCCTTATTTAGATTGCCATGCTATGACTAGTCACCGGTTTATAGAGTGGGATGATCAAACCCTCAAATATCGACTAATCTTTAACAGGCAGCATGCCATCCCTATTGTTCTTCCTGCCCCCACTTTGTTTAACTTTCAGGCAAACGGGAGATACACTATAACTATGGAGGAGGCAAATACTTATTATAACATGACGGAGGTAGCCCGCCTTCGAGCTGCAGCTCAGCATGTAGTATCTGCTGCATCCCAGTACAACCCCAGCTTGGGGGAGTACGTGTTTCTCACCGACTTTACATTCATATTCACACACTTATTCTAGTTGTCGGTGCTCACACTCTTTCATTGTAGCATCCATGCTTAGTTTCAATTTATTTTTCTTAGTCTTTTTTTTTGTGTGCTAGAAAAACCCAGAAAAACAAAAAAATATTAGTTGTAGCTTCTAGCTAGTTTAATTTCTTTGCTTGTAGTAGTAGTTAAAATGAAAAACCCAAAAAGATTTCCCGTTCTTCTTTTGCTTGTTGGGAGCTTTCCCGTGTAAATAGTTTATTTTCTTTTCTCTCGGGGATAAGAGTAGAAGACCATGATTAAAATGCTGAGTGGATCTCATATGCTTTGTTGTTGATTTAACCTTGAGCCATATTACCTTGTCTTCTCTCTTGTATTAAATGTCTGCAGATTTCAGCTTAGTCCAATGCACGTGCACTATTATTATTATCCACACCGTTCGGCCGTGCGAGTGAAAGGCAATAAGGATGATATATGATGAACTAATTGAGATGAGAAAAGCTGGTATGAACTCGACCTCTCTTGTTTTTGTAAATATGATGGCTCGTCGTTCCTGATTCAGCTTCTTATGAATGAAACATGCTTGCAAAGACAATTAGAGATCATAGCTGCTTATGCCATGCTTAATTATATGAGGGTTTATAATGGTCTATCTTGCGTGCCAACATGATATTAAAATGGTTGTGATGTGGTATGATGGGGTGGTATCCTCCTTTGAACGATTTAAGTGAACTGACTTGGCACATGTTCACGCATGTAGTTGAAACAAATCAACATAGCATCCACGATATTTATGTTCATGGTGATTTATATCCTACTCATGCTTGCATTCATTGTTGATTAATTTTAATGCATGTTCATGATCGTTGTTGCTCTCTAGCTGGTCGCTTTCCAGTCTCTTTCTAGCCTTCACCTGTACTAAGCGGGAATACTGCTTGTGCATCCACTTCCATAAACCCCAAAGTTATTCCATATGAGTCCACCATACCTTCCTATATGCGGTATTTACCTACCGTTCCAAGTAAATTTGTATGTGCCAAACTCTAAACCTTCAAATGAAATTATGTTTTGTATGCTCGAACAGCTCATGTATCAACTAGGGCTGTCTATATCTTCCATGCTAGGTGGGTTATTCTCACGATGAGTGGACTCCGCTCATCATTCATGAGAAAATGGCTGGTAATCGGGATGCCCGGTCCCATGCTCAAATCATAATAATTAAACAAAACTCCCCCAGGGCTGTTGCTGGTTTGGACGGTACCCGTTGTTTCGGGCTAGCCGTGGAGTGTACTTGTTGGTGGTTGGGGGAGTATAAACTTTACCATTCTGTTTGGGAACCGCCTATAATGTGCGTAGCATGGGAGATATCGAGATTCTTGGTTGTTATGTTGACAATGAAAGTATACCGCTCAAAATGTTATTCATCTCTATTTAAAAATCGAGCTCTGACACCTCTACAAATCCCTGCTTCCCTCTGCGAAGGGCCTATCTATTTACTTTTATGCAGAGTCATCATCCTCTTATCAAAGAGAACCAGTAGGAGAGCACCTCTGTTGCATGTATTACTATTAATTTGCATTGAGTATGATCATGACTGGATCTCTTTTACCATGAATTACAATGTCTAGTCGGTCCTTGATCTTTAAAGGTGCTCTGCATTTATGTTTTGCGGTCTCAGAAAGGGCTAGCGAGATACCATCTTGTTATATCATATCATGATTGTTTTGAGAAAGTGTTGTCATCCGAGGTTTATTATTATTTCTCGCTGGTTGATTATGCCATTGATGTGAGTAGTCTTGACACCTGAAAGTTATTGTGAATGTGGTTAGTTCATGATCTTGTTGAAAACCTGAATGATGGCTTACATATTTACAACAACAAGAGCAAACAGAGTTTGTCAAAGTTTTTTTTATCACTTTCAGTTTATCAACTGAATTGCTTGAGGACAAGCAAAGGTTTAAGCTTGGGGGAGTTGATACGTCTCCAACGTATCTACTTTTCCAAACCCTTTTGCCCTTGTTATGGACTCTAACTTGCATGATTTGAATGGAACTAACTCGGACTGACGCTGTTTTCAGTAGAATTGCCATGGTGTTGTTTTTGTGCAGAAATAAAAAGTTCTTGGAATGACGTGAAACTCCACGGAGATTTATTTTGGAAAATATAAAAAGTATCTGCAAGAAGATCCATACCTGGGGGCCCACGGGGGCGCGCCCCCCTGCCCAGGGTGCGCCCCCTGCCTCGTGGGCCCCCTGGTGCTCCATCGACGTATCCCCAGATCCTATAAGTTCACTTTCGGGGAGAAACTAAAGGGAGAAAGAATTATCGCGTTTCACGAGACGGAGCCGCCGCCAAGCCCTAATCTCTCTCGGGAGGGCTGATCTGGAGTCCGTTCGGGGCTCCGGAGAGTGGAGATCGTCGCCATCGTCATCATCAACCTTCCTCCATCACCAAGTCCATGATGCTCACCGCCGTGCGTGCGTAATTCCATCGTAGGCTTGCTGGACGGTGATGGGTTGGATGGGATCTATCATGTAATCGAGTTAGTTTTGTTAGGGTTTGATCCCTAGTATCCACTACATTCTGAGATTGATGTTGCTATGACTTTGCTATGCTTAATGCTTGTCTCTAGGGCCCGAGTGCCATGATTTCAGATCTGAACCTGTTATGTTTTCATGAATATATGTGTGTTCTTGATCCTATCTTGCAAGTGTATAGTCACCTACTATGAGTTATGATCCGGCAACCCCGAAGTGACAATAATCGGGACCACTCCCGGTGATGACCATAATTTGAGGAGTTCATGTATTCACTATGTGTTAATGCTTTGGTCCGGTACTCTATTAAAAGGAGGCCTTAATATCCCTTAGTTTCCAATAGGACCCCGCTGCCACGGGAGGGTAGGACAAAATATGTCATGCAAGTTCTTTTCCATAAGCACGTATGACTATATTCGGAATACATGCCTACATTGCATTGATGAACTGGAGCTAGTTCTATGTCACCCTAGGTTATAACTTCTACATGATGAATTGCATCCGACATAATTTCCCATCACCAATCCAATGCCTACGAGCTTTTCCTATATTGCTTGTTGCTTATTTACTTTTCCGTTGCTACTATTACAAAAACTACAAAAACACTACCGTTACTTTTATTGCCGCTACCGCCACTATCATATTACTTTGCTACTAAACTATCTTGCTGCAGATACTAAGTTTCCAGGTGTGGTTGAATTGACAACTCAACTGCTAATACTTAAGAGTATTCTTTGGCTCCCCTTGTGTCGAATCAAGAAATTTGGGTTGGATACTTTATCGTCGAAAATTGTTGCGATCCCCTACACTTGTGGGTTATCACTTTGCCTAAGCACTGCAACGATATGACCGAGGTGTGTTTCTGTGGAGAGGGGGCACCGCACACGGTTGGGAGAGATCAACTTGATCAACTTGTGTGTCTAGAGGTGCTCCCATGCCTCCGTATATAAAGGAGCAAGAAGGAGGACGGCCGGCCCCCTATGGCGCGCCCTAGAGGGGCAATCCTAATAGGAATAGGATTCCAATCCTATTCCTAGTAGGAGTCCACCAAGAAGGAGAGAGGGGGAAGGAAGGAGAGGGAGAGGGAGAAGGAAAGAGGAGCCGGCCCCTCCTTTCCTTGTCCAATTCGGACCAAGGGGGAGGGGCGCGCGTCCCAGCCTTGGTCGGCCCTCTCTCTCTCCACTAAAGCCCACTAGGGCCCAATACTTCCCTGGGGGGTTCCGGTAACCCCCCCCCGTCACTCTGTATTAATCTGAAACCTTTCTGGAACACTTCCGGTGTCTGAATATAGTCGTCCAATATATCAATATTTACGTCTCGGACATTTCGAGACTCCTCGTCATGTCCGTGATCTCATCCGGGACTCCGAACTACCTTCGGTGCATCAAAACTCATAAACTCGTAATACCGATCGTCATCAAACGTTAAGCGTGTGGACCCTACGGGTTCGAGAACTATGTAGACATGACCGAGACTCATCTCCGGTCAATAACCAATAGCGGAACCTGGATGCTCATATTGGCTCCTACATATTCTACGAAGATCTTTATCGGTCAAACCGCATAACAACATACGTTGTTCCCTTTGTCATCGGTATGTTACTTGCCCGAGATTCGATCGTCGGTATCTCAATACCTAGTTCAATCTCAGTACCAGCAAGTCTCTTTACTCGTTCCGTAATACATCATCTCGTGACTAACTCATTAGTCATTTGCTTGCAAGGCTTATTATGATGTGCATTACCGAGAGGGCCCAGAGATACCTCTCCGACACTCGGAGTGACAAATCCTATTCTTGATCTATGCCAACACCACGAACACTTTCGGAGACACCTATAGAGTATCTTTTATGATCACCCAGTTACGTTGCGACGTTTGATAGCACACAAGGTGTTCCTCCGGTATTCGGGAGTTGCATAATCTCATAGTCATAGGAACATGTATAAGTCATGAAGAAAGCCATAGCAGTAAAACTAAACGATCATAGTGCTAAGCTAACGGATGGGTCTCGTCCATCACATCACTCTCCTAATGATGTGATCTCTTTGATCAAACGACAACTCATGTCTATGGCTAGGAAACATAACCATCTTTGATCAATGAGCTAGTCTAGTAGAGGCATAATAGGGACATACTGTTTTGTCTATGTATTCACACATGTACTAAGTTTTCGGTTAATACAATTCTAGCATGAATAAAAGACATTTATCATGATATAAGGAAATACAAATAACATCTTTATCATTGCCTCTAGGGCATATTTCCTTCAGTAGTACCGCTGATTCACAGCGGTAGTACCGCCCATGGGCACATGCGGTAGTACGGCCTCGGTTCCATGCTAGTACCGCCTCGACTCCAGACCTGCGTACCTCGTTTCGGGTTCAGCGGTAGTACCGCTTGTAAGCGGTAGTACCGCCCCTACTACCGCTACTAGTGCGCTCAACGGCCCTCCTCTTTGTTCTTCTCCCTTTTGGCGATGTGTGAGGTCCCACACCGCTGGGCCAAGCGGAAGTACCGCTGCGGCCAGCGGTAGTACCGCTCGCTGCGGGCTGAGAATGGGGATAACGGTTGGATTTTCTCCCGGTTGTCAGAATCGCGATTCTGTTGTACGATTCTACGACTTTACGATCCAAACTAACCCCTCTGATTCTACGACTTTAGTTCATAGAATCTACGTTTCTACGATCCTGATAGTGAAGATTCCATGATTTGCGATCCTACCATCAGGGCTCCGATCCGATTCAAAATTGCGATTCTGACAACCTCCCTCCTACAAAAGGGGGTCTTCTTCCCCATTGAGCCTTATCTCTTGAGCTCGTGTTCTTTCCCCATTGTTGACCTTCATCGAGCTTGCTATCCCTCAGTCCCTCCATGGATTCTTGCTAGTTTTTGTGTGTGTGGGGGGGGGGGGAGATCTAGATCCACATTTCCACCAATCACTTTCTCCTCTATCTGAGGGGAACCCTTTGGATCTAGATCTTGGAGTTCTTCATGTTCTTCTTCGTTCTTCCTCTCACTTTCCTCTCTAGCATTTGTTGCTTTGATGGGATTTGGGAGAGAAGGACTTGGGCACTCCGTGTGCCCTTGCCATCACATTTAGTGCATCGTTTGAGTTCTCCACGGTGATACGTGGAAGTTACAAGTTGAGAAGCTTATTACTCTTGGGTGCTTTGTACCCTTGAGCTTGTTCCTCTTGGGTGCTTGGGCGCCCTAGAAGGTTGGTGGTGTTCGGAGCTCAATCATTATGGTGTAAAGCTCCGGGCAAGCGTCGGGGTCTCCAATTAGGTTATGGAGATCGCCCGAGCAATTTGTCGGGTTCGGGTGACCGCCCCGAGGGTTGCCAAAGTGTACGGGTTCGGTGACCGCCCTCAAGGGTCCCTTGGTGGAATCACAGCATCTTACATTGTGCGAGGGCGTGAGGAGATTACGATGGCCCTAGTGGCTTCTTGGAAAGCATTGTGCCTTCACACCGCTCCAAACGGAGATTAGCATCCGCAGGGGTGTGAACTTCGGGATACATCATCGTCTCCGCGTGCCTCGGTTATCTCTTACTCGAGCCCTTTACTTATGCACTTTACTTTATGATAGTCATATTGTTTCTTGCTATATACCTTGCTATCACTTAGTTGTTTATCTTGCTTAGCATAAGTTGTTGGTGCACATAGATGAGCCTAGTTGTTGTAGGTTTTGTGCTTGACAAATTAACCGCTAGGTTTATTCCGCATTTGCTCAAGCCTAAACCCTAATTATTTTAAAAACGCCTATTCACCCCCTTCTAGGCGACATCCACGATCTTTCAATATTGAACAAGAAGCAACAGCCTGGTAGTTCCTTGTAATTGCTTGAATAGCAAAATTTGTTCTTCCCACGGGTGCAACGTGTTCTCCTTTTGAAACCTCCAGATGTTGCCACCAAATATACCAGGACTTGATCGGTTAGACCTGCCCTAGACTGGGTATATTGCACGGGAAAAAAGATCTTCCAAGCTGCCCTGGAATAAATATTAAAGTTGTCGAAATGAAATTAGCAAGATAAATAATTTACGGATATTCAAGACAAATTATAAGAGAACACAAGATTATTAATATAATCTCCAACAATCAAAAAAACACATGGCCATCTAGCTTTTTCTAATGCATAATTCATATCCAGCTTCTAAAATATCACAACCTCTTTGTGATGGTCTTCAAAAACGAAATCACAATGCAGCAAACTCTGCACATAAAAATATTAGTTGATTCAAAATACAATTACAAAGTGGGATTTACAGCAGAGAGAATGCATCTAATTCCGAAAACATTGGTTCCACACCTGTGCCAACATTCATGTTCATCCATATAGCTTATATGCAGTTATGCTCAACAAGTTCATCATACCACAACATCATAGCGGACCTTGCCATCTGTGCTGCCTTGCTATCCTCTACTCAACCTCGGTGATCATCACTATCCTAATATGCACATCTGGAAGAAGAAAGTATACAGTGCCTGAAAAATAGTACTAGTTGGCAGTATTAAAAAAAACTTGGGAGTTCTAAATATAATTGCAAAGTGGGATCTACAAGAAACACAATGTACCTATCCCGAAAATGGTGCTTTCACATTCATCTTCATCTATATAGCTTACGCTCAACATGTTCATTGTGGCACAACATTATAGATGACCTATCATATGCACAACGATCAGCATTATAGATGACCTCGTCAACAATCAGCATTATCCTCATGCGCACACATGGACAAGAAGAAAGTACCTTTCACCTGGAAATAAAACTTGGCAGTTTGGAGTTCCGACTTCCAACATAATACAAGAGGGTTATTAGTGTGTGGTGCTATTAATTCGGAAAAGATGATAGCCTCCAAAAAATGTCATAATTTTAAACATCAAATAAATTATAGGCTACAAATTGTTACATCGAGATTAAGAACTCTTCTTGCACTTGTTATAGAAACAACTTTCAATTACCTATAACTAAGATAAAATTTTCCAAGATTAAGAAACGATCCTAGAGCTTCACTAGTCCAAATCGTCTGGTTGAAAACATAATTCATAGTTTTATACTATCATATAATTGGTCCATCAACCAGATAACACCATTCCAAAACATACTTCCAGTTAAAATAGACAAAGGGGTTGCCACTATCTGTGAAAAGCTCAGAGAGGAACTTCTCACATGCTACAATTATACATTAAGTTCATCATTAGTCACATATCATAACAAGCTAACAAGGGCAGTGAGGACGAGCAGCATCAATTTGTGCAATCAGTTCAAGAGAGAATTATCATTTCACACTGATCCCAGCTTTACATGAGGCTCGGAAAAAGACTCACAATTGAAAACAAAATTAGTACTCCCTCCGTCCCAAAATTCTTGTCTTAGCTTCATCTAGATAGGGAAGTATCTAACACTAAGACGTGACTAGATACATCCGTATTTAGACAAATCGAAGACAAGAATTTTGGGACGGAGGGAGTAATAAACATGGATTAAGGGAGAATTTCACAAATACAACAGAACGTTCAGGTAAATCATTAGTAAGCTGGTCCAAGCAATCATAGTATCATAATATCAAAAGCATATATGCACCTAGCTTATTAACTTGCAGTTTTTACTTTTTAGGCATAAGCTGTCCTTATATTCGTCGACAATTTCATTCTCAGCATAAAGCTCTTGTTTTCTCATGCATGAAAGGCAAACAGCCAAACAGGGCCAACTTTTCATTAAAGCCATCAAGCAGATCACAAAACTACAGATAACATTATCATCTACCACTACTGCTAATTTCGCCCAGAATTAACTCTCCTTTGTCCATACCCTAATTTCAACCTCTGGATCTGGTCATTGGTCCTTCCGTCGCTGCAGGAAGAAAACCATCTTTGTATCAGTAGGATGCGACCATATTCGGTACTGAGACACAACCACATGAATCGTATGAACTTCACTACGTCATGTGGGGAGCGCTAAACGTACAAGATGGCCGCACCCATCAAGAGGTGCCGACCAATGCTTGATGTCTGCATCGTTGCCTCGTAGATGGTCATGTTCCTCCTTTGCCAGCCTTGGAGCATTCATCCATCCTCCCTCTCTCTCTCCCCGGATGCGTAAATGTCGGTTTCACCACATGGACAGACTACGATGAAGGGCCCAAGGAACCAAAGTTAATCTAAAGGCCAAGAAGATCAGCTTATAGCTGATACCGAAGTCTAGCAACAAACCTGTACCAAGTAAAGTCACGCCTCAGGTTTTTGAGGGGCTTCTATCCCTCAAGGCCCCAAGGGCCTGTGCTGCTGCAATCTCTTCCTTCAGAGAATCAATTACTTTTTGCAACACAACCTTTTCAGCTTCTCGAGCAGCAGAAGCCTCTTCGATCATTTCCCTCGTCCCAACTTCACGTCTTGGTAGGTAAGCTCCTTGATCCGTATTCGTTCCAGTTGCATCCCTTTCCTGAGCATCTTTCACGGGCCCAATCGGTCTAAGGTAGTAGAGTGTTTTAGTTGAAACCCTCTTGACCAGTTCAGGATTTGCATCTACTGGATTGCTAGAATACATCTTATTGTTTCCTACAAAAAATATAAGACAAAAGAAAGGAAGGCTGCATTAGCACTAGTTTGTTGTGATGTTTAATTTGCCTTTTGTCTGGATTGATAAATAGAACTGCCACTTCATGAATTCTCATACCTGGGCTCTTCCTGTTGACCACTATAGAGTCTTCCATAAGGGTATCTGATTGTTGGTTTGATGCTGATGCATCTTCATTAGCTTTTTCATTACCTTCCCTCGGCATTGCACCCACCTCATGTTCCTTGCCCACTGATTCGTCAAACTCTTCATCACTGATCACAATGATGTCTTCAAGACTTGGCTGCACATGACCTGCAGTTGCACCCACCTCATGTTCCTTGCCCAGTGACTCGTCAAACTCTTCATCAAGCATCACCACGACTGCCTCCACATCAGGTGAAGCTTGTTTCACATTTTTCGTTTTTGTGCCCTTTCTTACGCATCTCAGGGTCGAATCATTCGCAATTTGTGCTGACTCGGCAACTTCCGCAAGATGTTCCAGGGTACCCTGAACAGTGTCCAGGCCATTGAATTTTTCAACAAGAGGAGTATCAGTCTGTGAAACCTCGAAAGTATTTAATCTCGAAAAAAATACCTCGAAAGTATCTGGCGGAGGCATCCCTGGGACTGGGAGCACATGCTGCTTCTTGCCCGAATTATCATCATGAAGCACCTCCATGTTTTTGTTCCTGGGGAGAACCAAAACAGGAAACTCTTTCGAATTTACATTGCTATCAATGGCAGTAGCACACCCAAAAGCGTACGGCTTCCACCATCGTGCGTACTCGAACGTCACAACCAGCGTATACTGTGGAACGATGAAGGCGAAATTGCTAGGCTCCATAAAGTATGTTCCCCAAGCAATCTTCCAGTCTGAGTTAACACGGGCAACAGGCCCAGGCACGTCCTGATCGAAGCCAAGCTGCCTTGCAACACGATGAGGATTGTACTGCTCAATGCAGCGCAGGCCTACAAGCTCGCAAGCGCGCAGACACTGTGCAAAGGATAGCAGTTGTAGACTTCTTGCCATGTCCCGGCCATGAACCCAAGAGCAACTCTTCTTGGGAGACGGAGCAAAGGCGGTACTTCCATAGGGCCTCCACTCAAACTCCATTGGCAACATGAACACTCTGTGAAGGTTTATGGGGTCAATTACCTTGTGGACTTGATGCCACCGGGCAGCCCAAGGCAGGTGACGGGCGACGGGGACCTCGAGAGTGGTCGCCATTTCAGGGCGAAGCTCCGGGAACCTGGCCAAGACCCACAGCTGGAGGATGTGCAGCGGCGCCCACCCCACGAACGGCTGGTATCTCTTGTCCAAATTGATGTAGCGGTTCAGCGCGGAGAGGTCGCTGTAGATGCTGGCGAGAGCGGCGGGTCCGAGCGCCACGCACCCGCCACGCGCCAGCCGGGCGGCGACGGGGAGCACCTCTGCCCGGACCACGTCGAACGGCGGCGCCGGCAGCACGAAGAGCGACAACCACATGGCCAGGAACGCCCCGTGCTCTAGTAACCCGGTGGCGCCGCCGCCGCCCGCGGCAGGCCCCTCTCCTGCCGGGGGCTCGAGGAATGGCATCGCCCACGCGGAGTGGTCCGGTTTCTGGCTGTCGCTCCGGTAGAGCGCGCGGCGAACGGCCTCTAGCGCCTCCACATCCTCGCGAAGCGCGCCCTTTAGCGGCGCGCGCACGGGCCTGCCGAGCAAGGGCAGGCCCCCGAGCACGGCCACGTCCTCCAGCGTCACCGTCGCCTCGCCCCAGGGGAACACGAACGTGTTGGTCTCGGCGGACCAGATGGCGGCGAGCTGGAGCATCGCGCGCTCGTCGCGCCGCACCCGATAGGTGGTCGCGAGGATGGCGTCCTGGATCCCAATCTTCCGCCACAGGGGCTCGCACCGCGGGCGGAGCTTGGCCACCCACCGCGTCCACAGATTTGGAGCTTCCGCCCAGCCCCTGAACTCGACCTGGAGCCCGTCGGCGAGAATAGGGCCGGCGTTGCGTGGGGGAGAGGGGAGAGGGGGGCGCTGGCCGGCGCCCGCGCGCGGGTGGAGGAAGTGGGCCAGTCGAACAGTGGGGGTTGACAGGTCGGCGTCGCTGGAGATGACTGGGACAGCGGACTCTTGGACAAGGAGCTGCTCGCCGCCGGCCATGGCGGTGGCCGGTGGGGTTGGTGGTCCGGTCTGGGGTTCTGGGCTTTGAGGAAGGGGCAGGTGCGCACCCATATCGCCCCTGATTAAGGCCTCTTAGTTTAAATTTTTTTGGCCAAAAAAGGTTTTAAATGTTTTTTGCAGGATTTTTGGCGGTTAGAGTACTCTTTTCGCATCCTAAAAGAAACCTTTTTAACCTGTAGCACCGGGATCATAAAGAAATCTGCACATATTTTATGTACTGAGGAATCATTTGTACATTCGATAGAAAATTAATATTTTTCGAGAAGCGTCCTAGGGCTTGCTGGTGGACTGGACAGATGATGTCTCGCCGGCCCGGGCTCCCTTGCACAGTTCTACTCCCTCCGTTCCTAAGTACTTTAATAAGTCTTTTTAGAGATTTCAAAAAATGAATATACAAAACAAGATGAGTGAATCTACACTCTAAAATATGTCTACATGCATTCGTATGTTATAGTCTATTTAAAATGCCTTAAAAGATTTATATTTAAAAACGGAGCAAATAGTTGCTTCGGGTCCGTTTAGTTTAGGGTCTGTGACCAACGAAGCAGTACCAAAAAATCAGCGAGCGGCCGGCTGCCGTTTACTCAAGAACCAAAATATTGCCCCGCTCAAGGTAAAAGAGCAGATAGGTATTCTAAACACATAAGTGAAAATTGTGCCAGTTGCAGAATTATTGAAGATGAAATGCATCTCTTTTTCTTGTGCCCTTTTGCTAAGGCAGCCTGGTACCTTTTTGTGGTGTATTTGGAAATCTTGAAATGACAATCATTTTTGCAGGAAATTTAGATCACCTTCTCAGGTATATGCTGCAGCGGAGGCGATCTTGAAAGAAACTACTCCCTCCGTCCCATAATGTAAGACTTTTTTTTACGCTACATTAGAGTTAAAAAAACGTTTTACATTATAATGAAAGAAACTAGTATAGAAGTTGCAACACCTCCGAGCAATAATGTGATAGTCTCAACCGAGACTAACAAGGCTGTGATTGTTTTTTTTTCGAAACAGAGGCAAAAGCTTTACCTTTTTCATTAATTAAGAAGAAGATAGTTGCCCAGTTAATTGCCGGAAAACTGAGCGAAAATCGACACATCAAGGGCCAAGCCCATACTAGAACTCAAGCACCTAACTTACGACACCGCGGATGGCGCCTCCCAACAAGCCAACCCGCGAAACCTCATACGAACTACTCCCAAAATAAAAAACACCGTAGAAGAGGAAACAAAGACGCGACTAACATCTTGCAGAGTTGTCCCTCACGGCGGCACATGCCACCTGGTTGGCATTCTTGATCTTCTCTGTTTTGACAAGGCGAATCAATCCCTGGGTGATCGCAGGCATGGCAATGAGGCAATTGATCAGCTCGGTTAAGTCATGTAAAGTGTCACCTTCATCAATCGCAAAAGCACAGCCCTTTGCAACAACATGTACTTCATCAGAGATAGAACTAGCTAGGCTGATCTCAGCGGCCACCACCGGAGCATCTAACCCCAAGGTCAGCAGCTGCATGGTGTTGCCAATGTCCTCGGTACCTTGGTCCATGCGGTTTGCCACCAGCTCCGCCTGAGTCGTCGGCAACGACCCGTGCAAACCAACTGATGCGTGCCCTCCATGTGACGCCCGGGTAATCAAGCTACAGTAATCCCTACTAATGATGCCACGTCACCTCAGTTACTGTGAATAAACTCACGTTGATTCGTAACCAGTTCAAACTCAAATTCAAAATCAAGTCAGACGGTAACGGTTTTCAAAATATTAAAACTAAAATGTTCGGGTTGTGGCAAACAATTCATAAGTAATATTGGTGAAGAAACCAAGTTTTATAAAATGGATAAAAATGCACTAAGGTAACATAACCATGGCTTAACAAATTAATTATTGCCTTTTATAATTAATAAAATGTTAGGTTAATTTATTTGGGTGCCATAATTAAATGTGACAATAGTATATTTAGCTATACTGATCTCGGAGCTATTTTTGTATTTTTAATGTAGAGGTAAATTGAGAACTATACAGAAAGTAAATAAACAGAAAAGAATAAAATAAAAGAAAGAAAAGAAAACAAACACAACCCACCCCCGGGCCAAATGGGCCCAAAGGCCCAGCCGGCCAGCCCGCTGGCCCGACTGGACCATTCCCACTCCCTTATCCCCTCGTGCCGGAACCCTAGCCCACCATGCTACCCCCACTTCCCCATTCCTCGCTCTCTCCCTTCCCCCGACTCTGGATCAAGATCGGGGCTCGACCCCGACCCCGCCGACGCCGTTGCATCACCCGAAGCCGCCCCGTCGGTGGACCTTGCCGGCCCCGGCCATCGTCCACGCGCCCCGTCCACTCTTCCCCGACCGCGCCGCGCCCGTGGAACCGCAACCAAGCCACCGCCTCGCCGCGGAGGGACGGATCCTGGAGGCCACGTTGCGGATCCGGCCTCCCTCGCCTGCCTCCCCCTTGCCGGAGTCTCCCTCGTCGCCGTCACCGGAACCTCCACGACCTCCAACTCGCCCCCGCTCCTCGTCAACTGCTGTGAGCGTCTCCCTCCTCCTTTCTCCTTCACGCGGTCACCACCGTCCCGCCTAGCCCCCCCTGCAACTGCTCCAGCTGCAACCACAGCTCGCCCGCGCATGTACGCCCGCGCCTGTCCGCGACCCGACGTTGCTGCCCTGCGCCCGCTCGTGCACCCTCCCGTGCTGCTGCTTCACCCCGCCCGCATCGGCGCCGTCCTCCGCCGTCCGACCCGCCTCTGACCGCGCGCGCCGGTCGCGCCTGGCCCTCCCGGCCTCGCCGCCTCCGCCTCAGCCACTGGCGCCCGCAGCCACTGCCGTCGCAGCCCCGCCTCTGCCTCCGCCGTTGCTGCTGCGGCTCCGCGCTCGCCCCGCCGCCGGCTGTGGCCACCTCTCGCATGCTCTGCCCGTCGCCGTCCGCCGCGTCCACCGCTCGGTTCGCCCCGACCGGCTCCATGGCCTGCACAGGCCGGACCGGCTCCCGCCGTGCCCCGGCAGCCGCGTCGCCGAACTCGCCCGGCCCCGCTGCAGCCGCAGCCGCCCGCCGATGGCCGCATCGCCCGTCGCCCGTTCGCCACGCCAGATGGGCGCCCGATACCCGACGCCCGCACCCGCGAACGCCAGCGCCCGTTTGGCCCCTTAGGGCCAATGCCATATGGGCCCCACGGCCCAGAACGTTTTAATAAAAAAAGAATAAAAAGAATAATATATAAATATATAAAATAATTAAAATATTATTTGTTAATTAAGTAATTAAAGAATTAATTAAGTTAATTGATCATCATTAGCTTAATCTAAACACTTGTTAACCTAATTAATACTGTTTAGTTAAATCAGTCAATGACATGTAGACCCCACACGTCAGATTGACCCAGTCAACACCTCTGTTGACTACTGACGTCACGCTGACGTCATGCTGATGCAATAATATAATTTTCGAATTTATTTAATAATTAATAAATTAGAAAATGATTTAAAACTTTAAAAATTAATATAAAATAATTCATAACTCGGATGAAAATAATTTATATATGAAAGTTGCTCAGAATTTCGAGACGAATTCGAATACGTAGTCCGTTCATCCACCACGTGTCCCTAGCATAGGGAACATGCAACATTCCACCTCCGTTTCATCTGCCCGAAAACGTCAAACACCGGGAATACTTTCCCGGATGTTTCCCCCCTTTGTCGGTATCACCTCGTACCGCGTTAGGTCACACGTAGCACCGCGTATTTCCATGTTATGCTTTGTGGTGCGATGCTTGCTTTATATTTATTGTTTCTTCCCCCTCTTCTCTCCGATAGACATCGGGACTGAGACCGCTGACAGTTCCACGGTGATCGACTGCGTCGACGACGACCCCTCCTTATTGCCAGAGCAACCAGGCAAGCCAACCCCCCTTGATCACCAGATATCACCCATTCTCTTCTCTGTTATTCTTGCATTAGATTTGCTATTGTTGATGATTCGATAACTCCTATTCTGCTGCATAGCCTGTCATTATTGCTACCACTGTTGATACATTTACCTGTTATCCTAATGCTTAGTATAGGATGCTAGTACTCCATCAGTGGCCCTACATTCTTGTCCGTCTGTCATGCTATACTATCGGGTCGTGGTCACTAGGGTGGTGATCACGGGTATATATATACATACTTTACATGATACATGATGTGACTAAAGTCGGGTCGGCTCATTGAGTACCCGCAAGTGATTCGATGTGGGGGCTGAAAGGACAGGTGGCTCCATCCAGGTAGTGATGGGCCTGAGTTCCCGACGGCCCCCCAAGTGGATCTTTGTGGCGGAGCGACAGGGCAGGTTGAGACACCCAATGGAGATGTGGCCTGGCCCTGGTCGTTGTCTGCGGTGATTTCATAATAACATGCTTAACGAGTTTGGATATTTGATCTGAGTCTGGCCATTGGCCTATACGCACTAACCAGCTACGTGGGAATAGTTATGGGCACTCGACGTCGTGGTATCAGCCGAAGCCTTCTTGACATCAGCGACTGAGCGGCGCGCGTCGGGTTGGACCGCGTAACGTAACTTCCTTAGTAATTGAGGTTGCTAGGTCTGCTCACCGGCCGCGTACGCAACGTGCAGGTGTGCGTTGGGCGATGGGCCCGGACCCCTGCGCGCCTAGGACTTAGACCGGCGTGCTGACCTCTCTGTTGTGCTTAGGTAGGGCTGCGACGTGTTGATCTTCCAAGGCCGGGCATGACCCTGGAAAGTGTGTCCGGCCAAATGGGATCAAGCATGCTGGGTTATGTGGTGCACCCCTGCAGGGAAGTTAATCTATTCGAATAGCCGTGTCCCTCGGTAAAAGGACGACCCGGAGTTGTATTCCGACCTCATGACAACTAGAACCGGATACTTAATAAAACACACCCTTACCAGTGCCAGATACAACTCGGTGGTTGCTCTCTCACAGGATGATGTGCGGGAGGATCGCCGAGTAGGATTATGCTATACGATGTTACTTGGTGAACTTACCATCTACTCCCTTCTACTGCTACAAGACAGAGGCTGCGAGAAGCGAGGATACTTGTTACTTTCCAGCTACCCTCATCTTCTGCTGCAAGATGGAGGTTACGAGAAGCGTAGTCTTCGATTGGATTAGCTATCCCCTCTTATTCTGCTTTCTGCAGTTCAGTCCACATATATTACCCCTTTACACAGATATCATTGCATATGTAGTGTAGATCCTTGCTTGCGAGTACTTTGGATGAGTACTCACGGTTGCTTTTCTCGCCCTTTTCCCCTTTTGTCCCTTCTTCTCGGATGACGCAACCAGATGGTGGAGCCCAGGAGCCAGAGGATCCCGATGATGTTTCTACATGGAGTTCATCTTCGAGGAGTAGTTAGGAGGTCCCAGGCAGGAGGCCTTGCCTTTTCGATCGTTGCTACTTTTGTGCTAGCCTTCTTAAGGCAACTTGTTTAACTTATGTCTGTACTCAGATATTATTGCTTCCGCTGACTCTTGTGTTTTCGAGCTTTTGTATTCGAGCCCTCGAGGCCCCTGGCTTGTAATATAAAGCTTGTATTATTTTAATTTGTGTTTAGAGTTGTGTTGTGATATCTTTCAGTGAGTCCCTGATCTTGGTCGAACACATTTGCGTGCATGATTAGTGTATGGTCAAATCGGGGGCGTCACAAGTTGGTATCAGAGCCGACTGCCTGTAGGAACCCCCCTTTCCAACTCCTTGGCCGAAGTTGGGTCTAGTCATTGCAAAACTTTACTAACATGACTGTGTGGCCTACAGGCCCACGTCGCCATTGGGTGGTATTAGGATCTTTTACTCCTCATCTATACTCTGGGACTCTGATCTCTCTTCTATCCGGGTTAAAAGATTTTACTAACTCTGACTCTAGGTTCTCGTAACTATTTCTCCCGGAGAGTCCTCATTCCCGAAGATCACCTGTTTCGTCAGAAGATTCTAAGGATATCCCTCGATATTTTCCCGAGACCCTTATGCTCATCCCCTTTGCAATTCACTTCCACCGATATATCCCTACGGATATCTGTGTGCATTTGTGATTCTCATGATCGTTACTCGTCGCTCTTGTTGTTACAATATGCCTCGAAATATTCTTCGTTGTTTCGAGAATCCTTTGAGTTTACTGTCTTGCATTTCTATTTTGCATGAAAACCCTTACGGTTATTTCCTCACAATTATCGAGGATCCGTTCTTCTCAATTGTTCATGTGTCTAACAAAATTCTTCGGAATACTTTTTGATCTTTCTAAAAAATTTTGCAGCCTGTTACTCTTGAAATTCTTGCCTGCTTGCATTATGGTTAATTCCATATGACTAGTAGTCTTCGTTAAACATCCCTTGTCTTAGCCATTTTGAGCCTATTGGTTCAATGTATGCGTATGCATGCAATCATCTGGTTACCCTTTTTAAAATTATCTTTCTGGCTCAGACGTCATTCCGGACATGAGTTGGTTCTCGACGATTCAAACCTTTATTGATTGCCCAACTAAGTGTTTTCAACTTATCCATCCTTGATCAGAGCGTCTGCTTCTGATCCTTTGTTTTGGAAACCATAATTTCTTTCTATTTAAGCATCAGGCTAATAAGGTGATTCTTGGATCTGATGCCTCTGCATTCCTTCTTCCTCCGAGTGAGTACCGATACTCGCATCAGCTCCGTTGTGGATCACCCGATCCATTGTTGGATTGTTATCCGACAATATCCTTCATATACAATCACCTTGTGCGTTCTTCCCCTGATACATAATGCCTTTGGTAAATTGTATCCTCTGCTTGGCCAACCATGCTCTGCTTTTGAGCTTGTGTATTTACTTTTGAAACTTGTGGTATATGTTACTAAGATGCCCAATGGGTTGAACCTATGCCTTCCCCTAATCCGTGAGAACCTAAAAGTTTTCACAAGTCATACTTTTCCGGTGTTCTACCAAATAAAATTCCAACACTACAGTTTTATCAAATCGAGAGGTGAATGAAATGTTATGCATTAAAGAAGTGGGAGTCAACCTTGAACTTTGTGTTCATGCCCATGAAAATGATGTAGACCGTCTCGGAAGCTTCTTGCAAAATGATTATCCAGCTGTGTGATTCTTTCGATATTCTTGAATTGATTCCTTACAGTTATGGTTCCGACCATGCTGTCCTTATTCAATATATCTGGAATAAATCCATTCCAGGCCTCGTCAATTTTTGACAAGGTTAAAGCATCTACTGTCATAGGTCAATGACCTAGTTCAACTTCTATCGTGTTCTACCTTCGAGTTTTACCCTCTGATATCTCGAGGATATCATGCCTTTGCACTACACCTTTTGAACTTTGATGAAGTAATACCTTTGCTTGTCGTAATCACTCTATGGGTTCTAGGTTGCCGTCAACCGAGGACACCGTTTAGTAAATCAAATCTGCTCTAAAAGTTCAACACCCCTAGTAGATGTTACTGGGAAATTTTTAAACTCAATCTGGTTTATTCCTAGACTATCGGGTACGTCCCTTGTCTAGCTATCTTTGACTGTGCTACATCGTCCTTCTTTGGTGCACGAATTCTTCAGAGATTGAGCACAACTTACGTCGAGCTTTCAGCATCTGGTTGCTTGTTCAGTAAGGCAACTTTGATTCCGAGCTTGCATCTTATATATTGATCCTTTAACTTGCCACTTCGTCATTCCCTTGCTTGTTACCGTTGTTGTTTGATTGCATCCTCTTGAAACCTCCCGGCAAATGTGTCGGATCACCTTCAACACTTTGACTTCTTCCAAGATGCCAACTGAGTCATGATGAGAAATACCCTCCTTGCCCTCGATGATTTTTGTTATCATCGACAACACCCTTGACTTCCTTTCATCGCGAGCTTGTCCATGTTATGGATGCAACTTGCTATCCAGCTTGTATTCTGTTCTGCCTTGAAGTATTATTGTCATTATGTCCAGAATGTTGTGAGGATTTCTCCACCTCTTAGAGATTCTCGGTATGATGGTACTTCTCACCATCACCATTCTTCCTTGGTCCCCGTGTTGTTTTTAACCGGGATACCAATATACTAACGATGCTGTTTGAGTTCTATACTTCTAGCAACCCTATTGCTATGAAGTTAACGATCGACAGTTCGTTCTTAGACTGTTGGTTATAGAATCGTCACTCTAACATTGATCTTGCTGCCTAAGGTCATATCTCGGGCACACCTTTCAAGTTGCAACTAATGATTAATGGCGCATGTTTTCCTCAAGCATACACCATTATATCCTTTGAATTAACAAGTGTCATATTCTTGTTCACATTATTGTGGAAATCCACCCGTTTGGAATTCTCGATAAATTGACGCTGAGCCCATCAGCCACCTCCTCATCCTCTCCTTGGTTTAATGATGAACTATTGTTTCGGAAACCCGCTCCCATAGTTCATTTCCTGAGAATCTTGCAATGTTATTTTGTCAATTAATGTTGCACCGTTTCTTCTCGATCATCCCGAGTCTGAGGTATCATGACACCAACCGGATCTGAATCTCGGTCAGATAAGATGTCCGGGACAACTTTCCAGGAGTTATAATATTGGCCCTTTGATGACTCGGTAATATGATGTCATGTCTAGCACCCCTGGCTGGAGGACCCATCATTATAATTTCTTTTGCAAGGATAGCCATTCTTCCAGGAGGAAATTGTAAGACTTATTCTATAAGTTGCTTCTGATGGATCATTTGTGTATCCAAGGTCTGGCCCTTGATTGAAACACCATATCATTGCTACCTCGAAGCATGACTATGATACCCCGCTCATCAACAAGAACATTGGAGGCGTGATGCTAAATGTTTCTTGGTCAATTATCCAAACACCGTTGTATGGGTAACATCTTGATTAATCCTTGCCTCTTTATCTGAATGGTTGGGTACTTGCTCTCCTACCCTGTATGCCATGTTCTTCTTGTCCATGGGATGGATATACTCCTAATAATTGTGTGTAATCACAATTTTCCTTTCCATTTGTTTGTTTAACCTTTCCTTGATCTACATATAATCTAAGCAGTAATAATTCTCTGCTTATGTAAACAACTTATTGTATAACTCTGTCGGTAAGACCCTGTTACTATGGTTGGTAACATTCCGGTAACCACCGATGGAAGAAAACTTTGCCTACCGTTCCGCCTCGTTTCAACGAGCAAGAAAACGGTTCTCTTCGTCCCCCATCCTTGGTACCGGCATTGTTGCCAACTTAGCTGACAGACTATCCTCTGACATGCCTTGCTTTCTGTGCAAGATGTCACCGCCCTTCCTACTCTTAACCCACATGGTGGGCCCATAACGCACAGTTCCATAGGATCGAAACCTGACTCTCATGTACACCTCGTGTTCCCAAAGTTATTCCTCGCGCGTGGCCTCTATGTAATTAACGAGCCACCTCCCGATGAGATCATCAATTCTGGTATCAGACACGATACCTATTCCCGTTGCTATGAACCCCCTTTCCCGCCCTGTTTCAGGCATCGACCGATCGCCTGCCCGCTCATAACTTCTCATGATACCTCCTTACTTTACTCTCGATATATACTAAAGTTTCAATTCGAGAGTTATTTTCCATCACCTTCCCCGATGTTAGTTACCGGGTAGTCAACCTTGTAGAGGTTTGTCCTTTCGGAATAAACCCCCTTGTTCTATCGTAAATACGACGGAGACTCCGAAGGAAGGATGATGACTTCATCATGGTGACCGGAAGCAGAGAAATGAAGGCTTCAACGAAAGGGATCAACCTCTTCGAGAAGAGCAACCAAGACCAAGAAGACCCGTTAGAATTTCGCAACCAGAACTTCCCCCTTACTCCACCGCTTAAATCTCGGGACGAGATTTCTTGTAGTGGAGGAGAATTGTGACGCCCGGGTAATCAAGCTACAGTAATCCCCTACTAATGATGCCACGTCACCTCAGTTACTGTGAATAAACTCACGTTGATTCGTAACCAGTTCAAACTCAAATTCAAAATCAAGTCACACAGTAACGGTTTTCAAAATATTAAAACTAAAATGTTCGGGTTGTGGCAAACAATTCATAAGTAATATTGGTGAAGGAACCAAGTTTTATAAAATGGATAAAAATGCACTAAGGTAACATAACCATGGCTTAACGAATTAATTATTGCCTTTTATAATTAATAAAATGTTAGGCTAATTTATTTAGGTGCGATAATTAAATGTGACAATAGTATATTTAGCTATACTGATCTAGGAGCTATTTTTGTATTTTTAATGTACAGGTAAATTGAGAACTATACAGAAAGTAAATAAACAGAAAAGAATAAAATAAAAGAAAGAAAAGAAAACAAACACAACCGACCCCCTGGACAAATGGGCCAAAAGGTCCAGCCGGCCAGCCCGCTGGCCCGACTGGACCATTCCCACTCCCTTATCCCCTGGTGCCGGAACCCTAGCCCACCATGCTACCCCCACTTCCCCACTCCTCGCTCTCTCCCTTCCCCCGACTCTGGATCAAGATCGGGGCTCGACCCCGACCCCGCCGACGCCGTTGCCGTCACCCGAAGCCGCACCGTCGGTGGACCTTGCCGGCCCCGGCCATCGTCCACGCGCTCCGTCCACTCTTCCCCGACCGCGTCGCGCCCGTGGAACCGCAACCAAGCCACCGCCTCGCCGCAGAGGGACGGATCCTGGAGGCCACGTTGCGGATCCGGCCTCCCTCGCCTGCCTCCCCCTTGCGGGAGTCCCCCTCGTCGCCGTCGCCGGAACCTCCACGACCTCCTCCTCGCCCCCGCTCCTCGTCAACTGCTGTGAGCGTCTCCCTCTTCCTTTCTCCTTCACGCGGTCACCATCGTCCCGCCTAGCCCCCCCCAGCAACTGCTCCAGCTGCAACCACAGCTCACCCGCGCGTGTACGCCCGCGCCTGTCCGCGACCCGACGTTGCTGCCCTGCGCCCGCTCGTGCACCCTCCCGTGCTGCTGCTTCACCCCGCCCGCATCGGCGCCGTCCTCCGCCGTCCGACCCGCCTCTGACCGCGCGCGCCGGCCGCGCCTGGCCCTCCCGGCCTCGCCGCCTCCGCCTCAGCCACTGCCGTCGCAGCCCCGCCTCTGCCTCCGCCGTTGCTGCTGCGGCTCTGCGCTCGCCCTGGCGCCGGCTGTGGCCACCTCTCGCGTGCTCTGCCCGTCGCCGTCCCCCGCGTCCACTGCTCGGTTCGCCCTGACCGGCTTAATGGCCTGCACAGGCCGGACCGGCTCCCGTCGTGCCCCGGCAGCCGCGTCGCCGAACTCGCCCGGCCCCGCTGCAGCCGCAGCCGCCCGCCGATGGCCGCATCGCCCGTCGCCCGTTCGCCACGCCAGATGGGCGCCCGATACCCGACGCCCGCACCCGCGAACGCCAGCGCCCGTTTGGCCCCTTAGGGCCAATGCCATATGGGCCCCACGGCCCAAAACGTTTTAATAAAAAAAAGAATAAAAAGAATAATATATAAATATATAAAATAATTAAAAATTATTAGTTAATTAAGTAATTAAAGAATTACTTAAGTTAATTGATCATCATTAGCTTAATCTAAACACTGGTTAACCTAATTAATATTGTTTAGTTAAATCAGTCAATGACATGTAGACCCCACACGTCAGCTTGACCCAGTCAACACCTTTGTTGACTGCTGACGTCACGCTGACGTCATGCTGATGCAATAATATAATTTTCGAATTTATTTAATAATTAATAAATTAGAAAATGATTTAAAACTTTAAAAATTAATATAAAATAATTCGTAACTCGGATGAAAATAATTTATATATGAAAGTTGCTCAGAATTTCGAGACGAATTCGAATACGTAGTCCGTTCATCCACCACGTGTCCCTAGCATAGCGAACATGCAACATTCCACCTCTGTTTCATCTGCCCGAAAACGTCAAACACCGGGAATACTTTCTCGGATGTTTCCCCCCTTTGTCGGTATCACCTCGTACCGCGTTAGGTCACACGTAGCACCGCTTATTTCCATGTTATGCTTTGTGGTGCGATGCTTGCTTTATATTTATTGTTTCTTCCCCCTCTTCTCTCCGATAGACATCGGGACTGAGACCGCTGACAGTGCCACGGTGATCGACTGCGTCGACGACGACCCCTCCTTCTTGCCAGAGCCACCAGGCAAGGCAACCCCCCTTGATCACCAGATATCGCCCATTCTCTTCTCTCTTATTCTTGCATTAGATTTACTATTGTTGATGATTCGATAACTCCTATTCTGCTGCATAGCCTGTCATTATTGCTACCACTGTTGATACCTTTACCTGTTATCCTAATGCTTAGTATAGGATGCTAGTACTCCATCAGTGGCCCTACATTCTTGTCCGTCTGTCATGCTATACTATCGGGCCGTGGTCACTAGGGTGGTGATCACGGGTATATATATACATACTTTACATGATACATGATGTGACTAAAGTCGGGTCGGCTCATTGAGTACCCGCAAGTGATTCGATGTGGGGGCTGAAAGGACAGGTGGCTCCATCCAGGTAGTGATGGGCCTGAGTTCCCGACGGCCCCCCAAGTGGATCTTTGTGGCGGAGCGACAGGGCAGGTTGAGACACCCAGTGGAGAGGTGGCCTGGCCCTGATCGTTGTCCGCGATGATTTCATAATAACACGCTTAACGAGTTTGGATGTTTGATCTGAGTCTGGCCATTGGCCTATACGCACTAACCAGCTACGTGGGAATAGTTATGGGCACTCGACGTCGTGGTATCAGCCGAAGCCTTCTTGACGTCAGCGACTGAGCGGCGCGCGCCGGGTTGGACCGCGTAACGTAACTTCCTTAGTAATGGAGGTTGCTAGGTCTGCTCACCGGCCGCGTACGCAACGTGCAGGTGTGCGTTGGGCGATGGGCCCGGACCCCTGCACGCCTAGGACTTAGACCGGTGTGCTGACCTCTCTGTTGTGCTTAGGTAGGGCTGCGACGTGTTGATCTTCCGAGGCCGGGCATGACCCTGGAAAGTGTGTCCGGCCAAATGGGATCAAGCGTGCTGGGTTATGTGGTGCACCCCTGGAGGGAAGTTAATCTAGTCGAATAGCCGTGTCCCTCGGTAAAAGGACGACCCGGAGTTGTATTCCGACCTCATGACAACTAGAACCGGATACTTAATAAAACACACCCTTACCAGTGCCAGATACAACTCGGTGGTTGCTCTCTCACAGGATGATGTGCGGGAGGATCGCCGAGTAGGATTATGCTATACGATGTTACTTGGTGAACTTACCATATACTCCCTTCTACTGCTACAAGACGGAGGCTGCGAGAAGCGAGGATACTTGTTACTTTCCAGCTACCCTCATCTTCTGCTGCAAGATGGAGGTTACGAGAAGCGTAGTCTTCTATTGGATTAGCTATCCCCCTCTTATTCTGCTTTCTGCAGTTCAGTCCACATATATTACCCCTTTACACAGATATCATTGCATATGTAGTGTAGATCCTTGCTTGCGAGTACTTTGGATGAGTACTCACGGTTGCTTTTCTCCCCCTTTTGTCCCTTCTTCTCGGATGACGCAACCAGATGGTGGAGCCCAGGAGCCAGAGGATCCCGATGATGTTTCTACATGGAGTTCGGCTTCGAGGTGTAGTTAGGAGGTCCCAGGCAGGAGGTCTTGCCTTTTCGATCTTTGCTACTTTTGTGCTAGCCTTCTTAAGGCAACTTGTTTAACTTATGTCTGTACTTAGATATTATTGCTTCCGCTGACTCTTGTGTTTTCGAGCTTTTGTATTCGAGCCCTCAAGGCCCCTGGCTTGTAATATAAAGCTTGTATTATTTTAATTTGTGTCTAGAGTTGTGTTGTGATATCTTTCAGTGAGTCCTTGATCTTGGTCGTACATATTTACGTGCATGATTAGTGTACGGTCAAATCGGGGGCGTCACACTCCACCCGCTCCAATAAGCTGCTCACACGTGCCAACCACAAGCACAAAGAGTCCTCAAGCTTATGCAATGGACGGAGTGCCATCTCCATCACGACCTGAGGATCAGAACCACTCGAGGCAAGTAAGGATTCAGAAGATTTTGCCACAACCTCATGATCAGAATTACCTCCACTAGAAGCTACAGAAAACCTCACAGCCTCGGGAACTTCAACATGCACTGCGGGAGCAACAACAGAAGCCCAAGAGCAACTATCAGAGGACGGACATGGCGGAGCTGGAGAGGCACGTGCATGGCGGCGAGGAGCTCTGGCGGAGGAGAGGCGAAGGCAACAATCCCTCTCACGGTGCCCAGAGCGAAGGCATGTGAGGCATCGAATCGGGTCCCGGCAGAAGGCAACCTTGTGGTCCGGAGCCAAGCAGCGGAAACATCGACCATGCATTATTCGCCTGAAGGCCGCGGCCTACTCTAGCTTCGCAGATTGGGAAGCATGGCCGCAACGCACATCGGCACGGGGACGCCCCTTTCGTCCAACGAAAATCCAAGGACCTTCCCCGGGCTGCTGAGCATCCACAGCCTCCACTGTATCACAAGAGGACGGCACGGAGAAGCAAGAAGCGGATGACACACAATCGACAACAGCATTCGTCGCCAGCGGCACCAGCTCCCCCATCATTGCAGCGCCGGAAGTATGGCCTTCGACGAACTCAGCATCTTCACCCGGCGGCGACTGCGTAACCGAGGCAGCAACTTCGGCCCCAACCCCAACATCGGGGCAAGGCTGGATCTGCACGCAGTGGACGAGGCCATGTGTGGCCGCCGAATGCAACAGCAGAGCCAACTCCACCTCCGTCTCACCAACAACGGCTGCGCAGCCACTCTTGGCCCCAAGCAGAACCTCCGACACATCGGCATGAGCTGGGCTCCAGTCAGCCGGTGGCGACAGGGAGACGAAATCCAGATCCGCCCGATCTGGATCGAGCTGGGGGAGCCCAACGTTGAGGGACGCCGGTGGCTCCGACGGCTGAGTGGAGACGGAGCCGACAATGGAGGCGGGGGCGGCGGGCGGCGGAGCCGGAGTGGTCGTCGACGCAGCCTTGGAGGAGCGCGAGCGGCTGATCTGGACCTTCCTCTGACCCCCATTCTCCACTCGAATCCTACAGGCTGGGGGTCGCGGCCGTGGGCGAGGGAGTATGCGGGGCGCTGAGAGAGTGGCCGGCGGGGCCGGGGTGGCCGCCGCCGGTGGGGGCTGGTGGAGGGGCGCAGGGTCGGGGTCGGGGGAGCGAGCCGTTGCTGCTCCCATCTCTCGTGTTAAGCTGTGATTGTGGAGGCTCATGTACAAGGCCATAATCACTACCATCAGGAAACACCATCTCCAGGAAAAACAATTGTTGATATTTCTAATTTTTCATGTCCTTCTGTCTACTCTAATGCAGCATGGAATCCAAGACCTGAAAGTCAATTGGTAGTGGCAGGTATAGATGCATTCATACAATTTCCAGGCAAACGACAGTGCAAACGCCTATGCATGTCGGTTGTTTCTCCACCAGTGACATCAGCTATACAGGCCGAAGCATTTGGCATCATGCTTGCATCCAAGATAGCAGAACTGCTTCAGCTTCAATAGGTCACTTTTCTGACGGACAACGCGACTCTAATGACAACGCTTGCGGCTAAGGGCATGTACAATGGTGACATATGGATACAGATGCCCCATGATAAAAAATAGTTTGAGGCATCTACATTTAGTTTTTCTCCCCAATGCAAGCTAACTCTAGTGGGCCTTATTAAGAAACAGAAAATAAAGACTCTAATACACATGCATCTCTACTTTTTACTCCAACCTTTTCAGCTTTTGACATGGGATCATACTTTTTCACTCCAAGCACCCGCCTTCTGCAGAGTATCTCGGCTCCCTATCCGAACCTACATTATCTGTTATCCGATTCTACATGGCATGTGAGGCATCACCCTAGGGCTATGCATTGTACATGCCCTAACAGCCTGGTTCATACTCCAGGCCATTGGACCATTAGGCCTCAACTTGCTTACATTACAACCTCTCCGGCTTTTGATGCTACCAGGATTTACCATGTCAACAGGAGCTATATTTTTTTTAGCATATCATCAAGCTAGGATAGCACTCAAAATCCAGAATTATCCTTTCAGGTTTATATGTTTATGTGCAGGCAACAGATCTTGCCTTAATGCAGATGTAGCGAAGCTCACTGAAGTACTCCAATGCACACTTGTATATGTACGTTGTTGATCATCAATAGTATTTCCAGTGTTAAAAAAAAAGTCACCCGAACGCTCCGAAGAGCAACTAATCGAGGAGTGCTGGTTCGGAAGCCTCTCCGAGAGTCACTTGAGGTGGGTTGAATAACAGGCTCTTAGTCGTTGTCATGTGTTGCGTTTTGGCCATTTTTGTTGTTTCATTTATTTTTCTGCACGTGTTTTTGGACTTTTAGATGGCTTTTTCCGGGTAATGTTTTTGTTTTTCATCAGTCTTTTTTAGCTTGTCGGAAAAAAAAATAACACAAAAAAATGTGGTTTTTTTTTTTTGCTTATGCGAGAGGCGCGTTTTTGCTTTCTTGAGAGGCATGATTTTGCTTCCCTTCCGAGAGGGACGGCCGTGCCTCTCTGAAAGGATTTTTTTTTTGTTTCCACGAGAGGCATGGGTTTACTTTCGCAAGAGACACGGCTTTGCTTCTACGAGAGGCACGGTCGTGCCTCTCGGAAATAGAAAAAAAGTGTTTTTTTGTAAGAGTTGTGGTTTTGCTTCCGCGAGAGTCACGACCGTGGCTCTTCGAATTGAAAAAAAATGTGTTTTCTTATTATTATTTTCCTTCCGCGAGAGACACGGCCATGCCTCTCGAAAATGAAATGAAAAAAATGTTTTCTCTTCTTTTTTTCTTTTGCGAGAGACACGGTTTTGCTTTCGCGAGAGGCACGGACGTGCCTCTCGAAAAAACAAAAAACGCGTATTTTTTTTGATTCCGCGAGATGCAAGGTTTTACTTCCGCGAGAGGCACGGCCGTGCCTCTCTGTAAAGGAAAAAATAAGTTTTTTTATATTCCACGATAAAGCACGGTTTTATTTCCGCGAGAGACACGGATTTGCTTCCGCAAAGCGGCACGGTCATGCCTCTCCAAAACAGCTTTCAAAAAAGAAAAGAAAAATGTGCTCCCGGTGTGATTTTTCGTCCGGATTTTTTTTTAAAAATGTTTGTTAAAATTTATCAACATGGGATCTACTTTTGAAGATCTCGACGGGAGGAATCCATTGATGAAAATGGTTCGAGATTTGGATGCACGTTAAGAGATAAAATGTTTTGAACAAATAGTTCTAAAGAAAACAAAAACTCTCAGGTTACGATAAGTGGCGCACATACAACACGTCACCTGTGCAACCTGGGAGATGGAAATAATCTTTGAAAAAAGTACTTCTCAATTAGTGATTTCGATGCACTTCTCACTAATTCATGCGCACAGGACGCGTAAAACCCTGTCCAGATAATTTGGCAGCACGGCTCATGTCCCGCTCTTCACGTGGGCCTCCTTCGATGTTCGTTAACAAATATAGTTACTAGTGCAGACCATTAATCTCGCATGATTACCTAAAAAAGATTAATCTCCTATGAGGAACATTGTTTTTCTGAGGTCAAAGCTTCAGCTGTCAGGATATCTAGGCACCAGTCTATCTTATCATTCTCCCTTGCAATGAATTCGTCTTTATCATCCCCCTCGATTGTGCCCTTAAGGGTGTGTTTGGTAGCATTCTCAACTTAGCATGGTTGTTCTCCTCTAATACATGCTGAGTGTAGACATGCTAAGTACATGCATTTGCTGTTGTTTGGTAGCGGTGTATGTGCTGAGACATGCTGAGCTGAGACTTTGTTTGGCAGCCTGCATCTGTTTAGACATGGCGGGTCAGTACTGTAGCAGCTGGTATTTTTAAAAAACATGAAAAAAATGTGAACAAATTCTGAAATTGTGAACAAATTTTGAACATTTTTTGAAAATTTAAACAAACTTTGAAAATCTATATATTTTTTAAAATAAAATAATTTTTAGAATTTTGAACATTTTTTAAAAAAGTAAACAAATTTTAAATGGTGAACATTTTTTTAAAATTTTGTTTTTCTAATTCTGATCACTTTCTAAAAAAATGGAATTTTGATTTTTTTTTGAAAATTTAAACAAAATTTGAAATTCTGAACAATTTTTAAAAATTTAACATTTAAACAAATTTTGGAATTTTGAACATTTTTATGAAAATGTAAACAAAATTTGAAATTCTAAACATTTTTTGAAAATTTAAACAAATTTCGGAATTTTGAACATTTTTTTAAAAATTAAACAAATTTTGGAATTCTGAACATTTTTTGAAAATTGTGTTGCTCGCTTCGTTCGTGCGTGCTGACCAGCGAACGGCTACTGGGGTGTTCTCTCTTCATGCATGCTACGAGGGTATTTGGGCTGAGCTCGTGCATGCTGAGAAGGCCTCATGCAGGCTACCAAACATCCAAAAGTGGGTCGGATGGGGAACTTTTGCCCTCGTACACCCTCCATCCACCCTG